>JAJPUD010003461.1:38044-63425 GCA_023553655.1 Myrmecobius fasciatus
AATTATGTTAGAATACTTAAGAAATCGAATATATGTATAGTTATTGCATCATTTTTTGTGCAGGAGAAATCATATCTACAAGAAAGAATAATCTGATAAAGGAAATACAATGCAAGCAAACCTCAATAGAGAGCATGAAAATGTTATG
The DNA here is from genome assembly GCA_023553655.1 of Myrmecobius fasciatus. Lineage (NCBI taxonomy): Eukaryota > Metazoa > Chordata > Mammalia > Dasyuromorphia > Myrmecobiidae > Myrmecobius > Myrmecobius fasciatus. The sequence goes on from JAJPUD010003461.1 coordinate 38,193, forward strand.
TTGTGGTCCACATTTCGCATCCCTCTCTCTGGGTGTATATGGCTTTCTTCACCGAACAATTGGAACTGGTTTGAAGCATTTCATTGTTGAAGAGAGTCATGTCCCTTAGAACTGATCCTCATAGGGGCAGCTAGGTGGCACAGTGGATAGAGCACCAGCCCTGAAGTCAGGAGGACCTGAGTTCAAATCTGGTGTCAGACACGTAACAGCTGTGTGACCCTGGGCAAGTCACTTAACCCCAATTGCCTTAGCAAAAAAAAAAAAAAAAAGAACTGATCCTCATATAGTATTGTTGTTGCTGTGAATAATGATCTCCTGGTTCTGCTCATTTCACTCAGCATCAGTTCATGCAAGTCTCTCCAGGCCTCTCTGAAATCATCCTACTGGTCATCTCTTACAGAGCAATAATATTCCATAACATTCATATCCCATAATTTATTCAGCCACTCTCCAATTGATGGGAATCCATTGTTTCCAGTTTCTAGCCACTACAAAAAGAGCTGTCACAAACATTCCTGCACATGTGGGGCCCTTTCCTTCCCTTATGAAAATCTAGTACTCTTAATATTAGTACACTAAAATTATAGGTTAAATAACTTTTTCCCCCTGGGAAGAAGAGGGGAAGGAATAATGAAAGCCTCAGAAAGTAAGGGCAAGTTCCTTAAGAAACATGAATCATAAAGACTCATGAGCACCAGCTCTGAGCCTGGAGTCATTTGATATGACAGTGTACCTATCAACAGAACATAATGTCATCTGTTTATTTTTAACCAGAAACAAGAGCAGTCAAGGTATCACATGACCTTAATGTGACACAGGTTGCCTTAAATGTTGGTTAGTTTTATTTCATTCTAACTTTGGAAGGACCTAAACCCTCTGCCAAAATGGCAGTATTTTTCCTTCCCAGCCTCCTCCCAATGGGAGGGGTGTATTTCTGTTTAAATCAGAAAGAGAATTTTATTTGAGAAAAACTTTCTAAATAACATGTACAGTTATTATTTTAGCTGGAAGCACCTTTTATACTTTTAGATGGTGGCTGCTTGCTCCCAGAACACCCTTCTCTGTCAGTCTTTAAGAACCACAAAATATTCTTTGTATAGCTAGGAAATGCCCAGTCCTAAATTGTGCAGAGATGAGCATACTCTCTTTCACTGAAAGTATATTTCCAGGATATGTCCCTCTGTACTTTGGAGGGGAAAAATCTTTTCAAACAGTGGTATTAACTTTCTTCATATGTTCATATTTATTAATATTGAGCTGCTTTCCATATAATGAATGTTACCTATTGTGATGGGAACACTGTGTAGCTGGTTTCTCCCTCCCACACTCCCCAACATGGCTTAGGGTAGATTTTCCCTAAAGCTAACAAAGCTTCAACTTGATTGGTCTATAGTTGGACAAAGGCCCAAGTTGAACCTCTTTCAAAGCACCTTCCTGGTAGTGTCTGGATGTGTCAATGAAGGTTTCTGCTCATGTAGGGACATAAAACATCCCACCCACTCTCACAGGGTTGGTGTCCTGACTCAGGCTTACCATGCCATCTCCTGGCCATCTCTGTCTCATGCTGCTGCATTTGTAAACCTTAATTATGCTATTAAAATGTAAGCTCTTTGTGGGCAGACATAATCTTGTCTACTTGTATATCAGTGTTTAGTAATGATGTCTAAAACATAATAATAGCTTTAAATTTTTTTTCAATTTATTTTTCATTCTAAATTTGTGACTACACTTGTGGATCAAATAAATATTTTAATAAGTAAAAACAAAAGGGGGATGGACTGGATGATCTCTGCGGGTCTTTCTCACTAAACATTTATGATCTTTTGGTCATTGAATTAAAAAGGATTGCGTCTGACCCTTAGTGACCCTATGTGGTGTTTTCTTGGCAAAGATACTAGAATGATTTATTATTTCTATCTTCAGTTCATTTTTCAAATGAGAAAACTGAGGCTAAGTATCTTGCCAAAATATGTAACAAATAAATGTCTGAGGCCATATTTGAGCTCAGGAAAATTAGTCTTCCAGAATACAGGCCCATCATACCTATCACTGAACCTCCTAGGTCCCTGCAGCTACAATGGCATTTTTTAGCATCCATATCATACAATTGTGTCAAATTTAATTTAAACCCTTTGGTCTTTTTCACTTGAATTATCAAGTTTCTCCAATTTAATATTTGAACAATGAATGTTTTTGGAAACTAAATGAAATACTCTGCATTTTTTCATTCTTCTTTAATTTCATGTTGCCTTTTCCATCCAATGCTACTATTTCTCCAAATTCCTTTTTCAATTCATGGCCATAGTAACATGAAGAAACAAGCTGTGGCTCAATGTTAAAGAAATAGTAAACTTTTTGAAGTATGGAAATGGAGTTTGGCAAAATTTGACACTGGAGTTAAAAGTAACAGGTCAATAACCTTGAGTTCCTTGCTTTGGGTTGCTGCCATGTACTATATTCTCTTTATGGAACTTGAGATCACATGAATTTTTTTTTGGTATCATCATACTGTCAGCTCATACTGAGGTTGCAGACAATTAAAAACTTTTAAATATGTTAAAATATTATGTGTGTGTTTATCTATATGTGTACATATAGAAAAATTTGTTGTATCAATGACACATAATTATTCTATGATTTCTAAATTTATTTTTGTTTATTTTGTTTTGTTTTGCCTAAGTGCAAGACTTTACAGGTATTCCTGTTGAATTTCATTTAATTGGATTTAGCACATCATTTTAGATTGCTAAGAAACTTTTAGATCTTGAGAATGTCATCCAATATAACAGCCTCTCCTCTCAGTTTCATATCACCAGCAAATTTAATATTCATATCTTCTATGTATGCATCCCAAATCACAGATTAAAATGTTGAACCAATGAAATAGACCTAAGGTTCATCAGTAGATGTATTATTTCAAACTGAAATCAACAAGCTACAGATATATGGTAGTTCAATCAGCTATGAATCTACCTATTATAACATCTAACAAACATTTCTCCACCCTCTCCACAATAATTTATTTTAATACATTTGAAACTGAAAAAAATCGTTGATAAAAATCGTCTATATCTTTTGCAATCTCCTGATCTACTACACTAACTTCCCCACCCCCATCCCATAAAAAGAAACATAAAAAAGGTTATGTTGGGCTATTTTTATAGCAAGGTTTATCTTATCCAACTCACTTAATAGTCAGTCTTTGGTCAATCTTTCAAATACACAATACTTGTGAAGTAAGTGAAATGTAACATGATTTTCACTGTAACTTAAACTACTGAGTGGGAGGTAGGGGCAATCAAATTTCTATTGAGATTAGTGAAAAGTACTATTTTTACCAGAATGAATTCCAGGGGAATGTCTCAGTCCATTTGCATGGTTTCCAATCACAAAACTCACCACATATGAAACTTTGACATACCATCTCATATAAAAGCTGTTTTGGATCATTTCTTGGCAAAAGAAACAAACAAAAATTGGACCTCTCACCTCCCCAAAGAAGTAAATTGTTAATTTCTTTTTCACAAAGAACATGGATTCATCAAGAGATGAAATACCTGGAAAATCCCAATTATCCAATTAATAAGTTAGCTGAAACAATAATTTCAGGAAAGTAGCAGGATATAAAGTAAAGCTACATAAATCATCAGCATTCCCATTTATTAACAAAAAAACCTTGAAGAAGAGATATAAAAAGATACTCATTTAAAATAATTCTAGACAGTATGAAATTCCTGCCAAAACAAATCCAGGAACTTTGTGAAAAAAATTATTCTTTAAAAAATAGTTTTTATGAATTCCAGAGGTGGAGCCAAGATGGCAGCATTAACCAGGAAGCTGCTTGAGCTTTCCTAATTTCCCTTGAAAACCACATGAAACCAAGCCTTTGCACAGAATCTGATGGAACTCTCTACTCTCCAGCTCAAGAGAGATTGGAAGGAATTCAAGAAAGGTCATTCTCACTGGAGTGAAAAGGATGTTCAGTCCAGCTCAGAGGGTGGTCAGCAAAGCCAGTGAGAGGGTCTTAATCACAGTGAACCAGCAGCTGATACTCTTGGTGGTGGCTTAGTAGTAGAGCAGACTAGTGGGGTACCCCCCAGTCCCAGTGCAGACGGCAAATTGCTAGCCTGAAAGCTATTGCCTGAAGAGAGCAGGTAAGGTGGTGAGCAAGACACCAAACACAAGGAGCAACTGTACTAAAAGCCAAGACTCAGAGCTGCATAAGAAGCTTGGGATAGCATCCCTTATACCACAGAAGCAGAGCTCTACCTTAAAAATCACAAATAGGAAAAAAGGAAAAAGAAAGAAAATGAGCAAGAAACAGAAAAGAACCTTAACCATAGAAAGCAACTCTGGGACAGGGAAGAACAAAATGCCAACTCTGATGAGGGCTAAATGCCCTCATGGGAAAACTCTTTTTTTTAATAATAGCTTTGTATTTTTCAAAATACATGCAAACATAGTTTTCAACATTCCCCCTTGCAAAACCTTGGGTTCCATCTTTTTCTCCCTTTATCCCTAATGCCCTTCCCCTAGACAGCAAATAATCCAATATAGGTTAAACATGTGCAATTCTTCTAAATATATTTCCATATTTATCATGCTGTATAAGAAAAATCATGTCAAAAATGAAAGAAAAAAGAAGCAAGCAAACAGCAACAATAATAACAAAAATGAAAACACTTTGTTGTGATGCATATTCAGTCCCCTTAGTCTTCTCTGAATGAAGATGACTCTGTCCATCACAAATCTATTAGAATTGAACTGAATCACCTCATTATTGAGAAGAGACACCTATCAGAGTTGATCACATAATCTTGTTGCTGCTGTGAACAATGTTCTTTTATTTCTACTCACTTCACTTAGCATCAATTTATGCAATTCTCTGCAGGCCTTTCTGATCATCCTGCTGATCATTTATTATAGAACAATAATATTCCAATACATTCATATATCATTATTCACCCATTCCCCAACTGATGGGTATCCATTCAGTTTCCACTTCCTTGCCACTACAAAAAGGGTTACTGCAAACATTTTTTCACACTACATGGGAAATTTCAAAAGATGATATGAATTGGTCTCAAATCCAAAGAGACTTCTTGGAAGCACTCATAAAGCCTTTTAAAAGGCAAATAAGAGAAGTAGAAGGAAAATTGGGGAAAGAAACAAGAGATATGAATGAGCTTGAAATAGTAAAACAATTTCTTTTAAAATACAATTGGTCAAATGCAAAAAAAAATACACTGAAGAAAACAAAGCCTTGAAAAGTAGAATTAATCAAATAGAAAAAGAGATACAAGAGCTAACTGAAGAAAATCATGCATTAAAAACTGGAATTGGGCAAATGGAAGCTAATGATATTAGGAGAAGATGAGAATCAGTCAAACAAACTAAAAAGAATAAAAAAGAAAGACAATATAAATACTTCACTAGAAAAACAGTTGACCTGGAAAATAGATAGAGGAGAGACAATTTAAAAATTATTGGTCAACTTGAAATTCTTTGGACTATCCAAAAAAGAGAACCTGGATAGCATTCTTCAAGAGATCATCAAGGAAAAATCCCTTCATATACTAGAACCAAAGAGCAAAGTAGTCATTGTAAGAATCCCTTGATCACCTCCAGATAAAGATCCCACAAGAAAAATTCCAATATTTTTTCCAAATTCCAGAACTAAAATCTTAATGGGAAGAATAGTGTAAGCTTCCAGAAAAAAAAAGATAATTTAAAATTTGAAGAGCCACAGTCAGGATTACCCAGATCTGGCAGTTTCTACAATAAAGGATTAAAGAGCTTATAATATCACATTCCAAAAGACAAAGAATCTGAGATTACAACTAAGGATCAACTACCCAGTGAGAATGAGCATCTTCTTTAAGAGGATAAGATAGATCTTCAATGAAGTAAGGAACTCTCAATCATTTTTATTGAAAGGACTAGACCTAAAAAGAAAAGTTGATCTTCAAGCACAGGAATCAAGAGGAGCATAGAAAGGTAAACAGGAAACAAACAAAAACATTATTTAAAGATTAAACTGTTTACCTGCCTGAATGAGAAAATTATATTTATAATTCCTGAGAACTTTTATTTTGTAGTAGGACAGTTAGAGGGGATATACATAAGCACACAGTATGGGTATAAATTGACTTCTGGTGTAAAGAAAAGAACATTAAGGTGGAGAGGAGAGGACTGGACTGGGAGAAGAGAAAAGAGAAGGTAAATTGGGATAAATTAGATCAAATGAAGAGGCACAAAAGGGAGGGGAGGAGCATTATTTGAAGCTTAATTTCATCAGTTTTGGTTTAAAGAGGGAATAACATATTCACTTAGTTGAATATAGAAATTTTTATAGGCAAAGGGGAAAGAAAAAGGAGGGGCTGAATAGAAGGGAGGGCAGAAACACTAAGAATAAAGGGTAAGAGAAGAGAGAAGGAGTAATTGAAGGGAGGGCAGTTTGAGGGCAGAATGAGTCAGAAAGAAAACACTACTAAGGAGGGACAAGATAGAAAAAAAGAAGAAGAAAACAAAAGTATATGCAGGGGAGAAAAATAGGATGGAGGGAAATCATAATTGTGAATTTGAATGGGATGGTCTCCCATAAAATGGAAGCAGCAGAATAGATTAAAAATCAGAATTCTTCAATCTGTTGTTTACAAGAAATACATTTTAAACAGATAAATTCAGATTAAGGGTAAAAGTCTGAAACAGAATTTTATTATGCTTCAGATGAAGTAAAAAAAAAAGCAAATGAAGCAAAAGTAAAAATATATCTAATTTAAAGATATAAGAAAGGAAACTATATCTTGTTAAAGGGTACTCTAGATAATGAAATTGTATTGATACTAAATGTATATGCACCAAATGGTATAGCATCCAAATTTTTAGAGAAGTTAAGCCAGTTACAGAAATAGACAGCAAAACTATACTAGTGGGGAACCTCAACCTCTCCCTCTCAGAATTAGATAAATTTGATCACAAAATAAACAAGAAGGAAACTAGGGAGATTAATAGAATCTTAGAAAAACTTAAGAATGTTAGACATCTGGAGAAAATTGAGCCAAAAAAGAGAAAGAAAATTAGAGACCAATCTCCCTAATGAACATTGATTCAAAAATTTTAAATAAAAAATTGGAAAAGATAATGTTATATATATATATATATATATATATATATATAAACAAAATAAAACATAAGCAAGTACTAATCAGCAAGATAATAATGTGACCAAGTGGGAATTATACCAAGACTACAGGGCTGGTTCAATATAAGGAAAAACTATTAACATAATTAATATCAAAATTGAAGAAATCCTATGATAATTTCAATAAATGCAGAAAAACCTTTTGACAAAATACAACACTTATTTCTATTAAATATACCAGAAAACATAGTAATAAATGGAGTTTTCTTTAAATGATAAGTAGCATCTATCTAAAACCATCAACAAGCATTATTTGTAATGGGGAGAAGCTAGACACATTCCCAGTAAAAACAAGAACAAAACAAGGATACTCACTATCATTACTATTATTTAATACTGTACTAGAATGTTGGCTTTATCAATAAGAAAAGAAAAAAAGAAATTAAAGGAATTAGAATAGGCAATGAGGAGATAAAACTATCACTCTTTGCAGATGATATGATGGTACACTTAGAGAATCCAAAAGAATCATCTAAAATCAACTTGAAACAATTAACAGCTATAGCAAAGTTGCAGGATATAAAATAAACCCACACAAATTATCAACAATTCTGTATGCTATTAATGAAGTTCAGTAGCAAGAGATAGAGAAATTCCATTTAAAATAACTGTAGACAAAATAAAATATCTAGGTGTCTACCTGTCAAGACAAAACCAGGAACTCTATGAACATAATTACCAAAAAAACAAAAAAACAAACCTTTCTACACAAATTAAGTCAAATCAAAATTAATTGAAAGACTATCAATTGCTTGTGGGTACATCGGCTGAGTTAATATGATAAAAATGACAATTCCACCTAAATTAGTCTCCTTGTTCAGTGCCATACCAATCAAACTTCCAAAAAAATATTTTATAGAAGTAAGAAAAATAATAACAAAATTAATTTGTAAGAACAAAAGGTCAAGAATATCTTCTAATTCTAATGGGGGAGAAGGAGGAATGCAAAGGATGGTGACCTAGCAGTACCAGACCTAAAATTATATTATAAAGCAGAAATTATCAAAACCATACAATACTGGCTAAGAAGTAAAATGGTGGATCAGCAGAATAAGTGGCATGACACAATATTCAATGACAATAGTAATCTAGTGTTTCTTAAACCCCAAAACTTCAGCTTCTGGGGTAAGAACTCACAATTTGCCAAAAATTACTGGGAAAACTGGAAAATAATATGTGAGAAACTCAGCATAGACCTACATCTCCCACTCCATACCAAAATAAGATCAAACTGAGTATATCATTTAGGAATAAGGCATAAGGGTGATATTATAAGCAAATTAGAAAAGCAAGAAATAGTTTACCTATCAGATCTTTGGAGAAGGGAGAAATTTATGGTCAAAGAAAAACTAGAGAATATTATGAAATGCAAAAATGGATAGTTCTGATTACATTGAATGAAAAAAGTTTTACACAAACAGAAACAAAGCAGTCAAGATTAGAAGGGAAACAGAAAAGTGTGTGTGTGTGGGGAATTTTACATCCAGTATTTCTGATAAAGGCTTCATTTCTAAAATATATAAAGAACTGGAGCAGCTAGGTGGCTCAGTGGATAGAACACCAGCCCTGAAGTTAGGATGACCTGAGTTCAAATCTGGCCTCAGACACTTAACATTCCCTAGCTGTGTGACCCTGGGCAAGTCACTTAACCCCAATTGCCTCAGCAAAAAAAGCAAAAAACGAAACAAAAACAAAAAATAAAATAAAATATATAAAGAACTGAGTCAAATTTATAAGAATATAATTCATTCTACAATTGATAAATGGTCAAAGGATATGAACAGACAATTTTCACATGAAGAAATTAAAGCCATCTATAATCATATGAAAAAATATTCTAAGTCACTATTGATTAGAGAAATGCAAATTAAAACAACTCTGAAGTGCAACCTCACATGTCTCAGATTAACTAAGATGACAGGAAAAAATAATGATAAATGTAGGAGGGGATGTGGGAAAACTGGGATACTAATGCATTAATCCAACCATTTTGGAGAGCAATTTGAAACTATGGCCAAAAGTCTATAAAAGTGTGCATACCTGGATCTGTATCCCAAAGTAATCATAAAAAGAAAAGAAAAGACACACATATACAAAAATGTTAGTAGCAGTTCTTTTTGTGGTGGCAGAGAATTGGAAAATGAGTAGATGTCCATCAATTGGAGAATGGCTGAATAAGTTATGGTATATGAAAGTAATGGAATATTGTTCTATCAAAATGATGAACAGGCTGATTTTAGAAAGACCTGGAAAGATATACATGACCTGATGCTGAGTTAAATAAGGAGGACCAGAGAAACACTATACACAGCAACAGAAAGATTGTGGGATGATCAACTATGACAAACATAGTTCTTCTCAGTGATTCTGTGACCCAAAGCAATCCCAATAAATTTTGGATGGAAAACACCATCATCCTCCAGGGAGAAAATTATGGAGATTGAATGTAAATCAACACATACTATGCTCACTTTTTCTTCTTTTACTTCTGCTTTTTTCTCCCATGTGCTGATTTTTCTCTTCCAACATGACTCAAAGGAAATGTGTAAAAAAAAAAAGAATGTATATGTATAACTCCTCCCCCCCCAAAAAAATGTTATTATTGGTAAATTGGATAGAAAGTCAGTCTCCAGATCAAGCCCTTGTGTTCAATCCTGCTTCTGACACTTCCTGACAGTAAATGCTAGGCAAGCCAATTAAGCCTTCAGTGCCCCCAGGCAAATCTCTAAGACTACAGATTTTAAAATGGTTATTAATCTACAATAGAAGGTAAAGTTTAGTTACCTAAAGATTCTTACAAAAGGTAAACCACAGACCTAGTAACAACAGCAACAGAATCAGTGTTCTTATGAGAGTGAAATGTAAGCTTCAGTATGGTAAAGATGGCAAAAAAGTAAGAAAATCAAGAATTCGGAAATTTGAAAGGGAAAGGTTTAGGCCTACTTCTTATGCAATATTCCCTTATTGTGTCCAACTCATGAGTCCTTTGGGGGTTTTCTTGGTAAAGATGCAAGAGTAGATTGGCATTTCTTTCTCCAGCTCATTTTACAAATGAGGAAACTGAGACCGACAGGGTCAAGTGACTTACTTAGGGTCTCACAGCTAGTAAGTGTCTGAATTCCTGATCAAACTTTTTTTAAGACCTCTAAAACAGATGGAAGTAAAAGAGGATGAGGTACTTATCACAATTATGTAGAAGAAGCATTTCTTTTTTGAATTCAACAAATAGAAAAAAAAATTAAGGAGAAGACAAATGTGCTCCTATATAACATATACTTTAAAAAGTATACATATATATAATATAAAAATAACAACTTAAAAATATTTGTGACAAATATTACAAATAAGAACTTAAGAATTGGTGTGTCGTGTGTGTGTGTGTGTGTGTGTGTGTGTGTGTGAGTTTGTGTGTGTATAACCTACTAAAAATACAGGGATAACTCCTATCCACAATGGCTAAATGATCAAAGAATATGAAAGGAAATTCTGAAAGCAGGAAAGGAATTTCAAACTGATAGAATGTTTTTTGTAAAGCCTATGACAATATACAATATTGAACTCAAATTTTCAAAATACTAATAATTAACAATTATTAATTAACTATATTTATTAAGTATAATTAACAATTATTCTGAGAACAATACTAAAACATGCAAACAAAAGTTATTTGTTCAAAGATTTTCAGATTTTTATAGCAGCATTATATGTAATTGTAAAAAAAAAAAAAGGCAGTGGCGGGACAATCTAAATGTCCAATTATAAGGGAATGGTGAAATTAATTGTGGCACATTAATTATAGCAATAATAGCTAACATTTATTTAGCACTTTAAGATTTGCAAAGTACTCTTCATACATTTTGTATCTCATTTGATATTCATAGCAACCCTGTGTCCTAGTTCTTACTGCCATTTCCATTTAATAAATGAAGAAATTTAAACTCACTAAGGTTAAGTGGCTTACCCGGTCATACAATCACATGAAGGAGGACTATAATGCAATTAAAACCAATAAGGAAGATCAAAAAATAAATTTCTGAAAAGATCTTTATCTCATGAAATAAAGGGAAGAGAGAAAGAAGAGGAAGAGGGGAAAAAGAACAAGAAAGAAGAAGGGGGGAGGAGAAAGAGCAGAAGAAAATGGAGAACGATTAGTAGAAAGAAAAGGAAGATGAGGATGAGGAAAAAAAGAGAGGAGAAGAAGAGGAAGAAAGGAGATAAAAGAGGTCTATATCTTATGGAATTTCAGTGTCTTTTTCTGACCATAGGGGCAAGATGACCATAAGTCAGAGTTTCTTATTAGGAAGATTCTTGTAAGATATTTTCTGTATAGGCAAGATGGCAGTCAATCTGATTTGTTTCTTAAAAAGACACCTGGGAAATGTAGTATAGCCAGGAGTTAAAATGTCTGGCATTTGAAGTTCTCTCAAAGAGATTCTGGAGGGTGGTATTTCAGACAATGGAGGATGAAAAGACAACAAAGTTATATTTCAGAAAGTAACAAAATAATATTGGCTGGGCAAGAACATTGAAATCAAGTTGTATCAAGGTATCAGAGGATCAACCTGCTGGGCATATCCTATAAAACAAATTAGAATAGGAAGATTCTGCATTTGACATGAGTTATTGTATCTGTATTTACATGGGCCAGCTGGTCCTATTCACTTTTCATGAATGTGGTACAGTCTTGTTCATATCACTACTATATAACACCTCCCCTGGCAATAATACTTCTAATGTGATGTGACTAGAAAGCTGTGGTGTACAGTATATAGAAGAAAGTGAGCTATTTTATTCAAGTTACCAGGATGGCTCCCAAATAGGTTTGCGGATCTGTGATGAAGAATATAGAAAACCAAGTTAAAGAGTGCAATTATTGAAGGATGCATAAGGTCATGTGGAAATCAATAGCTTCACAATTTACTACTGCTGGCTCTGTAGTGACCACCTTATTTAGCTTGGAAATCCCTAAGCTTGATATCTCTGCACATGCAGGCTTCACTATTTAAATATGTAAGTTTTCCAATCAGCAAGTCAACATGTATGATGATACTCCATCACTGAGCTACCCTTCCAAGGGAGATGTCTTTATACCTCAAAGGAAATCTGGATGATTGAAAAATATTGGCATTATTCTCAGACTTATTTCCTAGGACAGTATTGGCAGAAAGCTGGGAGAAATGTGCCACCAGGGACATATCTTATCTCTTTAAGAGGTGTGTTGGAAGTGAAGATAACTAGTATTTACCACAATCTGTGGGCTACTGATCTTATGCAGATCTCTATGGATTTTAAGAGCAGAGCTTTGAATATTCCAGAATTCTTAGCTGACTTAATGTGGCATAGTCAGAGATTTTTTTGTCTATCATTAGGGGAGCATAAATGGGAAACTTTGCATTTAACAGGAACTTGTCTAAGAAAGACAGCATTCTGTCTTCTGTACCTGCACCAGTTCCTGCCCTTGATTTATATTATTACTTTTTCTGTATTTATTACTTTGAGTTAGCCTGACCTCTCAATAAGAAAAATGGGGCTTCTCAACTCTCATATTCATTGCCTCTTCACCTCTACCAGCTACTCTGGGGAAAGTTGCTACTTACAGAGCTGCTAATTAAATGTCTAAGGATTTTTTTTTTCCCAGCAAAGGGAGAGTTAAAAATTAAAGAAAAAATAAAAAGTACCCAATGTGCAACCCCAATTAAGTATTAAACATGTAGCTCTATTCCCATATAGAAAAGGAATTGTTAAGGAATAAAGAACCATAGAATGATTAAAGTGGAATCCAGTAACACTAACACTACTACTTGAACTATTTGATAGGCTAATATTCAAGATTTATGTCAGGCAGCAGACAGTTTTTTCCAAGGTTCCTAATTAGGCAGTTTATATTTTTGACCTCCACTTTTGACCAAATTGTAAATGGTATCTTCATTTTTCTGGCCTTCGTCTTCAATGCTGACCCTTGTAAATCTAATCCCGTTGATGTTGCTGGATCTGCAACAACTCCAACAAAAACTGCTCTTTTCACTAAAATTCACAGGCCTTCCAGGACCGTTTGTTGTTCAGTCAGGTCAAAGCTGTAAGAAAGAAAAACAGAAAAAGAAAATGCAAGAAAGTTAGAGGCTTTATTGGCTCTATATTAGAAGCACAATTGATTGTATTTTTTTCCATGTGGAAAAGAAAGGGTTGAGACAAAGAAGAACTGTTCTTTCCTCCACCACTCAAGTCACATTTTGTCTTCTTCAGAGTTGCTTGTAAGACACAAAAGCTGGCTTTTCTTCTATGGGGTGTGACATCCCAAATCATCTGCTTTTTCAACTTCAATAAGCACTCAGGGAATCAAGCTAGTGATAAGTCACCAAAGCAAGCAAATAACTGAGATATCTAATATCAGCATTTAACTCTATACTGCTTAGCCTATGGGGATTGTGAATCCTCCCAGGAAAGTGGCAAGTGTGTGCCAGCCACCTGGAGAGTTGGACTTGCCTTCCAATCCTGCCTCAGATATTAAGTAGAGATTATTGTAGGCAATTGGGTTCTTCTTAGGATAGAGACTATTTCCCTCCCAGATTCATTCATTCATTTAATTATTTGTTTGTTTATTTATTTAGATGGTGTAGGAAGAAATAGTCAGACTAGGTAAAAACAGAGATTCTTTGCCACTATTGCTACCTAGTCTTAATCACTGAGTGGGTGCAGCCTCAGTCAAAGTGAAACCAGTTGAAGACCTTAGCTTAAAAAGGCCAAGGTCTCCCACTTCATCCAGATACATCTCCAGTTGTCTTGATCTATATCTGGTCACTGGACCCAAATGGCTCTGGAGGGGGAAGTGAGACAGGTGACATTCTGTAGCCCTCCCTCACTTAAATTCAATTCACTTCCATGTCATGGTATCACCTTCATGAGATCATGGTCCTCTTCTCCAAGGAAGAACCACCACCACCACCACCAACAACAAGACTTGGAATCAGAAAGTCCTAAACTTGAATTCTGCCATATACTGTGTGTCTCTCAGTAGTCTATTTTATGGACAGGCTGTAGTGCTCTTAATTCAGGGGTCTCTGTGTGACATAAGCAAGAGTTATTTTTCCCCTTCATTTTTACTATAGAACAAGAGGAATGCCTACTCTGTCTGTAGCCAGGATAACTTGGGAATCTTCAGTATATCTATGAAAAGAACTATCAACAATGAATAATTGGCAACAAACTTTCTATCCCCAGAAATCACTGTAGGACCTTAATAGTCTTGGGTCTCTGACACAAAAACTCCATTTACACTTTAGAGCATCATTATACCATCTTGGTCTAGCAGCTAACCAAGGAACTTTATCTTCTGACTTCAATTAGGTTATCCTACTTGTTGAAATAACAATTTTCTGATTTTATATAGACATATTGCTCACTTGGGTAGGCTAGTACCCCCCAGCCCAGTTGGTCATAATTCTATGATTCTTATGAGAAGATTGATATCATCCAAGTATGTCTGCACCTGCTTACTGGAGGGTTTTGGTACCAGCCCAAATCCTGATCATGGGTGAGGAATGAAGGGTCAGAACTCATGAAGATAGTCAAAACAGGAGTTCGTTTATTCAAAATTCCCTCAGTCTTATATACCGCAATACCCTTACATAATTATAGCACACTGTGCATGAGCTAACTATATACTGCGTCTGCAGGATCACATAAACCACTTGCTATTGTGTGCAGATGTCTCCTTGTCACTTAGTACAACTCTGCTTTAATTACAACACAGGCTGTCATACCCCCTGACTTCTCAGGAAGGCCAAGAAGCCCCCGGGGGAGATGGGGAGCCAAACCAGACATGTCAGGTTCCTTTGCTGGGCTGGAGGATCTTAAACCTCACCCAGAGTTCCCCCACTGTCTGTGACCCTCTATACAAGTAGATCACCAGCAAGGCAATAAAATGCAGGTACATGTCATAAACATTTGAGAGACTATAGGTTGTACCTATGTATTCAAACTGGATCCATCCATAAGTCCAACAGAAGTGGAATTGCTCATGCTGTGGAGCTTCAATAAAATGGAAATTGTACACTGTCCCAAACATTTTTAAGGGGGGGGAGGTTGATTCTTAACAACTAAGGAGATATATATTCTTTACCTTGGTCCTTACTCTCGGCAAACTTCATGAATTGAGGTCCATCACAGGGTAAAAATGAACTATCAATCCACAAGCATTTATTAATCTTCTACTATATGCCAGGTACTATGCTAAGTACCATGAATACAAAGGCCAAAATAAAATAGTCCTTGCCCTAGAGTTGCTTTGAATCTTTCCAAGTTTGGGGAAATAGGGGTTAAGAGGCAGCAGATTATACATGGAAAACTCCTTAGTGGGTGGGGAGCACATAAGCCAAGGTCTGGAACCATTCTGGAGAGTCATAGGAATGAAAGACTAGAGGTGAGAGATGATATCTAAATCAGAATCGGGGCCAAAATCAGAGACCACAAGTTCCCTCTTTCAGGCAATAACAGTTCAATCCTGGGGAAATGACAGAGTATTGAGCTAGACAAAGAGTTATTTCAATTTGTCATACTCAGTTGGTCTTTGGACATATAGGTTTTTATGCATGGCTACACAGTTGTAACCAGGATGGAGTGACTGAGCCTTTGACCTGTCCCCTACATTTAGAGAGCATTAATAGACCTTGGAATTCTCCAGAATAAATCTTGGCAGCAAGATTTACCATTTTGTGTTTTTAAAAGAGCTCTCCTTCCAGACTACGCATTCCCAGCTATTTACAAAATGACAGACGTATGCAGTGAGCTCCTTTCTGCCCTATTCCTTTTACACACATGCATGTATCTTAGGTATCTCTGATATCACTCAGACTAAGCATATGTTTAGTACTTGCCCTGAGCACAGTCAGTAGTATATGCCCTAGGTGCAAAATCATTCCTATTTACATCTCTTCCTGGCTCTCTGTGGCCAGCCCCACCCTCAGGTTTCCTCTGAAAGCCTTCATTTAGAGAGCCCCTGCTACCGTTTGCC
This sequence comes from Myrmecobius fasciatus, assembly GCA_023553655.1. Taxonomy (NCBI): domain Eukaryota; kingdom Metazoa; phylum Chordata; class Mammalia; order Dasyuromorphia; family Myrmecobiidae; genus Myrmecobius; species Myrmecobius fasciatus. The sequence continues at coordinate 54,407 of JAJPUD010003461.1, forward strand.
CTAATTGTTCTCCATGGCAACAGCCAGTACCAAGTGGTATCAGAAAGAAGAGTGGATTCCACTTCCTGAGAAGAATAACACTGAAGGTCATTTTTTTATTTTTTTATAATAATACCTAACATTTATATAAATGCTTTCAGGTTTACAAAGCATCTCATGCTTATTACTTCATTTGATCTTCACAACACCAAGAGATAGATGCTATTTTTATTCCCGTTTTATAGATGAAGAAACTGAAGTTAAGGGAATTAAGTGACTTGTCCAGAGTAATTCAATTAATCCATGTTTGAGGGAGAATTTGAAGTCAGTTCTTCTTTGGCTCTACTCTAACCATTACTCCATCCCCCTACCTCATTTGAGCCCTAGGTACCCTAAGGCAAGGAGGTAATGAATAGGGGAGGAGAGGATGAATCTATGACCAGAGAAATTCAAGAATTTCTATAGTGCAAAGACTCTTAATATTTCTTGTGTTTTGGACCTCTTAACAGTCTGGTAAAATCTGTGGACTTCTCAGAATGATGTTTTAAGTGCATAAAATCAAAAATTAATTAATTAATATGTGATATATATATATATATATAGTTTTAAGTTTTTAAAAGAGACCTCCTTCAAGACTATTCACTTCCTAGCTATTTGCCAAACGGCAGGTATATGCAATGAGCTCCCTTTCTGCCCTACTCCCTTTATACACATGTAGATAGATAGATAGACAGATAGATAGACAGACAGACACTTCATATATGTATACATATATATAATTATCAAAAATCATATTGAAATACAGATATCAAAAAACAAAATGTACATGTATAAATCCCAGGTAAAGAACCCAATATGCAATTTGAATCTCTGGTCCCAAGAGGAAATAGAGGTGATGTCTCTGACTAGAGATGGTCTTTTTAGCAGAGAGGTAGATGATGATGATAAATGACAGAAAAACAAAAGAGAAGATCATACAATATCAAGTTTCAGCCATCAGCAAGTAGCAAACAGACAAAGACCACAGGTGGAAGATTGTCCATGGTTAGGAAATATAGATTGGTAATTAAAGAACATCAAGATACAAAGGGGTAGAAGTAGCAGGGTTGGTAGAGGGTCAGGCAAGCATCCTAAAGCCTAGGTATCTGAAAATGGGGTTGAGCCCATCCCAAAAGAATGCTTTTAATTTGACTCACTGAGTTTATTGAGTCTCCTGCTGCTCTTTTAAGCCCTAGCACTCTGGGTTATCCCTATCCCCCTTGGTCTTTTGCCCAGACTTCAGCTGTTGACAGCTCCCTGCTGCTGCTGGTGTTTCCTGCCCTGGAAATAACTGAGTTCCTGTGGCAGCAGATGCCGGAGATGAGGGCCCCAGGACCAAGTTCAATTGTGGGTGGAATGTGGAGGCAGGACATCTGCTTCAATATCCTCTGGTGCTCATGGGATTGACTAGGCTCACAGGTCAGAATATCTAGCACCTAGGTGGACTGATTGAAGGCATTAGTGGAGACAGTGAGAAAAGCAATACAAGTGCTATTTCAATCACCAGGAAATGTTGTAACTGTTGGGACTAAGGGCAAATTCCAAGAAGAATCAGGAATAAACAAAAGTTTTGTATATAGGTCGAAGACAAATAAATTGTGTATAATTAGGATCATCAATCAATCAATTAGCATTTACTAGCAGTCACTTTGGACCAGGACAATGCTAGATCCTAGAGATAAAAAGATTTTGTAAAGTGTCATTGCTCTCAAGGAGCTTACATTCTATCAACAGAGATAAGGAGAAAAACTGTACAGTTTATCTTAGAGTCAGAAAGCCCTGGGCTCAAAAGATTCTTAATAACTGTGTGGCCTTAGGCAAATCATTTTGCCTCCCCAGATCTCAGTTTCCTCATCTGTCAAGTAAGGGGGTTCATCTTGGTGAAGAGGTCTTGAGTAACTAGGTAGGGTCGGCAGAGAAAGATTGAAGTACTGATAAAATTACTCCTGGAGGCAAGCAGGGAAGGGCCCTAAGGATCAATTTAAGTTTATAGTTCTACCCTTTGTGGAGGTTGTAGGTAGCTCCACTCTTGGGTAATTCAGTCAGAAATCCAAATGATATCAAACCTCTAAGGTTAAATCTCCCTTATAAATCTGTCCATGGCTCACGCCATCCTTGCTGAAACTCTTTTGGGGTTATAACTCATTACCACACTCTGCCTTGTGGTGTCTTTCTCCCCCCACTCCCACTCCATGCCATGTAGCTGTCTTCTACTCTCTCCCTCTCATCTTTTTTTTTTCATGTTTTTCCTCTCATTTCATCATGCCTCATGTTGTATTTTCTTCTTGTAGCTGACTCTTTTAGAGTGCTAAACTACTTAGGCTACTAGCTAAGAGCATACTCCAACCTCATGGGGTGTTCTCTTTCTCCTGGTTAATGGTGAGTTCATTGCTAATTATTATATGCTCTCCCAACCCTATTTCAAATTTACCATTCCTGGTGTCAATTGTATCTCTTCATTTTGTCCGTAACCTCTTCTCCTAAATAAACTTACCTTTTGCCCAAAAAAAGGTCATTGTGAATTCTCCACATGATCAAACCCCAACATTTGTGCCTGAACCTAAATCTCATCATTTGATGCCTTCATCATCTCATTACTTCGTGCTAAATCTCAGACATTTATTTGGAGCTAACAATTGCTCTTCTCAAACACATCATTGATAGACTCTGACATCTCTACCAGTTCTAAATCTGTGATCCTATACATATATCTAAGTATATATGAAATAAATAAAAGTAAATCAGTTCATTTACCTCATCTGTAAAATGAGTTGAAGAAGGAAATGGCAAACCACTAAACTATCTGTACCAAGAAAACACCAAATGGAATCACAAAGAATCTGACACAACTGAAAAAAAAAAAAGACTAAATAACAACAACAAATCTTTTGCCCAGGAGGAAAGGAGGGAAATAACATGGGGGGGAGGGGGAGAGAGAGAGAAGGAAAAGTCATTTTGGCTTCACGTAGAAAAGGTATTTGAGCTAATTTTGAAGGAAAGAATGGATTTTTTTTTCCCATGAGGCAATTGAGGATGTGACTTGCCCAGAGTTACACAGCTAGGAAGTATTAAGTATCTAAGGCTGGATTTGAAACCAAGTCCTCCTGACTTCAGAGTTGGCACTGTCTCCACTGCAGCTACCCCAAAACATTGGATTCTTAAAGTCAGAAGGGAGTGCATTCTCAGCACAAGGGACTGTTGACCAAAGGCAAAGAGGTGGTCGATGAAATGGTATGTGTGATGAAGAACAAAAAAGACAATTTGACTGTAATGAAAAGTCATACAAAAGCATGTGGAGGAACAAAGGACATTACTATGAGATTCAATTACAGTTAGGCACCCTATATGTGGACGTTTTCCAACAGCAATGGTCTAGTCCTGAATTGAAGTAATTCTTCAAAGATCTCCACCTAAACTAGCTCATCTTCCATTGTGTTAAATAAACCCTCAAAAACCTAATCAACAAGTATCTTGTTTTTCTAATGATCTTGGTTGAGAATCCAGAAGGCTCTGGTATAGCTAATAGTTGACTTTTAGTCCTGGTGAGATGCACAAATTTCTAAATTAGCTATTTAAGTACAGAAAGGAGTGTCAATGGCCCTTCAGACCATCCAGATGATGACTCAAATCATCATCAGTGAATTTTGTTCTGTCATATGTTGTCTCAACAGCTTGCTTACCTAACTGATGATTCATGACAACATAAATCCCAAATTGGTCTAGCTGGTGGGAAAGTTGTGGAGTTGGAATTCAAGGAATACTTGGATTTGAGCCAAGAAGTTTGGCAATTCATCAGCAAGTCCTATAAAAATTTTCTGGGGATGAAGGGGAAGCCTAAAGAAATAGGATGTAGACCCAGATGTGTGCTCTCTAAGCCAAGTGCTTTTCTCCTTGATAGTTGCCACATGGCTCCACGGAGCTGCATTCTCAATTTGTAACTGCCCCAGCTGGGTCTATATTTCTCTGGAGCTTAGTCGACTCAACTTGGAGGGCTGCAGTGGTATTTATAAGATCCTTCTCGAGTAAGGAGAATGTATTAATGTCTTAATTACAATGGGCAAGATGGTCATTGACCAAAAGTTCCCCTAACAAAGTTTCCTAGGAAATGTAAACTGTGTAATAAAATAGTAGCCAAATGGAATTTCCTCTTTAAAAGGTACAGGGAAATTTGTTCCAGGTGTCAGGAGAAAATATGAAGGCCACTTAGAAATTCCTATCAAAGGAATATCTGGAAGTGGTAGTCAAAAAGGCAAAGGACAATTAAGAAGCAGAAAAACTGGGAAGCTGAGAACTATAACTCTGTGAGCAAGGGACATAACAAGTCAGGTAGAGAGATGCCAGGCTAAGAAAATCTGACCAAAGCAAGTGAGCTATGGGTCTGAAACAGATGCTTCACTCCATCAGAACATGGGTTCTGCATGAAAGGACCAACTAACTCCCCTTTATTTTGCTATTATGTGAGCTGTTATTGTTGATTCTTCAGTTCTTAAGAGAGGGACCAATAACATCACAAGGATGATGTCTTGACTTGTCTCATGCATGAATTGGAGATGAATGGGGTAGAGCTGTACAAAGTCATCAGCCTCAGCCTAACTCTTTCCTCCAGTCAATCAAGTCCAACGGCAAGACAAAGGTCAAAATGACTGACTATGGCCCAGGATGCAGTGGGTTACTTGAACTTTTAAAATTAAAATCTTTCCCAATTCTCAGTTTCCTGAAGCCGCATCCATTCAATGATTGAGGGCTAGGTAAGAGTTGAGACATAAGATGCTTCTATTTACCATCACAAAGATATCTAGAAGAAGAACAGAAAAAATTGCTATTTACACTCATTCTAAGCCATCAGAACCTAAACAAAAAGCATAGAGACTTGGAAAAGACCATTCAATGAAAATGAGAGTAATTTAGGTCTTAAGGTGTAGTCTAGTACTTTCATTTAAAACACTGTAGGCTTTTAAAAGCCCTGTGTTTTCAGAGTTAATTTCAAAAAATTAAAAATAAAAATTACACAGGACAAAAAGTGAATTGTCCCAATTTTTTGGGAGGGGAGGTGGTGGGAGAAAATTAATTTAAATGGAGAAGAAGAAAAAAAAACTGAAGAAGAAAACAGAAGAATCAAAATTAGAAGAATAATTAAAAAGAAGAATGACTACCACTCTAGAAAAGGTTAAGACAGTTACTAAATAACATTATTACCCACAAATACAATTTCTGTGGGATTTATGTAATATGAAACCCTAAAACTTTTGGTTTTGGAGTCTGCCTCAGGAAACTCCTACATCCAATCTGTCTGATTCTGAATAGACAATTTCTCAGTTCATTGATGACTGATAATTTGGTCAGTAATAATCAAATTTTGAAGAACATCGCTCAATCTGGAGACTACTTCCTAACCCTACACTTAAGCTGTAGAATTAACATGCCAATGATAGACTCCCCAGCGTTTGAGCCATATAATTACCATATCTATGGTAGAAGCTGGATAAAATGACTCTCCTTGCTTCTGTTTCTTTACTAGATTCCCTTAGAATTCAGTTTGATTTGTAATGGTGTACCGTTACTTTCAATAAAACTTTGCTCCTTGATAGGTTCAAGCCTGCAAATTCTTTTGAGGAACCTAGAGACACTGGTCTGAGATTTTTGGGGTCTCCCCTTTCCCAACCTCAACAGGATGAGAACTTAGACTTAGTATGTGAGTGAACTGCTATACACAATGCACTTTTTTCCCGAAAAGTGAGAAAATGTTTCCTTCTAGCTGGTTTGATATTCCAGAAAAAAGAGACTGATACTACACTGGCTACAGCATGATTACTTTCTTTTTCTCTTTGACCAGGAAAAAAGGAGCAAAGTAATAAAACAAAACAACAAAAAAATCCCTTATTTGCTTTCTTTTCTTTCCTTTTTCCTTTCTTAGATTCTTTCTTCCTTTCCTTTGCTTCATGGAAATTTTTACTTCACCATTTGGGTTCAACAATAACACAATTAGATAAATTTCAAACTGATTAGAAAAACAGACCTAAAAATAGTTATTAATATTTTTATATAGTCCTAAAAAGCAAGGTCTCTGGTGGTACACTGCATAGAACTTTGTTTAACATTTTCATCAAAAATTTGAGTGTAGGCATAGCATGATTACCAGCTCTGCAGATGACACAAAACTGGGCGGGATAGTTACCAAAATAGATGAGAGAGTAAGAATCCAAAAAGATTTTGACAAGCTTGATTCCTGGGTCAATTCAAATAAGATGAATAACAGTAGAGATAAATGCAAGGTCTTATATTTGACTTCAAAAAAATAGCTCCATAGAAGGAATAAATTTATATCCAAAGAAGAAGTGGAACTCTTAATTGAACACCAAATAGATAATTTTGACTATATTAAGTTAAAAAGTTTTTGTATGAACAAAACTAATACAGACATGATTAGGAGGGAAACAATAAATTGGGAAATCATCTGTACATTTAAGGGTTCTGATAAAGTCCTCATTTCTAAAATATAGAGAGAATTGTCTCATATTGACAAGAATTCAAGCCACTCTCCAATCGATAAATGGTCAAAGGATATGAACAGACAATTTTCAGATAATGAAATTAAAACTATTTCTAGTCATATAAAAAGGTGCTCCAAGTCACTATTGATCAGAGAAATGCAAATTAAGACAACTCTGAGATACCACTACACACCTGTCAGATTGGCTAAAATGACAGGAAAAGATAATGACGAATTTTGGAGGGGATGTGGGAAAACTGGGACACTGATGCATTGTTGGTGGAACTGTGAAGGGATGCAGCCATTCTGGAGAGCAATTTGGAGATATGCTCAAAAAGTTATCAAACTGTGCCAGCAGTGTTTCTATTGGGCCTATATCCCAAAGAGATCTTAAAGGAGGGAAAGGGACCCACATGTGCAAAAATGTTTGTGGCAGCCCTTTTTGTAGTGGCTAGAAACTGGAAACTGAATGGATGCCCATCAATTGGAGAATGGCTGAATAAGTTATGGTATATGAATGTCATGGAATGTTATTGTTTTGCAAAAAACGACCAGCAGGATGATTTCAGAGAGGCCTGGAGAGACTTGCATGAACTGATGCTAAATAAAATGAGCAGAACCAGGAGATCATTATACACGGCAACAACAATACTATATGATGATCAATTGTGATGGACATGGCTCTCTTCAACAATGAAATGTTTCAAACAAATTCCAATTGTTTAGTGAAGAAAGCCATATATACCCAGAAAGAGGGATATGAAATGTGGACTACAACATAACATTTTCATGCTCTCTATTGATGTTTGCTTGCATTGTGTTTCCCTTCTCAGATTTTTTTTTCTTGTAGATATGATTTTTCTTGCACAACAATGATAAGTGTGGAAATATGTATACATATATTCTATTTGTCAAGTATTTTAACATAATTAACATGTAGCAAACTTCCTGCCATCTAGGGGAGGGGTGGGGACTAGGGGGGAAATTTGTAACAGAAAGCTTTGTAAGGGTCAATGTTGAAAAATTACCCATACATATGTTCTGCAAATAAAAAGCTTTAATAAAAAAAATTAGCTTCATAAGTACAAGATGGGAAAGTATGATTTAATTTAACAGTTCAGCTAAGAAAGATCTGGGGTTCTAAAATATCACAAACTCAATATGAGAATAACCAAGAGAAGCCAAGAAAGTTAATTAAAGACTTGTTGCTGTTTAGTAGTTCAGTCATGTCCAACTCTACATAATATCATAGACTTCGGTCTATGGGTTTTTCTTGATAAGAATACTGGAATGGTTTGCCATTTCCTTCTCCAATGTGCCTCCATTTTACAGATGAAGAACTGAAGCAAATAAAGCTAAGTGACTTGCAGCTAGTAAGTGTCTGAGGCCAGATTTGAATTTGATCTTCCTGATTCCAAGTCCAGGGATCCATTCACTGTGCCACCTAGTTGCCCAATTGGATAGTAGGCTACATTAAGACAAGCCCAGTGAGGTCATCGTCCCATCTCCTAATCTTATAATTTGTTAGATCGTGCTCATTTCCAAGTGCCACATTTGAGCAAAAATGTTAAGAGAAAATCCAGCAGAGGTCTCTTGCAATGTTTAGGGGTCTGAAATTCATGTTATATGAGGATTCATTGAAAGAACTAAAGATGTTTAGCCTAAACAAGGAAAGACCAAGTCAGTTCATGTGAACTAGAAGCAAATAGGCACAAACTAGAGTCAGGAAGACGTGAGTTCAAATTCTACATCAGATTCTTACCAGTTGTTTACTCTTGGTCAGTCACTGAACCTCTGTTTGCCTCAGTTTCCTGATATGTAAAATAGGGATATTCGTAGTATCTCCCACAGTTATGAAGATAAAATGAAATAACATTTCTAAAGCATTTTGTAAATCTTAAAGATACACTATATAAATATTACCATTATTTTTATCATTATTGTTGCTATATATTGGAAGGGATATTACATGGAAGAGTGGTAAAACTTATTCTCAATTCCCAGAGGACGGAACCAGAAGCAACTAATAGAAGTGATAAAACGACAAACTGAGATTTAATCTAAAGGAATACTGCCAAATACTTGGATCTATCCAAAGGTAGAATGGGCTTTTTCTCCATGGAAGTCTTCAAAAAAATGTTAGATAATCATATAAGGAGTAAACTGAGATTATTTGTGTTCGGGTACAGGTTAGACTAGATGATCTCTGAATTTCTTCCAATTTCAAAATTCTGTGATTCTGCACAGGAAAAAGAATTACAGACTGAGAACATTAATTAACAAAATAATTTGAAATTTTCAAAGTTTTTCCCAACCCCTCTTAATTCTACAATTTTCCTCTGTTCACTTTTTCCCTTATTTATTCTGTATGTATAGCTTGCTTGGTATGTATTTTGCATTTTTCTTTTCCCCAAGGCAGCAATTGTCTTTTGCTTCTTTCTGCATCCCCTGGAGGAACAGAAGAAGGAGGAGGAGGAGGAGGAGGAGGAGGAGGAGGAGGAGGAGGAGGAG
>JAJPUD010003461.1:63435-122912 GCA_023553655.1 Myrmecobius fasciatus
GAGAAGGAGAAGAAGAAAGAGAAGGAGAGAAGGAGAAGGAGAAAAAGGAGAAAGAAGGAGGAGGAGGAAGAGGAGGAAGAGGAGGGAAGGGAAGGAGGGAGGGAGGGAAAGACCCTAACACTAGGTAGCTAAAAACAAATCTGGACTCTAGACTTCCTTTTTCTTTGTTTCTTTCCCTGAACAGAACTCTGAGATATACAATCTTAAAAAAAATGGACATTTCCAGCTTTGGTAGCTGCCTAATAAATTTGTCAATCTCTAAAATCAGTATTCCTGCTTCAGTCAACTACACAGAGAATATTTTTTGCAATAGTTCACTTTTTGGAAAAGAAAGGCAGTATAACCAGGAAGATCCTCCAGTTTAATGATAAAGGAGAATGAGACCCTTGGCAGACCAGAGATCTGAACCTTGGGAGTTGCAATGATAATTCAATGATAATGCAGATAGCACAATGAAAGTAAAAGTTTCACTGCCGTGAGAGTAAAATCTATATTCTACAACCTCATAAAATTGTCTTTATCTTCCAAAGGGAGTATAATGAATGTTATGGGCTATTTGAGTTGTTTTATGTGTTCTGTATTTGTTAACTGGCACCTGTGAGCCTTTTGCATATTAAGCATTTTCTGTGCTAGAGGTAATAAACTGCTATTGTATAATATCCGAATTGTACATTAGGTATTCTTTTTTGAAAAAGGTCCTTGTTACTGATATTTTGGGAAGACTCTAGATGAGAGCCATATGTAAAGCTTTGTTTTAGAAGTTTCCCTTATGTTTTATTACAGCATAGAGGCATAACAAGCCACTGAAAGATAAAAATGTTACTCTCTTCTTTTTTAGGTCAGGCCCCCTAGGATAAATCAGTCCCTATGAGCCTAGAACCAGAGCCTCTTATATGAGAGAGATCCCCTGAGCCAAAAATAACAATGAAAGTAAGCCCAAGGAACTCAGGATTGGGAAGGTTAAGAGGAGCTCCAGCTTATTGAAGGAAACTGGAATCAAATTAGTTTAAGCAAAACTAATTGCAGGAACAAAGTGCTCTCCTAAAGGAGAGGTAAATAAAGGTAATCAATACAATAGAATTAAATGGAGTGTATCTTATACCCCAGCCCATACCCTCCCATCTACCAAGTTCTAGTGCCACATGATTCAAGTCACAAGACCCTAGCCATTACTTATTCTAAGAGATCTCCAAATGTATTCATATTTAGTTTTATAATAACAATAGCATTTATAGTTCAGAAAGCACAATATAAATACTATTTCTTTAGATCCTCAAAATAATCCTGAAAGATAGGTGCTATTATTATCCCCATTTTACAGATGAGGAAACTGAGGTAGCCAGAGATTAAGTGACTTCCCTACCATTCACATAACTAGTAACTATTCTAAGTCGGGATTTGAATTACATTCTTCTTGACTCCAGGTTCAATGCTCTATCCACTCTGCTTATCTGCCTTGCCTACAATACAGGCAACAAGATTCCTATTTCCCTTATAAGCACATAAATGTATACTTAAATGGTAAAAGATAAACTCCACGGAAAATTAAGCAATTTAAGAAGATTCACAGAGGTCATTTTAAAAATACAGAAAATGCTTAAAGCACTAGCCCACAAGTTGCCCTCAGAAGGAAACTTAGTTTGGGGGTGCCACAGGACAATGCCCAGAAATTCTAGTGGAATTCCCCAGTTCCATAAGTTCTCATGCAGTCCCTCTCAGACACAGAGTGCTACTTGTGGTTTAGATGCCCCCCTGAAGACGTACAAAACTTGAGGATGCTGGAAAAATAAGCTCCTTTCCATGGGACCTGCACTATCTGAATAACTCACAGTTACAAATCTTATACTCAAGCATGCTGTGGATTTCTTTTCAACTCTTTGCCCTATTTTGAAGAAAACAGGAGTTCTAAGAAGTTGGGTGTCTGACACATACTAGGCATTCAACAAACATTTGGTGTTTATTTGTCCTAAGCATTGGAAACAGTCTTTACGAAATCACAGAGATCAGAGATAGAGTGTTATATGTTAAGAAGAGTAAGAAGAATAGATCATTGAGAGAAAAATAAGTGAAATAATTTATAGAAAAACTGGAAAGTATATTAGGGTCAATATATAGAGAGAAGAGTCTATATTTGATCTTTGAATCAGTAGAGAACTACTGGAATTTCGTAAGATGATGAGTAATATGGTCAACTTATGTTTTAAAGAAATAGTAGTTGGGTGAAAGATACATTGATATTGGAAGGGAATTCAGGCAGAAAAAAAATTTAGGAATCTATTGCTATTTAGCACAAAGAAAATGTTGGAACAATTAGATAGTACAGTGGAATGAGCCAGTCCTGAGTTCAAATCCAGTCTCAGACACTGTATGACCCTGGTCAAGTCCCTTAACCCCAATTGCCTCTAAAAGGGTGGGGGGGGGAGAAAAAGGTCTACTCTAGAATTTTGCTTAGAATGTACATAAATCTCACTGTCCTATAGTTTGAAGTATCTACTACCTTTCACCCTTTTTGAAAATTGAGAAATTGTTCATCATTAGTACATCAGCACTTCTCTTATTCACCAGAAATCTTCCAAGATCACTGACAATATTTGAACAATCAAATCCACGAGTCATTTCAATGTTTTAGGATTTAAGTTTGACTCAGTTGATTCCATCTCATTGAGATGACCTCTCTTACAGTCTCCTTAATTATCTTGGCTTTCAATTGCTATTAGCCACTTTTATTCTCAGACTGAAGTTCATTCTCTTTGGTAGACAAAACAAGCAAAAATGTAATTAAATAATGTCTCTTTATCTACATCATCCATTATCATTGTCCCATCCTCCCAATACAATAGCCTTTTTTCTTTTCTTTGAATTTCATCCTAGCACAGCTTAAAAAAAAAAGGAAAGGAAAAATGAGCCACCACTCCCCACCTTTTTTTGTCTTAATCATCAGTTCAAGCCAAACCATAGTTGAACAGATATTGGGGGAATAGGAGTTTAGTGTGTTAATCAAGAAAAGAGTCCCTGGAAGAGGTAACTTTCAGCCTGGCCTTGGAGATAAAAGACATAAACTCATGGAGACAGGTATTGTTCCCTTTTCTTTTATAACTCATGTATAACAAGGGAATTATTTTGTTCTGAGAGGCTACCAATCTTGTTTCTTGTTAGAATTTATTCACTTCATTTAATTTATTTGATCTTTCCAATTATATGTGACATTTTAAAGAACAATAGGTTTCCTTTAAATTAGTGGTTCACAAGGTTAATGAGGACTACTCTGCCCAGCTCTTCTAATAATGACTGATGTGGAGAAGTGTTCCTTCCTACTAGTTCCATTATCACACAATCAGCATCCCCAAAACTGCTGGTCATTTTCAGAGCTCACAGGCAGGATAGTGAGGAAAGGAAAAGAAAAAGTTTGGGGGAAATTATAATGTTTCTCTCCTCTCAGCTTCTTAACATTTAAGAGTGCAAAAATCTGGGTAAAATTAATTTCAAAAGCAGTCTTGAAAAGGAAAAGAAGGAAAGGAGATCCCATTCAATTAAGCATCAGAAATAGCTATTGTCTAGTAGGGATAAGACATCATTCTAAATACTAAAGATGTAAGAGCAGATAGAGGGACTTGCTATAAGGATCAGCCCAATTTAATGCAAAGGGTCTTGAACTAGGGTCCATGGCATGTCTAGGGTGTCCATGGATAGATTTCAAAGGGCTCATGAATTTGTACAGGGAAAATGCATCTTTATTTTCACCAATCTTTGATTTCTTTTTAATCACTTGTATTTTATTTTATGCAACTATACTATGCATTATTTTTATTCTTAGACAGTTTCACTATAAGCTTCACTTTACAGCCAAAGACAAAAAAGAAAGAAAAAAAGGGAAGAGCCTCTCATAATGGCTTTCGTCTAAAGTCAATGAGTGTCCAGAGGACTGATTGAATGTAGAAGAGAAGAATGGAATTATGCATGTGAGTAGCCAATCCCTAAAAATCTTTGGGAAGGGAGGATCTAATCCTGGAATATCAGAACTAATTGTTGATTGTGAATATTTGATTATCTACCAGCTTCTTTTAGGGTAGAGAAGTATGAAACATTATCTTTTGTCACTCCCTCCAATAAAGGCCCAAAAACCAGGGCCCAATGTGATAGATCCAAACTCAGGAAAAGTAAAACAGACACTTCAGGAATATAGTCCTGTTTTCATTCCTCTGTTAAAGTTTACGATAGGTAATTCTTTCTTTCAAGTTATAATTAAATGTGAATGACTACCTTAGTTTGGAGCAGCTAGGTAGCACAGTGGATACAGTCCTGAGTTTGAAGTCAGTAAGACTCATTTTCCCAAGTTCAAATCTTGCTTCAGACACTTGTTAGCTGTATGATGGTGGGCAAGTTTAGAACAGGTAATCCTTTCAAGTTATAATTAAATGTACAAAACCTGCTTGCCTCAGTTTCTCAACTATTTAAAAAATAATGAGCTGGAGGAGTTAGTAAACCACTCTAGTATCTTTGCCAAGAAAAGCTAAAGAGTTGGACACAACTGAACAACACCAACCTTGTTTTTACATATTTATTGCATTCTATTTTTAAAGTAATGTCTCCTGGTTACTTTTCTCAAGCTAAAAACTAACTGATAGTAACTAGCATCTAAATAGGATTTTATAGTTTGTAAAGAGCTTTTTATATGTTATTTTATTTAATTTTCACATCTATGTGAAGTATAGGCTATTATTACCCTCACTTTAAAGACAAGGAAATTGAAGCTAAAAGAAATTAATTTACCCAAGATCAAACTGCAAGTTAAATATGTAAAGAAAGTTTTGAGCTCAGATTTCCAGTCTCTAAGTTCAACACTCAATATACCCATTGAGCCATCCATCTCTTTTCTATGCAAAACCAAAACAGATAAACAGCACATCTATTCTATATATTTCCTTCTTGCCAAGTTGTTTACATATCATCTCTTAATTAGAAGATAAGCTTATTGAGGGAAGGGACTATTTTTTACTTTCTTTGTTTCTCAGGGGTTTAACTTAGTGCCTCTCATACCATACCTTAAAAATATCTGTTGACTGACTTATTGATTATCTGACTGATTGACAAATCCAACATTCTTAAATACCTAAAACCAGACTATTTGTCTGGATAGTTTGTATTCCTGGGTTTGACCTTGAAGATTTGAGAGAAGTCTGAGCCAGTAGGAGGTAGAGATGAAGGGACAAAGCTTTCTAGATATGGGGGATGGTCAATCCAATTGTCCAGAGAGAAAAGATGGAATATTAGCATTTGAGAGAGATTCAAAAAGGTCATTTTAGCTAGATTGTACAGTTCATGAACGGAAGTAAGAAGTATAAGAAGACTGAAAAGGTAGAAAAGAACCAAATTGGGAAGACCTTGAAATGCCAAATATGAACTTGGAAGTAAAAGGAAGTTACTGGAACTCACTGAATTAGAGAAGGAAGTGGGGCTCAGGATTAGGGGTCAGACCTACACTTTGATAACTGAGAGGAGGATAAATTAGATCAGGGAGTGGCTAAGACATAGCACCCCTAAGGCATTGAAAGCCTTTATTTGAAGGCCTTGTAGTAAAAGATCCAGAACAGAATTCATCTCTGCTACCTTTTATAATCTTGGGCAAAATCCTCTTACAGATGAGTTGACCCATTTGTAAGATAGAGAGAGAATGAGGTTGAACCAACTGACCTCTGAGATCTCTTCCAGTTCTTCATTTATGAGTCTATAATCTCTGGTAAATTTTCTATTGTAAGAATGCACAGATTTCTGGACAGTTTCATGTGATATAACCTTTGCAATAATTCAGAAGAAGCATGGCCTGGGAGTCAGAAGGACTGACTAGGTTCTCAGTTTTGCCACTTACTTATTGTTCATCCATGATCAAATCATTTCTCCTTCCTGAGCCTCAGTTTCCTCATCCAAAAATTGAGGACATTGTATATATGACCTCTAAGAAATCCCTTCTATCTATAATCCCTATTATGTGGAATATAGAGCATTGAGACACTTAATAATACCCAGGATACATTCACCTGGAAATAATGCAGTTTATAGAATTCTGGGAAAATAGAATGTTGAGAGAATACTGATAAGGGATTTAAAAAACACAAATAAATGAAAAAATAATAATGTGCCTTTTAGTTCCTGCTAACCTCTCAAAGCACCCTGGGAAACTAGAATTTTCCCTGCCCTACTTCCCACCATGCATGCCAATTAATGCACCTAGCATCCCCCCTTTGGCAGTTTAGTTCAGAAAAGCCAAGTAGTCCCTGAAAATATGGTGGGGAAGAATGAATTCAGAGAAAAAGGGGGAAAATTATATGTGTATGATAGATTGATTGATTGATTGATTGATTGACATATACTCACATATACATATCTACCCATTTGTGTCTATGCAGATATAGAAACATTGTATCTATGTATACATAGAAACTTGTATAGACATGTTCATACATACATAGATACAAAGGAAGTATATATACTTCCCTATATAAACTAAAAAGTCAGAAACCCCATTTCTAATCTTCCTGTGAATTTGGGTGGGATTTACATCAATCCAGCAATACGATTTTAGTTCAGTAACTTCCAGCCATTTTTTCATTCTGCAGCTCCTGGGCTTTTGCATGTCTGCTTTTAAAGTATTATTTTAAAAGATGGCAAGAAATGAGTCCTACAGGACTAACACTCTCCAAATCCTAGAGATTCAAGGAAAACCTTTGGAAAGGGATAATAAATCTCTATGCATAGTATGCTGTGGTAAAGCCCCAAATGCTTTCATCTGTTGCAGCTGGCTGGCTTCTGGAGAGTGTATTCAAACCCCCTGCTTATCACCTCTGCAGTCTTGATCAACACTGACACTTTGTAAAACTCCATTCCCACGCATCCCTTTTGTACTGCCATTTCATATCTCTCTAACGATGATGAGGTGCACTACAAGATTATACTATTGTACCTTGGGGATCAACCCATTCATTTCAGACTGAGTACCCAAGCAGGGATTAAGCATCCTTCCCAGATTGCAAAAGAGATGATTATACCCATTTGAATGAGGAGAGAGATCAAATCATTAAAAATATATTAATTCATAAAAAATGCATCATTTATGGAAAATTCATGCCTTGTACATGCTTCACACAGAGAATATGAAGGGCAAACAGGCTGTTTCAGCTCATGTTTATATACAGAATATTTAGGCACTATGGAATTTTTAAATTTCTAATTTATTACCTATTTGTTCCAGGGACAAATAGTTCAAAATCATAATGATTACTCTAGTCTTTATGGCTTCTGTACAAAATCATAAGCATTGGTTGCTGTGGAAATGGTATGATTGTGTTCTTTTATTTCTTAAAATACCCAGGACCATTTTTTTGACCATCTTTAATTATACCAATAATACCTGGTTCATCAGATTGAACTAGAGGCCAAAAACCCAGATCAATCCCAGGAAGCAAGTGTGTATATATGTTAAAAAATAAATAATAATAAAAGCTTTCAGTTCTTTAGCCAATTTCTAAATCCTAAAAAATCAAATGAAATGAAAAGAAATAAGGTTCATTTAACAAAAATTATTCACAGTCTACATTCTGCATATTAAAGATGAAATCACAGATTCTTGGAAGTAGAAGAGGCCTTAGAGATCTTTGAGTCTACATATCTCATTTTATAGGTTAAAAAAAAAAACAAGGGTCAGTGAGGTTAAATATCTTGCCTACATTCCCAGAAATAGAGGCAGAATCAGGACTAAATCTCAACTCTTCAGACCAGTGCTATTACATGTTTTTGTTTTGTTTTGTTTTGTTAATCTCCTTTCTTCACAAACAATTCTGAACATTATACTTTATATAGATTCTATAAAACAGGATCTGATTTTTAAAAAAAGAAAGGAAAAAAAACACTAGTGATTAATTCAATGACTGATCCATTTCAAAATTAAGAAGAGTTTTAGTTAACTTCTTAAATGTGGAACATCATTTTTAATCAGGCACAATAAAATATGATACCTGAATTAAGATCTCAAACTATCCATTGATTATCCAAAAAAAAGAGATATCTACCTAAATTGTACATGTATGCTATAGTATCATTATCTAGGACTTTCTTTTCGATTACTGGATTAAATAAAAGGCAGTTATGACATATGTAAGACTAGTGACGAAGACTCCCTCCTGACACAATGGACCTAGCTATAGGTCTGAAAAACACCTTCTGAACACGAGAGGTACAAGTCACCATGCTAATATGATACAATGAATGCAATCATAATTTTTATCTGACCTCAGGGGGAAAAAAAGGAAAAATTATTCTGGATTTCTAGTTATAAGAAAGGGTTGATCAGCAAAGTACCTGGTCCCAAATTTTTGAGGCCTTTGGAGAGAGACTTTGGAAGTTTGTATAAAACAATCAGTGGTGATTCTGGCTGTAAGAAAAAATCCAATCTCTAGAAAAGGACACCCTGTGGCTAATGTCAAGACTGGGAAAATAAAAAGCCATCGACCTCCTTGCTCTTAGGCATTTTCAAAGAATCTTTTTTTGCTTTGAGTTGTCAATAACAAACAAAAAGTTATAATCAAAATAGTTGCAAAATACTTGATTAATATGCCTACCTAAAATAGTTCCTGTTTAGCTTTATTTTTTTTTATCAAGATAATGCAATCCCACTAAAAGGTCAGGGGAGTATTCTTCCTCATAGAAACATTTTTTTTTCTAGGATAACCTGTCCCAAAGTAAATCCCAGAAGAGATTTAAGAAGAAAAATAGGCATCCAAATCAAAGAGTCTGGCTTCAAGACTTGGTTCTGCCACATACTGCCTATATGATTGTGGACATGTTACTTCTTTTGGTGAATTTTGATTTTCTCCTCTGGAAAATAAAGTGGGGTTTGGAATCTAAATTTTCTTTCAGTTCTAAATCAGAACTAAGTCATCTCATCCCTCTGGACCTCAGCTTCCCCATCTATAAAATGAGAATATTGAGTTAGATAATGACAAAGCTACCTTCTGGCTATAAGTCTGAAAGGAGCCAAAGAAGGATCATAAAGGCATTGCACCAGAACTGAACCTTGAAGGGTCAATCAAGTTCCCCCCCATTCTTTTCCTCCCTATATTTCTCTCTTATCCTTACTCTTTCTTTCCTTGCAGTATAAGAAAGGAAAAAAAACTGGATTTGAAATCAAAAGTGCCTGAATTTAAGTTTTAGCTCTGCTACTTAATGACCTATGTGACTTTAGGAAAGTCTCTTCATCTCTCTAAGTCTCAGTTTATCCATTTGGAAAATTAGTGGATTGGAATAGATTTTTTTTTCCAAAGAATCCTTCTGTTTCTAAATTCTGTGAACTGATATTTTTCTCAGCTTTGTCTCCCTACTTTTTTTATCTTTGTATTTAATTTCTGGTTTGCCCTACTCTCTGTCACCATGGTAGTATCCTATTCTTTGTCCCTGGATCAAGTTATTTTCATCTAATTTGGTTTCCTTTAATGTACTATGACCCAGGCCAAGTCCAAGGAGAAAGGCCTTCATCATCCACACTATCAAATAGTAATACGTCGTGAGTGTTGGGGGGATTTATTTTTCTTGTTATACTGAATCTTGCTTTTATAAACAGGGTCCTAAAGAGGTTCATCCTCTTACACATTTTGTATCCCATAGCTCAAATATGTTACTTCACTTTCTCTAGCAAATTTTTTTTCCTTATATTGATATCTATGGATTTTATTGTAAAATTAGAAGAGAACCCAGGCAATATTGAACCACACTTAAGAAAAAATATGTCTAACATTTTAAAATAACATCTTTTAAGGAAATATAATAGTTTTCTAATAAAATATTAATAATACTAAAAATGTCACAAATATCATTGTAAAGTACATGAAGCTCTTTTTATGCTTGGCACAATGATTTAAAGGAAAATCAACTGTTTAACTGAACAGAAAATACTTTTTTCCTAGTTTCTACAAAATTCTACAACAGTTAAAAAAATTAGTTCTGAACAAAACTAAGAAGTAGGCAGGGTTAGGATTAATACCTTCTGCCTTCCCTATGGTTGATCAAGAGCCCTCACTGATATCCTGTCCAGGCCTTCCATTACAGAGGATGTTTCATGTTCCAGTCTCTTGTTAATCTCTTTTTTTTCCCTCCCTTATTATCAAAACTAATTTGTTCTGTCTCTCATTCCTTCTGAGTCTTGCTAGGTGCTAATTAATCTATGCTGATTTTAATGGGCACTCAAACTCGTATCTAGTATAATGTTCTTTTATTACAGTAGTCTTCCTTAGATTGAATTGAAATCCTGTACCTACTCCCTTACAGAGACCATGTTATCTCTCCTGACAAGAATCTTGAAATGGTTTAGAAGCCATGACTTAAAAGGAACAGTAAAAATAGCTGAAGATATTGAGCCTAAAGAAAAGAAGACAAAGGGAGATATGGTAGCTATCTTCAAGGATCTAAAGGACTGTGTCATGTGAAAAAGATATTGGACTTATTTTGTGTTGCTATAAAAGTTGTACTAGGTCCAATGGGTGCAAATTATAGGGAGGCAGATGTCAACTCAGGATAAAGAGTTCTATAAGAGTTAGAGCTATGCAACAATGAAATGGGTTCTTTGACAAGCAGAGAGACCTGTACAAATGAAATCACTAATCTTAGAGCTGAAATAGACTTTAGATATAATTCTAGTTCAATCCCCTAATTTTGTAGATAAAGAAACCAAAACCCATAGATATGAAATGTATTACTCAATGTCACACAGTTAGCTAGCTGCAGTGGCAAGAGTAGAATCCTAGTTTTATGTCATCTTGGTTCGATATTCTTCACAATTCAGCTGAAGCCATCTAGTCCAACCCCTAAATGACTTGACAACATTCTAAATAACAGGTTCTTGGACTGTTTATCTTTAATATTTCCCCCCAATGCCATAGAATATACTTTAAGTTTTTCCATCATCTTACCAGTATATTATTCTTTCCACATCCTTTTTTCTTTTTTTTTTCATTTTATTAAAGTTTTTTATTTGCAAAACATATGTATGGGTAATTTTTGAACATTGACCCTTGCACAGCTTTCTGTTACAAATTTTTCTTCCCTAGCCCCCAGCCCTCCCCTAGATGGCAGGAAATCTTAATTATGTTAAAATACTTGACAAATTGAATATGTGTATACATATATTTACAGTTATATTGCTGTACAAGAAAAGTCGGATCTACAAAAAAAAATCTGAGAAGGGAAACATAATGCAAGCAAACATTAATAGAGGACATGAAAATGTTATGTTGTAGTCCACATTTCACATCCCTCTCTCTGAGTGTGTATGGCTTTCTTCATCACTGAACAATTGGAACTTGTTTGAAACATTTCATTGTTGAAGAGAGCCATGTCCATAAGAATTGATCATCATATAGTCTTGTTGTTGCCGTGTATAATGATCTCCTGGTTCTATTTCATTCAGCATCAGTTCATCCAAGTCTCTCCAGGCCTCTCTGAAATCATCCTGCTGGTCGTTTCTCACAGAACAATAATATTCCCTAACATTCATATACCATAATTTATTCAGCCACTCTCCAATTGATAGGCATCCATTCAGTTTCCAGTTTCTAGCCACTACAAAAAGGGCTGCCAAAAACATTCTTGCACATGTGGAGCCCTTTCCTTAAAGGGAAGAAAAAAATTGTAACAGAAAGCTGTGCAAGGGTCAATGTTGAAAAATTCATCATCTTTTCCTGTCATCTTAGCCAAACTGACAGGTGTGTAGTGCTACTTCAGAGTTGTCTTAATTTGAATTTCTCTGATGAATAGTGATTTGAAGCACCTTTTCATATGACTAGAAATAGTTTCAACTTCATCATCTGAAAATTGTCTGTTCATATCCTTTGACCATTTATTGATTGGATAGTGGCTTGAATTGAATTCTTATAAATATGAGACAATTCTCTATATATTTTAGAAATGAAGCTTTATCAGAAACCTTAAATATAAAGATGATTTCCCAATTTATTGCTTCCCTCCTAATCTTGTCTGCATTAGTTTTATTTGTACAAAACCTTTTTAACTTAATATAGTCAAAATTATCTATCTTATCAATTAAGAGTTCCAGTTCTTCTTTGGACACAAATTCCTTTCTTCTCCACAGATCTGAGAGGTAAACTATCCTATGTTCCTCTAATTTGTTTATAATATCACTCTTTATGTCTAAATCATGAACCAATTTAGATCTTATCTTGGTATTTGGTGTTAGGTGTGGGCATATCCCTTTTTAAATATTTTATTCCTCTATGAAAAAACCTTCAGTGGTTTCCAGTTATGTGTAGTATAAATTCCTCTGCCATTCAAGCCTCAGATCAGTGAGGCCACAGTCTAGTTTTCTAATCACATCTCCCATTTTTTCCTCTATGAATCTACGGCTTCATCAAGTTTGTCTACTTGCTCTCTTTCTCAGCATACTTACACATTCCCACTTTTTTGTTCATGCCATTCTTTGTATTTTTTTCTTTATCTGAATTCTAGTCATCCTGAAAAAAAGTATCTCTTCCCTTTGAACTCCAACTACCTCTGATCTCTTCTTCTGAACTATATCTTTTTTTAACCATCCTTTTTTAAGCTGCTTGCATTGTCAGTTATCATTTTTAATGTCTTGTTTCTCTAATCAAATTGCAAGCCTCTTAAGAGCAAGTACTATGTCATATTTTTTTAATTCCTTAAAAAACACCCAGCAGAAGTCCTTGTCTATAATGAACTTTGAATAAAAAGTTAGTTGCCTGCTATTGATTAAAAGCATTAATATTTTTACATATTGACAATCTCTGATATCAATGATGTAGCCATTCCCACAAATTGGAATTCATCCATTTTTCATCCTTTGCAACTTTTATTCATATCTTCCTGCAAGCCTCCACAAAGAGTCCACTTAATGGGCTATGGTCCTTCTTAATTTCCTTATATTGTGTGGATTCAAATGGAGCTGATAAGCTTAATAAATCAATTAATTAGCATGCATTTAATATACATCCACTATGAGCTAGTTATTATGCTAAATACTGGGGAAGCAAAAGAAAAACAAATAAAGAAATGAAACAATTTCTGTTCTCAATCCAAAATAATGATGATGATGATGATGATGATGATGATGATGATGAGAATGAGAATGATGATGATGATGATGATGTCAATCCCCATTCCTTCCAAATGATCAGCTCATTTCGTTTTTGGTCATATATCTCTTTAGTAACCCTTTATACATCTCCTGGATGATTCTTGATTGTTGCATGCTCCTTACATGCTCTGAATTATTTTAGAATTTGTGCAACCATACAATTTCAGAAGAATAATATTGATGTTATAAAATTGAGTTCCAAAGGCAACTTGCTCTCTTCCTCACATTCTATTTAAGCCTTAGATCATTGGCCATTCATGGTATATGTTTAAGAATTTTGTGCAGGTGGACTGCCCCAGTGAATTATTTATCCAACTACAAATTATAGGCACTCTTAATACACTTGACCCTGCCTACACTGATGATTTGACCAAACTCTTTTGAATGATAGTGAATCTCATTTCAGAGACTTTGCAATATTCTAGGGCTTGATCAAATCAACACAATGTCGTCTACAAATGGAAGCAATTGAAGGACCTCACTATTTCTGGGGAATCCCTCTTTCATAAGAACTCAACCCTTAACATCTCCAAAAGACTGGCAAAGTATAAGGTTCCTATTACTTAATATTAGTAATCAGAATCAAAATTACCTCAATGTTATATCCTTCAAGGATTTTTTTATGATTTTAAAATATTCATGGGAGACATGAGCATATTGGAGAAGAGCATAAAGGGCTGCATTTTGTTCTCCAAATCAAATGTCTTTTCTTCAAAAAAAAAGAAAAATAATAAATTTGATGGGATTTCTCAGTGACTTCATTCAATTTTGAGGTTTTAAACCTGTGATCTACCATAGAATACCATTTGTAAAAAGCTGCCTGTTGCCTTCTTAAACATTTATCAAGGTCTAAAACCCTTAATAATTGTGTAGATTATTTTCATAAAATTGTATAGCAATTGGAAAGTAGGTAAGCACGTCAGTAGTTATTGACATTTTTAAGTTACCTTCTTTGGTAATAGTATTAAATTGTTAGACATTTTTAGTTGTGATATTTGTGATTTTCTCCCATTGATTCTGTATGAATGAAAAGAAATTTATTAAGCTTTTGCTATATGCTAAACATAGTTATGAATGGTAGAGACATAAATAGGAAAAAAAAAAGATAATCCTGTTCTTAAGAAATCCATAGGCTTATTGGAGATACAACATCTGGAAGACATATCTTCCCCTCTTTCAGGCATCTTATTAATCAATCCCCTAATACCCTCAAAATTGTATTGTCTCCAGTCTAGATCTCCTTTGTGTACTCTGGGTCCCATCCAGACATTGCTCCTGTTTTCATTTCCTTTTATGTCCTTTTCTACTTCCTTTGACAGCATATCAGGACATTTATTGAAACATATGGCTGCAGGGCCCTGAAAAATGTTGGGTCAGTCATCATTTATTAAGTACCTACTGTGTTTATCAGGCATATCAGCTAAGCATTGACATCAACAGCATACAGTCTTGCAATGAATCAGTTCCATCCATACTTCACATTCATAGAAAAGGCATTGAAGGGCACAAGAGACCCAAGTTCATCCAAGAGCTACTCATAATAACTTCACCATATAAATGAATAGAATGGGATATCATTGTTCTATAAGAAATGAGCAGACTGATTTAAGAAAAATCTGAGAAGACTTACATGAACTGATGCTGAGTGAAATGAAAAGAACTAGGAGAACATTATACACAGTAACATCAATATTGTATGATTATCAACTATGATAGACTTAGCTCTTCTCAGAAATGCAGTGATACAAGAAAACTCCAATAGACTTGGGTTGAAAAATGACATCTACCCAGAAAGAGAACTATGGAGAGACAATGTGAATCAAAGCATAATGTTTTCACCTTATTTTGTTGTTAGCTTTTTCTTTCTCATTGTTTTTCCCCTTTGGTCTGATTTATCTTGAACAATATGACAATATGAAAATATGTTTAAAAAGATTGCACGTGCATAATTTCTATCATATTTCTTGCTGTCTTGGGGAGGGGGAAGGTAGGAGATGTTGGAACACAACATCTTACAAATATTGAATGTTGAAAACTATTTGTATATGCATTTGGAAAAATAAAATAGAGGCAGCTAGATGGCACAGTAGATAGGGCACCAGCCATAGAGTCAGGAAGACCTGAGTTCAAATCTGTCCTCACAATTAACATTTACTAGCTATGTGACCCTGGGCAAGTCATTTAACTCCAACTGTCTCTCAAAACAAAAAGAAAGAAAGAAAAGAAAATGCTATTAAGGGGGAAATGATATTACCATATGCAAATCACTTTACTTATCTGGGCTTCAGTTTATTTAGCTTTAAAATTAAACCTTTGAATTAGAGCATCTCCAATGACTTTTCTGACTAAAAAGTACTTGGGATACTTTTAGTAGGACAAATCATACACATGTGATTTAATGATGGTGTACTCAGTACAGGACAATATACCCCTTGGGCACTCAAACATTTGCTTCCTGTTGACAATAATGGTGTTTTGAGTCTGGCTGGAGCAAGGATGTTGAATTTTAGGACTGCAGTTTGCTTCCATCTGGCTCCCACACTTAATCAGAGTAATTTCTCATTTTCTACTAGTGAATCATGCCCTCCTGCCAACCCAACAGACAGATTCTTCCTCCACCTTCTACTCCTTTAGTATTACACAATGTAGTGTCAGCTGAGCCACTGGTAGGGCCAGCCAGGTCTTATTTGAAAGGATAAACAAAACCTCAACCTGACACAATGGCAACATTGACTTGCCTCATGTTCATTCTTAGAATCTTCCATCACAGTAGGAACATATTAGTCAGAGTCCTTTGAAAACTGATGCAACATGAGACCAGAATCTTCAAGACAATGCATGATTATTCTACAGCTGGTGCACAGTTATAATGTGCTAGTGTTAGCAAATCCCCTGCCCCAAGTGTTTACCTGTAACCTGTCCTCTCCACTGGGCTCTCACACTAAGATTACTTGATTTGCTTCCATTCAGGGGTATGCTTCCATTTATTTTCACTCTTGCCCTCTTTTACTAAATGTGAAAGTCAGAAAATATGGACGAGATTGATATTATGCGTGGTTGCCTTTTATATGGCTGCCTCTCTTGCCTGGAATGCTCTCCATCTTCATCTATCCTATCTTCTACAAGAAGCCTTCTCAACTCGCAGCTGCTATAGCCTTCCTTCTGATATTACTTCCAGTTGTTCCTGTATCTATCTTGTACATACATAACTATTTGCATATTGCCCCATTAGAATGGGAAGTCCTTCATAGCTATGATTCTATTTGCTTTTCACTGTATCCCTAGCACTGTGCTTAGTGCATAGTAAAAAGTTAATCAGTGTTTGTGATGTTCTGTTTTGCATTCTCAGACATTTCATTCTACTCTCTTTTAGCATCTTAATACTTGAAGCTGTCACATGAAATTGACAGCACTTAAGCCATCCCTTGAGGCTAATTCACTGACATTGAATTATAAGCATTGTTAATATTTTCAATATTTTTTGGAAATCTCCAAATATATGAGGCACTGCAAATGAATGACTTGGAAGAGGCAAATTCAAAATACATTTTTTTTAAATCTCTAAACTTCATGAGTTTGATAAATGATATTCCCAAAACTCCTTTGCTTTAGTAAAAAATAATAATAACAACAACAGTACTAGACTTTACAGTATGTGTAGAAGAACCTTTTAAATCTCAGATGAAGCTCTGAGACCTGTGTCAAGGAATGAAAGAACTTGAACTCTTGTCCTTTGGCAATAAAGTAGCTATAACAGCCTTGGACACAGGTGTTTTTAGATTTCTCAGTCTCAGGCTGCTTGTCTGTGAAATGAAAAAAAAGGACTTTATAGCTTATGAGATACCATTCTATCTTGAAGCCAATATGGCTCACAAATTGTATAGAGCTGTGATAACCTGTGATAATTTTGGTTGCTTCTGTGATACTTTTCTTTCTGTCCTTATCTTTCTTATTTTTGTCTCCTTATTTTCATCCTACTAGCCCTCATTTCCCTTCTCCCACTGACAGCAATATCTGACTCACATCTGATATTGCTGTTGTTGATTTTTATTTAAATGAGTTATAAAATATACATATACATATATATATATGTATGCATATATTTTTAGGTTACTAAAGACTCCCTAGTATGTTGCAAAATCAGGACCACAAGTTTGTCTTAAAGAAAAGGAACCCATGTCATTTTGACAAACTACAAGCTATACAATGAATTTACATAAATAAGCATATATTATGAATATTCAAAAGAAAAAATAATATTCTTTTAAATAGCTGGGTTTTTGAATGATTTTAAACAATTTTAATAGAATACCCTGTTTTGATTTTAGTTCAGTTGAAGTACTCTAATAAGTCAGCAACAGGTACTCAGCAGGATAGAGAGAGGTAGAGACAGAGACAGACAGGGACAAAGACAGACAGAGTTTAGATTCCATTTAGTTTACAAGAAAGCCATCCTTATCAAAGAACCAAGTTGTCTAGACTTTGTTTTCAGTCACAAAGTACATATTATGAATCACTCCATTGATTATTAGTGTCATTTGAGGATACTTATATGACTGAAAGGGAAAGAAAAATATGAACTGAATCCTAATTTTTATTGACTGTAATTGCTCTGATAGATAGCATGTTGTTTTTGAAAATTTCCAATATCAGCTTCATAAAAACCTCATTCTTTCTTCTTTTGATTCCTCTGTTTTTAACTCTCCTACATTATCTTGGAACTTGCTCATTCCAAATCTTCCCAAAGAGAGCCAGCCTGCAAATAGGCAGCACAAACAACCAGATGATATGAAAGGACCTAGGTGAGTTCATCTTCTCAAAAATTACTCCCACATTATCTGTCATAAATTTTGAAATTCTGCCCATCTTCAAGAGTACCCTACTCAAATGAGTAGAGAGAGTTCATACCCTAAGTTATAATAAATTCATAGATCCAGTGTGCATTTATTATATCCTTACTTAGTACTTGGCTTTGTGCTAGGTACTCAGAAAGATAAGAATTACATAATACATTGTTCCTATCCTTAAAAAGCACACAATTTAGTCATGGAAGAAAAATTGTGTATATATAATCAGAGAAGTAATAAATTAGAATCTAAGAATGAATTATAATCTAAGAGTATAGGAGGAATAGGTGTCATGAAGTCAGATGAAATAGAGATTACTTCTGGAAAAAGAATCAAGAAAGACCTCAAAGGCCATGTGACATTTCTACACTTGTATGTGTAGAACATCAATAGGAGGAAGAAGAGGAAAACATTCCTCTACAAAAGAAACAACGTTATCAAAGGAACAATTACAACTTATAAGGATATTGACAGCTAGTTCTAAAAAGAGACCTTTGGCTTTAGAACTCAGGTTAAATGCTTGTTTTAAATCATAAGTGAAGAATGCATGGTACAGAGCTGAAATGGAGGTTGGACATTGACAAAAACTTAGTTTTGTTCGCAATTTTACCTGAGGCTGGCTCTACTCCCATGCTGGTAGCACTCCAGGAAATAATATTTCAGTTCTAAGATCAAGCATGTAGGTCACTCTTTAAAAATACATAAGAGAATCCATTGTATAACCTGGATCAGTATTTAAATAACAACCAAAAAAGAAAAAAAAAAACTTCCTTTATTATGAAGCTTAGTCATTTAGTTCTTGAGTCATACTAAGTGACCTTGAGCAAGCTCTCTGAATCTCAGTTTATTAATCTGAAAAATAAAATTGGACTAAATAATTTCCAAATATTCTTGTCATTATTTTATCTATTAAATTAATATTTTCTAAACCACAAAGGAAGACTTCCTATAGATTTTGTATCTCCTGTTAAAGGGTGAGTTCCTGTTGTACCCACAGAAAAGAAGTTGAAAAAATTTCCAATTATTCCTTGATAACATTTGAAAGAAAACATGACTTTTTTTCCATACTCAATTATTTGAACCATGATCATCACCCACCACTGATCAATAATCAATGAAATCATATTTGTATTTCATCTAAGGATCCAAGCTTAACACATTCTTGTGAAGACAAAGTACAAAGCATAATTAAAGAAAGTAATACCTAAATTTAAGAACTGTGCAATGGAAAGGTAATTCCAAAACTGCTATTGCCTACTCTGAATTTAGTCATGATTGATCACTATGTGTTTGAGAGTGATGGAATTTTGTTCTTTGTGGCATTGCCCTTGGGCAGAACACTCACATTTTCATTTATCTTCTTTTGTCTGAAGACAGAGACACATAAACACAAATTTCATTGAGGAACCAGATAGGAGCAAAGAATTATAGAATCTTAGTTGAAAGTGACTATGGTATTCCCAATAATTTTCTCTATTAAATGCTTTAGATGACAGAGAACTTACTATTTTACATAAAAACCTATTCCATTAATAGCACTAATTATTGAAAAATAGCTTCAATAAATTAAGCTAGAATCCACCTCCACAAAATTTATACCCCTTGGTTTTTGTATTGCTTTGTTTTGTTTTTCCCAAAGGACCTAAAGACTAGCTTTGGTTTCTCACTTTAGTGATATATCCCATTTCCCATATTCAAGGATCATGTTCCAGGAAGGATTTATATATGGGTAAAAGTATAGCTGGGAAAAAAATTATCTGTGTGTCCCCACAATCTTGAATGGTTGTGTTTCCACTTTTAGAGATGTCCCAATAATTGCTTCTGAGCATGACAACTTTGCTCCAAGTGTGCCACCCAATATTAAAGTCAGTCCAGCTTGACCTCTCTGCAGCTGTTGCTTCTCAGCTGTCAACAGTAATGTCATGTTGCCTGAAATTATTTCCCTTCTGATTTTTTTCCAACTTACTTGTAAACTGTCTAAAGATTACATAGATTTATATAGGATGAATAAATATCATAGACCCAGACTATTCCACAAATGTCTACATATATACCTCTCTCTGTGTTTATCTCTCAGTCCATCTCTGTTTCTGTCTTTCTGTCTTTCCCCCTCCCTCTCTGTCTCTCTCTGTCTTTCGGTCTCTATATCTCTTTCTCTTCCTTCCCTTCCTCTCTCTTAGTATCCACGTACATATAAGTGTGTACACACACACACACACACACACACATATATGTATTATGCATTTGTGTCTCATCTTAGACAACTACCTTCCTCTATCTGTTAGAACACTGCATGTATATTACACTCCAGCTGAGTCCTTTAAAATTCTCCCTATGAATGCCAAGCATGCTAGGATTATGAGATTAGGCTCCATTAAGACTGATCGTGCTTACATTTATAATATGTAACTACGGAATATGTGCTATGGGATAACTGACAACAAAGGTCCAATCCAAATCTACTCAGGTCATAGGACTGTACTATTACTGAGTACTTTGAATATCTATTCCAGCAGAGACTAGATGCAATTGACCCAAAGTAACTCCATGCAGAAGGAACAGGACTACTCAATTGTGAAGTTAAATTGAGTGGAACAAGCATTGGAATTAGAGCCAGGAATCAAGAATTCTGGTCCCGACTCTGCTACTGGCAAGGAGGTAACCAAGAGAGTGTCAATTGGATAGCAGGCACCTCAGTTTCTCAATCTATAAAAGGTGAATACTAAAACATGTCCTACTTACTTCTCAGGGAGATAATTGCCCAAGGAATTGCTTTTAGCTTTTAAAATCACAGAATCTCAGTGTTGTTGGAGACTTCAGAAATCTAGTCCAACTCCCACCTGATAAAATCCTTTCTGCAACATCTCCAACAAGTGATCATACAGACACCCCATAAAAACAGTGAATGGGAAGTCACTCTCTTGGCAGTTAGTCCATTTTATTTTCGTACAATTCTAACTATTAGGAAGTTTTACCACATGGCAAACTGAAATTTACTTGTATTTGACTTTTTTTTCCCATAGCTGCCAACTATTTGATAAATCCAACATGGCACAAAAAACAAACCACAGTCCACTGGAATGTAGAGTTCTAACTCCTGTCCATTCACTTCTACCATTTTCCAATTTTCTTGAACCATCTCTTTGCCTTCATTATAACTTCTTTCCCTCCACCTTCTCTGTTCTCCCAAGCATCAGCCCTGTGCTACTTTCATCTCTCTTCATTACCTTTATTCCTAAAGTTAGCTATTCCATAGATCAGAGAGCTAGACTTAGAAAGGAAATCAGAAATGATCTAGTCCAATTTCCTAAATTTTTAACAGATGAGGAAATTAAGTGGAAGTTAAGTATAAATTACTTGCCCAAGATCAAATAGATAATAAGTACCAGAAATAGGAAGTAAATCCACATCTTATGATTCCAGAGGTACTCTCCAACAAAGCACGGTCTCCACCTCTGGATTTCTTGCATATTTGACTATTTGCTGATCCTGCCTACTAATTCCTAACTCTTGACTACTATCACCACTTCCATTCCTATTTCCATGCCACTAACAAAACTCTGCTTCCTGGTTCATATTTATGCTATCTGAATTAAATTAACTCCTCACCATACTTGGCAATCTTTGTTCACCTCTGATTTCCTTTCATATTTCTTTCAGACTATATTCAACCTCTTCTTTTACTTAAAGTTCCTAAATTTTCCCTCACCCTGGCCACCTCTTTCTTTTCTAATAACCTCATCTCCTAATTTTACTTAGATTAAGCTGTCATTCATCTCTTCCCCTTGTCACCAATGGTTTTATGGACTTCTTTAAATCGATATCAGCCCAGTACCTAAAACAAAACACATGCAAAATGGAATTATTCATCTTCCTAAATAAATATGTCACTTTGCCAATTTCTCTCCTTTTTTTTACCACAATCTTTCCAGTCACCTAGCACCACTTCCATGCTCCCTCTACTTTGCCACAATCACCCCTTTATTCCAAATAATTGCTAAATTGTATTGATTTTATTTTTACATTTCTCAATGTATGCTGTACTCTCTTTTCCATTCATATAATCACAACTTTAATTCAGGTCCATCACTTACCTAGAGCATTTTATAACTGTTAAAAACTGGTTTCCCTGCCTCCAGATTCTCTCTTCTCCATTTCATTCTTCACACAGCTGCCAAACTAATGTTCCTAATGACCATATTTTCATTCAAAAGCCTTAGGTGAGTTTCTATGGACTATTAAAAAAAAAGAGTGAACTTTTCTTTGGCTATCCCCATTTTAGCTCTGACTTAAAATTAATATAGGACAGTAATGTAGGACATGCATTTGTTTTTCATAGGTTAGATTGGTTTTGTTTTAAGGAAACAAGAATACATACTTGTGATTCAATTGATTCAAAGGACAAGAACTAGAACTGTTCATGTGACTGTCTGGTTTTGTGAAGCATAAAAATTTCAGTATTGGTTCTCCTAAAATGTAATGGTATTTCCCCCTCCCCCACTAGGCATGTTGATATTTTTCTGAGCAAGCACAATTGCTGTTGTAAGTGTGGAGAGAAGGGAGTGTTTGAATCAGTATTTAAATCCTTTAAAAGATTAAATTGATCAGGAAATTGAAGCTGAGAAAGTGACTTGTTCAAGGTCATGCAGGTAATAAGTGGCAAAGCTACAATGTGAACCCAGTCCTATGTTGTAGGATGATCAGAAGAATGAATTGGGGAAATTTAGTCTAGAGAAGAAAAGACTTTAGGGGAGCATTGTTGCAGTTTTCAAATATTTGAAGCATTCCAAAGATTATAGGATTGTACATTTAGATTTAGAAAGAACTTTGAGATCCATCAAGTCCACACTTTCTTTCATTTGACAGATGAGGAAACTAAGGCTAAGAGGTGTTAAGTGAATTTCCCAGTGATTCATACCTAATAAAGTGTCTGGGGAAAGATTTCAAGTCCTGACTCTAAGGCATAGTTGATCTATTACATCATCTATCTGTTTCAAGCAAGACAGAAACAGCAACCAAAAGAGTTTTTATTGACTTAGAGTTTATAAAGCACTTTAAATATTTGTCTAAATGTTGTATCCCCCCCCCCTCCATTTCCCCTAGAATATAGTGTCAGGGATTATTTTGTTTGTTTGTTTTCTTTTCATTCATAGCATCTAGAGAAATGTCTGGCCATACTAAGCCCTCATAATAAATGGTTATTGAATTGAATTGAACTGAATTAATTCATGCCAGAGAATTACTAATGTGAAGTCACCATGCACTCTTCGGGGAAAGCCTACAATTCTTAGCTCTAGTCACTATTCCTTTGTTTTAGAGTCCATTTCAAGAGTTAGAAGACAGCAAATTCTTAAAGTCCAGAGATGCATTCCTCAAATCTACATTAGTTTGGAAGGAATAGGAAAGACAAATTAGAAAGGCATTCTTTATTTTCAAGTTGTTAGGAGTAGAAGCCGTAATCAATATAGTGTGAGCAGAGCTTTGCTCCAGACCCCAGTATGAAGAAAAGAGACTTTTACTCCATATGTGACCATCATCTCTGCACCTTACCTCAAGCTCCTCTGTTAGCCAACCTCTCTCACATCCCCATCAACCAAGTTATTGTATGGCATAGCCACCCTTCAATGGTCCCACAACCGGAGTAGCTTTCCCTCCAGCCATCATGGAGCAAACGCCAGCTCCTGATTTCCCACTCCAATCCTGGCAAGACTGCAAATGCAACCCCACTACTACCCAACCCTCCTCCCATCCCCTTTACTACCAAGTGCTCATTTTTGGTACAAGTGAAAAATGTCTAGTTATGTCTCAGGTGACTGAATCAACTTCACTACCGTTCCTCCAAGTATACCAGACACTTTTTGGCACTCATTAAATGAGAATAAATGAATATATAGCTGAGGAGTCAAATCAGTTTCTATCTGGCCTCACCCTGATTTGGTTGGAGGAACTCTAAGCTCCTCCCTTCAAGCATTAATAGGGGTGTGGCTTTACTTCTCCACTCTTCTTCCTCTGAGAATGGGGATGGGGTTCATTAAACCTGCCATAGGAGAGACAATAGAGAGAAATTTGCCTGAGGCATTTGAGAGGCTTCCTCCTGCTTCAGTTTAACAATCCAGCTTCTATCAAAACTCTACTCAATTGTGTCTAGGTATAAGATGGGATTCATTTAATCTTATTTCTGCTTTGGGGGAACTATAATAATTTGTACCAATAAAATATCTTTTTTTAGACTCAAATCCCAGCTGGGGGAAAATTCTAGAAATTAGAAAAAGAATTTCCTTCTGTGTGTGTGTGCTTGAGTAACCATAACCTCCCACTTCACTGCTTTAAATCCCCCCAAGGAAACACACACACATACACTGAATAATGTCTTAGAGAAATTGGTTTCTTTTGAGGGCACATGGCAAATACAGAAAATGAGTCTAGAATGGGAAATAAGGAATGGGAAGCTAGAAATTTAACTGTCTTCATTCTCAGCATTAGAGACAACAATCACCATTCTGCAATGCCTCCATATTTAATTTTTTCCAAGCAATCTACCTCCAGTTGGAGCAAGAATCATTTCAGCCACAGTAGCTAGGGCAGTAGCAATACAAATGCTGACCATCCACTCCATACTCAGGTCTTCAATCTTTTCTATCACTCCCCTTAGTCATGCAATTTGGGCTTCCAGATCTCCTTTCTGTTCCTTTGCTTGTGCTTGCTCCTTGTTCTTTTCTCATGAGATTTCAGTTTTCTGTTTTCTATAAAAGGAGAGAAGAAAGAGACTGTCTTTTAGACTCAGTCATAGCTCTGGAGGGTTCATGTTTGCCTCCTTTCACATCCATATTCTTAGTTCCTCTCCATTCTACCTTCTAAATATATTTTGCATTCATTCCTTGATCTCCACTGCAACTAACACTCTGCCTCCATTTTAGGGTTCCATTACCAGTGGCCTGTCTCTATTACTTACTCCCTCTATAGTTTCTGCACTATTACTGCTAGGTTATTCTTCCTAATGTAGAGAATTGATTCAGTTTAGTGCAATCCAACAAGCATTCCTTACCATTCATTAAGTACCTAGGTACTATGAAAACAAAGATAATACATAAGATCTCCCTTACTTTTCAGATTTCTACTGAAGTGAGCCTGGTAGCAAAGCAAATTGAAGCAAGACCAGGGCAAATGCTGGGTGTCTTAAGTGTTTCTAGCCAGACAAACTTTGTGGTCTAGATCCTTGTATTGATTATACCAAGGTTGTAACTAAAAGTCAGAGAGAAAAGGAAAACTCCATTCTACATTTGAACATTAAAGACCACAGCTTCAGTGTTATGTAACTGCTTCACAATATATGCCATTAGTGAAATGGAAGAATTGGTGAGAATTTAATCTCTCTCTAATATTAATAGTAATGATGGTAGCAGCTACTATTTATATCACATTTTAAGGTTTGTCAAATGATTTACATATGTTACCTTATTTGATCCTCAAAACAACTCTGAGATAGATGCTATTATCCTTTCCTCTTCCTGCCCATTTTATAGATGAGGCAACTGAGGCTGAGTAAGTTTAAGTGACTTGCCTAGGGTCACACAGCTAAGTAATTATCAGGGGCATGATTTGAATAGAAATCTTCCTGGCTCCAACTTCAATACTCTATTCAATATACCATCTATTTACCTCAGAAGAAACTGAGCCTGAAAGTAAAATAATTTAATGTTGAGGCACTAAATGTTTATGGCAGCATTTGAATTCAGGTTTTACTGATTCTTAAGACCATCATGCTTTAGGGGATCCAGATGCATAAATACCACTATAGGAGAAAAATAGCAAAGTTCATAGCATATGTTCATTAGCATCATTTCCATAAATAAAAGAACAATTTTCTTGTTTTTTAATTAGATGTCTCTCAAATGATCTCCCAACACCAACTCCCACTTTTCCAGAATGGAATGTGGAGGTTACAAACATCTTATCTCTGGTAGGTACCCAATCTCTGGAAAGAATTTAAATATCTAAAGTAATGAAAGAAAGCATCATAAGATGATAAAGATTCACAACTTTGGTTCACATCTTTTAATGGCCCCATGATAGTGAATTTAATTGCTTACGATAATTTTTTTATTTCCCATAACACAACAATTTCTACACTTGGGTTCAAATACACAGCTACATAAGTGTATTCTAAGGAAGGAATAGCTAGAAAACAATTTGTATGAAAAAACATCTGAGTCAGTAAGGAAAGGAACTTTAAGTTCAATATGAGTTAACAGAAATAGGTGATTAAAAAAAGGTGGAACTTAGTCTCTCTTATTGCAACCTAAGATCCTAAGTGCCTAGAACACAGATGAGAGTGTCAGGGTATGCCAGACTACAGCTAAAAGATGATATTTAGTTCTGAGTGCCACATTTTAGGAAAGACATTGACAAAATGGAAAAAAATCCTTAGAAGTGAGAACAGAAATCTGTGGGTAGATTAAAGACCATGTCTAAAATATTAGCTGGAGAAATTGAATATATTTAACCTGGAGAAGAGAAGAAGTAGAGTAGAAATAATAGCTATCTCCAAGTATTTGAAAGGCTATCATGTGGGAGAAAAATTAGATGTGTTTGGCTTTGCCCCAGATGGCAAAAATAGGAGCAATGGAAGTGCCAGAGGTAGATTTAGATGTGATGTAAGGATAAATGTCCAGAAATTAGGATAGGGAAAACATAGGTACTTGACCTGTGATTTCATTAGTGAGGAACCACCCTCAACCAAAGTAGATTCACCCCTTCTTTACAAATTATAATCTTAGAGTTGCCAAGAGCACTTAGAGATTATATAATTTGTCCAGTTTGAGGCACAATATGAACTCAGCTTTGAAACCACCTCTCCATTCATTATATCACGCAATGGGCTACATTAGTTGGTGAGATAGCTAGGTGGTGTAGTGGATAGAGCACTGGACCTGAAGTCAGAAAGACTCGTAAATTCAAATCTGGCTTCAGAAACTAGTTATATGATCTGGCAAGTCATTTAACCCTATATGCCTCAGTTTGCTCATCTATAAAATAAGCTTCAAAAGGAAATGGCAAAACATTTTATTATTTTTATTTAGGAAACCCCAAATTTGCATGAAGAGAACTGAAAAATGACTAAACAATAACATTAGTTGGTAGCATAATGTGCTTCGCTGAAGGTTTTCAAGAGAAAGCCAAATGATTATTTATTTGGGATTTTGTAGATGGGAGAGATATGACTTAGATAGCCACTGAGGCCTCTTCCAACTCTGAGATTTAGGACATTACTATCAGACATACCTATTTCTCTTTTTAAGCATTCTCAATTCATCCAAGAGAACTATCAGATTAATTTTCCTAAAACATTGCCTTCTTTATGTGTCACTCTTGTTTTCTCCCTGATTCCTGTGTACTCTTCTGTGGTTGACAAAGTTATCATCTATTCATTATCTTACCATCTAAACCTTAACTGAAACCATCCAGTGCAGCTAGGCATTTTTTCCCATTGCCTTTTACATAAATCAAGCACAACATAGCTTCAGTGCTTTTGTTCATAGTGCTTTTCTTACCTGTAATGGTTTTTCCTTTTTTATTTATCCCTATGCTCAACAACTTTTATTTGCCTATTGCCTAGTGCCTAGTGAGTAAAATCCATTCAACATCTTTTACAACCAGCCTTTAATTTACCTCTCCAGTTTTATCTCATATTATTTCCATTCATCAGGTCTACACTCCAGCCAAACTAATTTATTAACTGTTGCCAATTTTTTTTCTTTCTTACTCCATTTTCTCTCTTGGGATTGTCTATCCTCAACAGGTCTATCTATTGTAATCCTACCCATCCTTCAAGACACAGTTAAAACTATCCCTCCTGCATGTATCTTTCCTTAATCCCTATAGCCATAAATGATTCTTCCTATCTTTGACCTCTCCAAGCATTTTGCTTTGTATTATTTCCCTGCAAAAGGAAGTGTAGTATTTCCCCATGAAACATATCTTAAAGGTGGGACAAACTGATCATCCCATTCTTCACTGAGTTTCCCATAGTTTCTGCCCTCATTTGACTCTCACCACTCCAAAACGGGAAATGCTATTTTGGCAGCAAAGACAGATTAGATATAGGACAGATGTTAGAAATATCAGGGAAGTAGAATCAATAAAATCTAGCAACTGAAACTTCAGTGTTTTTGTTTATATTTCATTGTATTAATCAACCAAACAACCCAGGTAGTTATTAAGCACCTAATATATGCCAAGCATGTGGTAGACTTTGGTGACAAAAGTAGCAAGAATAAAACAACCTCTACTTGCAAGAATCTTGTATTCTAATGGAATACATATATACACACAAAGCATAAAAATAAAAATGAATAAATAAAAATATATGCAAAGTAGTTAAATACAAGATAGGGGTGATACTAGAAGCTGGAGAGATCAGAAAACCCTTCTGCAGAAGAGGATGTTTATGGGACACTGATACATTGTTGGTGGAACTGTGAACGGATCCAACCATTCTGGAGAGCAATTTGGAACTATGCTCAAAAAGTTATCAAACTGTGCATACCATTTGACCCAGCAGTGTTTCTACTGGGTCTATATCCCAAAGAGATTTTAAAGGAGGGAAAGGGACCCACATGTGCAAAAATGTTTGTGGCAGCCCTTTTTGTAGTGGCAAGAAACTGGAAATTGAAAGGATGCCCATCAATTGGAGAATGGCTGAATAAATTATGGTATATGAATGTTATGGAATATTATTGTTCTGTAAGAAACAACCAGCAGGATGATTTTAGAGAGGCCTAGAGAGACTTGCATGAACTGATGCTGAGTGAAATCAGCAGAACCAGGAGAACATTATACACAGCAACAAGACTATACAATGATCAATTCTGATGGACATGGTTCTCTTCAACAATGATGTGATTCAAACCAGTTGTTCAGCAATGAAGATAGTCATATACATCCAGAGAGAGGCCTGTGGGAACTGAGTGTGAACCACAACACAGCATTTTAATGCTTTCTGTGAATATTTCCATGCATTTTGTTTTCCTTCTTAGGTTGTTTTTTCTTCTTCTCTTTCTAGATCTGATGTTTCTTGTGCAGTAAGATAACTGTATAGATATGTATACATGTATTGTATTTGTCATATAATTTATCCTATTTAGCATGTATTAGATTACCTGTGATCTAGGGGTGGGGGTTGGGGGGAAGGAGGGGAAAAGCTTGGGAAAAAAAGTTTTTGCAAAGGTCAATGTAGAAAAATCACTCATATGTTTTGTAAATAAAAAGCTTTTAATAAAAAAAAAGAAAAGGATGTTTAAATTGCATTTGGAAGGAAGAGAGGAACTGAGGCAGAGCTAAGGAGAGAATACATTCCAAAGTTCAAGGTGTGTCCAAATGCCAATGTTTATTCAAAGAAACTCAGCAGGTAACATGTTCACAGTCAGATGGTCCTAGTTAGCATCTAGTTAGAACTGGGCTGCCTGGGTTGTCCAATATGTCCAATCCCTAAGGGACAGTCTCTTGGGCCTGAGTAGTTACATATCTACATATGATCCCACACCCTGAACAGAAAGCATGGGTCTAATTGTCCTTTTTTGTTAATTTATATTCTCTCCAGGGTTGCTTTCTTTGAACTTTGTTTATCAGTAACTGCT
The DNA here is from genome assembly GCA_023553655.1 of Myrmecobius fasciatus. Taxonomy (NCBI): domain Eukaryota; kingdom Metazoa; phylum Chordata; class Mammalia; order Dasyuromorphia; family Myrmecobiidae; genus Myrmecobius; species Myrmecobius fasciatus. Next base: position 93,072 of record JAJPUD010003461.1, read on the forward strand.
TTGGACTTTCCAGTAATTTAATTGGAGGGTATCTGTGAGAAGAGGAGAGGAGGTACTACCTCTTATTAACTTCTCTTTAAGTTCTTTTGCCTTTTAACTAATAAAAGCTTTGTTTATGGAATGATTTTTTGACATTTAGCCAAGATTTGTAAGACCTTGGCAAAATACCTTATCTTATATAGGATGAGGGCCTCATAGGAATGTCAGGAATATTATCAGGCAAGCCAAAGCTTTATGGATTTGTTTTATCTATGCATACTTCTTTTTCTCTGGGTGGGAATCTTGGGGAAATTCTCCTAAATGGGGATGTTGTTTTTGTAGTTGCTTTAAGGGTAATAATGTTTTATGTTTCTTTGTTTTTTTTTAATTATAGAAAAAGTCAAGCGCTTATAATAGCTAGCATTTATTTAGTGCTTTAAGATTTATGAAATGCTTTACAAATAATATCTTATTTTTCCTCATAATGATTCTGGATGATACCCAATTCATAGATGAGAAAAGAAAGGTAGACTTAATTCATATCTAATAGTAAGTATCTGAGTCAGAATTTGAACTTGAGTCTTCATAATTCCAAATTCTTTCTAGCATACTTCTAAGCAAATGTTTAAAAAACATAAAATGGAGTTTCTTGAATAGAAGTACTTCTCTGAAATTACAGAAAAGTTATTCATGACTTCTATGACTAAGGGACAATCTTACAAACAAGTGGTGGACTTTATTCAGCCATCCTACTACATATTGTGGCCACCAGAAGTTCCTCCAGGCTCTTGCAGAAACAAGTTGGTGATCAATCTGTACCTTGTCAGTGGCTCACCACTGCTCTTTGTGGACACTCTGAACCCAGTCAGAGTTCTGATTTTGCAGCATCAGAAGCATCAAAAGAAGCTTATGTAAGAATGGTGCACCAGGTGGTGACCTATGTCAGCTATGCCCAGGGCCACATGTTTTGGGCATTTGCAAGTTGAAAGCAAAGTGCCAAGTGCACTAATTGAGTTGTTGGCATTTCTTGCATACTGGACTACTCAACGTTAAGTACCCTCTGTATTATCAAGAAGGGAGTTCCCGGTCAGGGTTTTAATAACATCACCTTCGGAGACATTGGTATCTCATACTGCTCCGCCATCCCCTAATATAGATGGGACTGGAGCACAAGGCAGGACTGCTCAAGTATCAATGCCCTCATGTTACTTTGATGAGCTGGAGCCCTCTTGTCTAGGGATTAGACACGGAAGCAAAATGTATTCCCATGTCATTTAATATGTCATTAACAAGACATTAGCAAATAATTAAAACTGACCACAGGGGCAGGATGGCCCAGAGATTCCATTTCATTAACCTTTAAGAACAGATGAGAACATCGTGACCTAAATGTACAAGGAAAGCCTTGACAAGTGGTATTTCAGTATGTATATATTGAAGAGAGAAAGGGAAGGAGAAAGGAGAAAGTGGGAAGGCAGAATCACAGGATGAGTGCAATAAATACAACGATCCAGTCTATCTTTCCCCGTATTGTCAATGATTAATTTGGAAATAGACATAGATTTGCCACAGGTAATTTACTTTGCCCCACTACAATTGAGTTATGCTGCCATCTAGAGGATAAAGAGCATCTAACAAGTATTTTTGAGGAGTATGTGGACGGATGGGTGGATGGTGGGTGGATGGTGGATAGATGGATGGGTGGATGGTGGATGGATGTATCGATGGATAGAAAAATGGATGGATGGATATTTCTGGCTTTTTAGATGATGTAACAAGCTGTGATTTTGTTGTGATTTGTTTTTGGCCTTGAGTTTTTTGTTTTTTTTTTTACAAGAGATGTCTACAAGACACCAGGACAAGATACTTAGAATTTATATAGCATTTTAAAGTTTGCAAAAACGCCATAGAAATATTATCTCATTGTTTCCTCGCAATTTCCCAAGGAGATTGGTATTGTTATTGTTCCTTTTTATATAATAGGAAACTGAGGCAGATATAGGACTGGGGGGGGTGTTAATAACTTGCCCAGAATCATAGAACTAGTAAATGTCTGGGTCAGATTTGGATGCAATCCAACTGGCTCTAGGTTCAGCATTCTCTCCATTGTTTTGGTAAAAGTAAGAGCATTAGACTTGTATTTGGGAGATCTAGAGTCAAATTATAAGTCTTGCTATAAGATCATTAACTTCCCTGAACCTCAATTTCTTCTTCCACAAAATGAAAAAAAATACATTTTAATACTATTTATTTCATAGGTTTATTTTAAGGAAAAATGTCTCTTTTTTGCTGAGGCAATTGGAGTTAGGTGACTTGCCCAGGGTCACACAACTAGAAAGTCTTAAGTGTCTGAGGTCAGATTTGAATTCAAGTCCTCCTGACTTCAGGGCTGGTGTTCTATCCACTGCACCACCTAGCTACCCCCCCCCCCAAAAAAAAATCTCACTTTTTTAAATTTTAGAATTCAATATAAAGGTGAACTACTATTATCATTGTAATAACTATATCACTGTTACCAGTGACAATATGATCCTCCAATCAAGCAGTTTCAGAAATGGAACTATATGGTCCATATTGCCCACAAAATCAGCAGACTTCCTACCTCTACAAACATGCAAGGGTTACTTAGGAGGTATGTCTGTAGAAGGAACCAAAAGACATAGATAGTAGGACACAGTCTAATTATTTTGCTCTAATTCTAGCTTAATTTCTGTTGCCATTCAGAATTTTCAGTGCAGTGCAAAAGAGGAAGAGTTAATACCAGGTGATATGCTATACTTCAGAAAATGGATAACTTTTGCTGATTTGAGGAGAACTTGGCATTTTACTAAAAGCAAATGCAATGTTATTCAATAGTACTTTAGGATTCTCCTATAATCTATAAATATCCCTTGTTTAAGAAGCAGAAAATGATAGGTATACAGGAATCCCTGCCTACTATAAGTTCTTGGTAGATCTCTTGGCATCTATTGAGTCTCTGCATGTTCTGCATAATTTGGCAGTAATATTATTGTTGGGATTATTTATTCAAATGCCTTATTTACTCTAATTAGAATAACAAAGAGTTATGCATGCTTTTTGTCTGCTTGTTCTCAAAAAATTAAAAAAAAAAAACATTGCTAAAACTACCTGAAATTATTCAATGTAATTGTAACAAACTGAGACCTGGAACCTGCATTTTTAATCCTTTCCTACATATCACTTTCTGGATTTTAAGAAATTATTTCAACCATTCTACCCCAAAAACATATTCATTGTATTACATTGTAAGTATTAATTTGGTAAAGTGTGTAATATTATTACATAAAAGGGATGCTGATGAAGAACTACTGTGCAATATAGTAAGAAGGCTCCATCACCATTAGGTGAGTGGATAGAACACTGGATTTAGTATCATAGGACCTGTTTCCCGTGGAAACATTTCTCTGGATTTAGTTTCCTCATTTCTAAAATTTAGGGGAGATGTGACCGCGAAAGACACTTCCAAATCTATACATATAAGCCTATACATTTTAATATCTGATAATTAAATTTCCTCATACTGCATCTCAAGTTGATTTTCTTATTCTTTCTTCAGTAGCAATTAAAAGTGAATGTAATATCTTATATGATAAATACCATCTTTTACTAGGAAATATTTATTATGTCACCTCAAAGCCTTCTATTTCCAAGAATAATTCAGCTTAATTCTGGTTATAATTCCTCATGGTTTTTTTCTCTACGTTTTTATTGTTTAATCCTACTAAATATTAAATTCTTAGATATGGCTCTTGTCCAATGATCTAATGTTCTAAATGACCCCAGTGAACAAGATCAAAATTATAGAAAATTTTATGTTCTATTTTAGCCTCTTTAGATAGAAGAGGGGAGTGAGATAAGTGTAGTTTCTTCTTTACACTGAATTACCATACAGTAAGAAATTCCCCAAATGAGAAAAATAAACATTAGCTCCTTAAAATAATTTATTAAATATGGCATTGTTCCGTGAACAAGATGAATTAAAACCCTTTCCCTGACCTATAAAATCTTGTAATCTAAAATCAAATTAACCTGGAAATTCATAGGCAAAAATAAAAATAGAGATAATAAATTGATAGATTAAGTGCCTGAAAGGGACCTTCATAGACACTCCTTCATTTTATAGATAGGGAAAGAGAGGCCCAAAGAGATCAAGCAACTTGTCCAAGATCCTTCATGTAGTAAATGTCAGAAGACTTCTAAATTCAGCCTCCTTTACATTTTGCAATGTTACTTACATTCTTCCTGGGCCCAGACCAAAGATGCAGTCAGCTGAGTAGTCTGCCTCTGCCTGGGGATGTTTTGTAGGGAAAAAAAAGTATTCCCTTCAAAACATTATCTATATACATGAATAACTTTTACTCTCTAATGGAGAGTAAATAGCTAATAAACCTTTCTTGAATATAATTATTGATTCTGTTCAGTGAAATTATTTACCTAAAATATATCCAATCGATAAATGGTCAAAGGATATGAACAGACAATTTTCAGAGGATGAAATTAAAACTATTTATAGTCGTATGAAAAGGTGCTCCAAATCACTATTGATCAGAGAAATGCAAATCAAGACAACCCTGAGGTACCTGTCAGATTGGCTAAAATGACAGGAAAAGTTAATGATGAATGTTGGAGGGCATGTAGGAGGGTTGGGACACTGATGCATTGTTGGTGGAGCTGTGAACGGATACAGCCATTCTGGAGAACAATTTGAAGCTATGCTCAAAAAGTTATCAAATTGTGCATACCTTTTGACCCAGCAGCATTTTTATTGGGCTTGCTTATATCCCAAAGAGATCTTAGAGGAGGGAAAGGGACCCACATGTGCAAAAATGTGGCAGCCCTTTTTGTAGTGGCTAGAAACTGGAAATTGAATAGATGCCCTTCAATTGGAGACTGGCTAAATAAATTATGGTATATGAATATTATGGAATATTATTGTTATGTAAAAAATGACCAGCAAGACGATTTCAGAGAGGCCTAGAGAGACTTGCATGAACTGATGCTGAATGAAATGAGCAGAACCAGGAGATCATTATACACGGCAACAACAGTACTATATGACGATCAATTCTGATGGACATGGCTCTCTTCAACAATGAAATGTTTCAAACCATCTCCAATTGTTCACTGAAGAAAGCCATATACACCCAGGAGAGGGATGTGAAATGTGGACCACAACATAACATTCTCATACTCCTTGATTGATGTTTGCTTACATTGTGTTTCCTTTATCTGATATATCTTTTGTGTAGATAAGATTTTTCTTGCACAACAATGATAAGTTTGGAAATATGTATACATATATTGGATTTGCCAATATTTTAACATAATTAACATGTAGTGGAGGGGTGGGGAATTGGGGAAAAATTTGTAACAGAAAGCTATGTAAGGGTTAATGTTGAAGAATTACCCACACATATGTTATGCAAATAAAATAAAAAAATTAAAATTAAATGAAAAAAAAAGAAATTATTTACCTAAATGTTCCCATGATCATTCCTACCTCAAAATGTGTGGGTTCTCCACCCACTTGGAAACTTCTCACTCAGCTGCCTTTCTGACTAAGAGATACTTTCTTTATAGTGTATCTCCAATCCCATTTTCTTCTATGAACTCATCCCTGACCTTCATAGAAGAAATTGGTCATCCTTTTCTGAACTCCTAGATTTCACCATACAATTTAGTGCAGTAAGGACTATTGCATTGTTTTTTTAGCTATTTCCCGTACTTAGTCTTCTCCCCACAATTTCATTACTCTTCAATTTAACAAAAATTTATTAAGGTCCTATTACATACCAGGCACTGTCCTAGGTATTGAGGACTCAAAAACAAAAATGACAACAATCATTGACTGTAAGGAGCTTACTTTATATTAAGGGATGGGAGAAGGGGTCCTACGAACACAAATAAGCATATAAATTACATATGGAATAATTTAGGGGCATGAAAAAGCTAACAATTGACAGCATCAGAAAATACCTCATGTAGAAAGTAACATTTGAACTGAACTGCACCTTGAAAGAAGCTAGGCAGGTTCCAGAAGGTCCAGATGGGAGAGAGATAATGCATTCCAGGCATAGGGCACAAATTGTCCAAAGGTATGTAAATAAGAAGTGGAATAGCAAATAGGCCAATTTGGTTAGAACATAAAATGCTTAGTGGAGAATAATAGAAAATAAGTCTGAAAAAAAAAAAAAAACAGGTTGGAACCAGGTTGTGAAGGATTCCAAAAGCCAAGAAGTTTGTGTCTTAAACTAGAAACTTATCCTAAAGGACATTCTGAGGGTCAGATCTGTGGTACTAGGATAACAAATTTGGCAATTGTAGAAGATTAATTAGGAAAGGGAGAGACTGAAGGCAAATTGCAAAAGGTTGTATTAATCCTCAATATTGGTATTGGTACCCTCAATGTTTCTTTGACTAGAGGAACAAGGAAAGAGCTCCTAGTGAAGCCTACTTTTAAGATCCTCTATCTCTTCATTTCCCACCCATTCACCTTTTGGATATTTCCATCATGTCATTACAATATACTTTCCTCTTGTTTTTTTTGTTTCCCTTTGTATTATTATCTTACCCAGTAGATTGTAAGCTCCTTGAGCAGAGTCTGTCTTTCATATTTGTATCCCTCATCACTTAATACAGTGTTTGACATATAATACATATGGAATAAATGTTTCCTGACTAACTGACTAAAATGAGAGGTAATGAGGTTTAGAAAGAAAGTATTTTCTGTTTGCTTTCAGAGAAGAGAATGAATAAGACAGATGTTTTGGAGATAGACTTACCATGACTTGACAACTGATTGAGTACTGAAGCTGGGAGCTGAAAGAGAGAGTAAAGTCAGGGATTATAATTAAGTGAAGTACCTGATTGGCTTTAAGGATAGGAGTACCATCAGGAAAAAAAAAGAAAATGTTGAAAACGAACATGTTGAAGAGATCATTAGTTCTTTTCTGGACATTGTTCAGTTTAAGATATCACCAAAATATCTTATTAGAGGTGCCTGGCAGGCAGATGGTACTGTAAGACTAGAGCTCAAAAGGGAAATGAGGAAAGAGATATGTAAGTCACCTGCATTGAGAAGATAATTAAACCCATGGGGCCTGATATAATCACTGAGATTGTATTTTTTTAAAAAACAGAGCCTTGAGATACACTCAAACAGGTGAATGAAACACAAATAATAATCAAGAAAAGGAAATTGAGAAGGTTCTCTAAGACTGATAGAGGTCAAACCAGTAGAGTACTCACTCCTTCAACATATTTTGACTCATCCTTTATCCCCCCAAATTAATTCCTTTCATTTGCTTCCTTTCCTCAATTTTGTAATTCAGATCTCCTTAATACCATCACCTTTTCCATCACGTAACTCTTTAAGGAAGTAGTCCTTTTTCTTGTCACCAAAGCTATGAACCCTTCAAACAATCAGCAATGAAACACTTACTACACACCAAGCACTAAGTTTGGTGTTTCAGATTCAATTGAAAGAACAAAAATGTCCCTTGCTGTCTCCCTTATTAGAATTATATATTTTTTATTTATACACATATGTATATATGTATATTAAATATATATATAACATTATTATATTATATATTAGATAGGTGACATCTTATTCTAATGAGAGAGACAAGCAATATTTCCATCTATTTTTCATGTATAATTGTGTATATGTATACATATATACAATACATAGATATATATTGAAATATATATGTATGTGTGTTCTATATAGGAAATAAATATAGAGAGAGAATAGAAAATATATTATATATGTGTGTATGTATTTATATAATAAATATAAAGTAAATAAAAGGTATTGGGGTGGATAAATCAGACAAGGTTTCCTGTAAAAATTGACTTTTGAGATGTGTCATGAAGGGAGATAGATTTCCTGACGTGAGGAGGTAAGAAGGGAACGCATTTTAGGAATACCTATAGAGCTGAAAGATACGTCATATGGGAAGAATAAAGGGACGGGCAGTTTGTTTGGATTGAAGAGTTTGGAAGAGAGAGTAATAAAGTTGAAAGAATATGTTGAGACCAGATTATCAATCAAATCAATAAAAGAGTTTGTATTTTAACCTAGAGTACTAGGGAACCACTGGAGTTTATTGAGTAGGGGAGTGAAATGATCATATGTGGCCCTAAGTAAAATCACATTGGCAATCAAGGATATCTTAGAATGGGGAGAAAATCCAGGCAGGAAGGTCAAATAGGAGGCCTTTTCTATAATGTCAGCAAGAGAGAGGGTCTGAACTAAGGTGTTAACTATGTATGTAAAGAGAAATATTCAGATTCAAAAGATGTGGATGTAGAAAAAAAGCAAGATTTGACAACTGATTAGATATGTGGGGTAAAAAGTGAGAAAGCAAAAAGAAGAATCAGGAGAGTAGTATCACCAAAACCAAGAAAGAAGGTATTAAATGCAACAAAAAGCTCAGTAAGTATAAGCATTGAGAAAATATTATGTCAATATTGAAGTGGGAGATTTCTCATTTCAATCCCTTAAGGCATGTAACAAGTTAGCTAATTTGGAGGACCATACACAGATGTTTCAATGGAAAAGACTCATAGCTAAGCTTTATACATGATATACAAAGAAATCATACAAGAGAAGGGAAAAAAAATTAAGAGAAAGTATAATTTGCCGTTACTTTACAATCAGGGGCAAAATTGAAGAATTTTTCTCCCTTCTCATTGTATTTCTCCAGTAGCTAAGGCATGTGTAAGTAAAGCCTTTCCACAACCATTAGAAAAGCTTATCTAGGTTCTACTTTATTAAGATGAGATAGAGAATGAGAGCTTAACTCCAAAAAAGGATTTCTTGCTTTTGCTATCATGAAACTAGAATTCAAGATGTCACAGACAGAAAAGATTTGCTTTAGGTCACATCTACTCAGTACCCTGCCATTTTAGGAATGTTCCTACAGTGTATTTTCTACAACTCTTTCCAGTCACATTTTAAATGTCTCAGGAGATACAGTTTCTAAATGTCCCTTGAGAGTTTATTCCACAGAGTAATGGATTCCATTGTGGGGAGGATAACATGTTCCTGATAAATAATCTTGCGTCTTATTTTTCTTCATTTCATCCATCATTCTGCTTATACTCCTTGTTTAAACTGTTCCAGGAAAGTTCATACAAGTAGAACTGGATTTTGGCCATGGTAAAAGGGGGAGGAAATTAAGGCTTTGGGGAGGGGTACAGAAAAAATACAAGTGAATGTATTTTATTATATAAAACATAGAATATGATGAGGTGTGGATTTTGGGGGTAGTGTTGGTGGTGATTGGTTGGTTAGTTACAGTTGGATTTGAGGGAGATGATTTGCTTGGGTTATTATTTTAGAGTTTGGGGGTGGAGGTTTTATTTTGTTTTTGTTTTTTATCCAGCCCTGTTATTTTTAAAGTTAGGAACTACCAATATTGAAATTACTTTAATTGATGCAGCTCTACAATTCATTTGCCCTCTTTGCAGTTCCTCACACAGGATACTCTAACTTATGACTTTATATTTTCATAAGCTATCCCCTAAGCCTAGAATTTCTTCTCTCCTCATCTCCATGTCCTCGATTCCCCAGCTTTCTTCAAGTTTTAACTAAAATCCCACCTTCTGGAAGAAGCTTTTTCTGATCCTTCTTAATGTTAGTGCTTTCTCTCAGTAATTAGCTCCAATTTGTCCTATATATATCCTGTTGGCACAAAGTTATTTGCACAATATTTCCCTCATTAGACTATAAGTTTTTAAGAGCAAAGCCTGTTTTCTGCCTTTGTATCTCCAGAGTTTAATACAGTACCTGACAAATCATAAGTGTTTAATAAATGCTTGTTGAAAACTCATCTCTAACTTATACTCAGAGTTGCTTGGGACTCTAAATGGTAAAGTTGGGCTGGTAAATAAATGAATGGGAGGAAAAACAATTTATTAAGCACTTACTATATATTAAGCTGTCTGTTAATTGATTGTGCATACTGATAAATGTTTAACAAAAGTTCTCTGAAGTGAAAAAATATCATGAAATTTCTAAGTTGAATTTGTACTATTAATACTTTCTCCATCACTTTCCTAAGTCTAGAAATCAACAAAATAACAAACCAAATCCTAATTCATAGAATTTGCCTATGTATATTTTCAATGTGTAAATACACTGAAAATTTAACAATAAGCTTTTCTAAGTTAGTTGGAGCTGGCTCCAACACATGCTCAGATATAACTAGAAAAGCCAGTTCTTGTTCAGTAGCTTACATTCCCATAGGAAGAAAATTCACATGTAGAGAGTTGATGGCAAGGAAAGGGGTTTTGGCTAGGTAAGTCACAGGAATATTCTAGAAGCAAGTATAGTGTTGATTTGATTACAGTTTATTTGATTGTACTCAATCAATTTATGTCAAAAGCAGAAAATGAACCAAGGTTTTTCTTACTCCAAGTCCAACCTTCTCATCTCTTTTCATGAGTTTATATAGATAAAAGTTTTTCTTTGACAGTTAGAAAAAACAACATAAATTTTACAAATAATCTAAAAAATACTTTTAATGGATATTAGGCAACACAATGCCATTCCTTTTACACATTAAAGAGACCAGGATACAACATACTCTGTGGTCCAACATACAGCATCTTCAGTGAAATCTGGTCTAAATGAGAATCAAGAACAGCCTTTGAGAGTACCAAGCATAGCCTTTCAATCATAATCCTTTAAGAAATTGATAGAAGAACAAAATTTTTAAATACTATGTTCCAGGCTTTTTTTAAGTTTTACTAAAAGAGTCACTTCTACACATCCAAGACATCTAGTGAGGCAAAGCATCTTCCTCATTCCATCCAGGGATATGACTTTCAATCAAGCCTAGACTATGGCTCTGTCCTAGTCTGCCCCATTTCTTGGCTGATGTGCTTACCAGCTCCATAATCTAGAGGTTTATGAATCCTAAATTCATAGGCTCAGTCTCACATTAATTAAAATAACAAGTTCTCCTTTTTCTTTTCTTTCTCTCTCTTTCTTTCTGTCTCTCTCTGTGTCTCTCTCTGTCTCTCTGTCTCTGTCTTTGTCTCTCTGTCTCTGTCTATTGGTCTCTCTGTCTCTATCTCTTCTCTGTCTCTGTCTCTGTCTCTTTGTCTCTGTCTCTATGTCTCTGCCTCTGTCTCTTTGTCTCTCTCTCTTTGTGTCTCTGTCTCTCTGTGTCTCTCTCTGTCTCTATTGGTCTCTCTGTCTCTATCTCTTCTCTGACTCCCTTTATTTCTTCATCTCTCTCTGTCTTTCTCTCATTCTGTTTCTGTCTCTCTGTCTCTGTGTGTATATATGTGTGTCTCTCTCTGTATGTCTCTGTCTCTTTCTTTGTCTCTCTCTCTGTCTGCCTCTATGTGTGTCTCTCTTTCTCTCTGTCTCCTCTGTCTGTGTCTGTCTCTCTGTATCTTTCTTTGTGTGTCTGTCTCTGCCTCTCTGTTTCTGTTTCTGTCTTTCTCTATCTCTGTTTATCTCTGTCTCTCTCTTTCTCCCTCCCTCCTTCATCCCTCTCCCTCTCCATCTCCCTCTCTCCTTCCCTTCCTTCTTCTCCCTTTTTCTCTCCCTCACCTTCTTTCTCTCTCTCTCCTTTCCCTCTCTGTGCCTCTCTCTCTCTCTCTCTCTCTCTCTCTCTCTCTCTCTCTCTCTCTCTTCCCTCCCTCCTTTCTTCTTTGCCCCTCTCTTCCTCTCTCTGTGTCTCTCTGTCTATTGGTCTCTCTGGCTGTCTCTATTTCTGTCTCTGTCTCTCTGTGTGTCTCTCTCTTTCTCTGTGCGTGTCTCTCTCTGTATGCCTCTTTTTGCTTATCTGTCTCTGTGTATGTGTGTCTGTCTGCCTGTCTGTCTCTGTTTCTGTCTCCCTCTGTCTGTCTTTCTCTTTCTGGGTCTCTGTGTATGTCTCTCTTTCCATCTTTCTCTGTCTCTCTGTGTCTCTGTGTTTCTCTATAAGTGTGTATGTCTCTGTGTCTCTCTCTGCCCTCCTCTCCTCCCTCTCTCTCATACACACATTCTAAACATGGAGTTCAAGTCAGTAGATGTTAAATGTCTAATAACAGGTACAGTTAAATTGTTTCCAAAGAAATTATATGTAGTACAGAAAGTATAGGCTAAATTGGGCTGTCATCAGGCATCACAGAAAAAGAATTGTAAAGTTCAGATAGAATTTGGAGAAATAGCAAATAGAGAACTAGGAATTTTGGTAAAAATGATGACATCAGCAGAGGTTCATAGACCAAAAGACACAAGTCAAGTATAGTCAATCTTCACCATTGCAGCATTTCAATTTCAGGACTTCAGGCCTTCCCATGATTTTGTTAGTAACATCATTTTCACTTTCATATTGGCAACCTCACACATTCACTGCTATGTGCAATAGAGAGAGAAAAAAATGAGAGGTGTGATGTACAATCTGCAAAAAGAGGAAGAAAGTTTTTATAAAAGTGTTTGTGAATCTGATCCAGAAAGTGCTAAGGTAACCTCTCAAGTGCAAGATGAGGGAATTGAAAACTTGGAAAAAAAGCTAAGTCTGTGAATAAATGAAATGGGGTTCACCCCATCTTCTCATTAAGGCATCTAGCATCTTTGGCTGCTTCAGACCTGAAAGAGTAACATCAGGCAGGGCTGGACCAAGTTGCTTCTGATACAGAAGTCCCAGCTAGGATGGGGTAGGGATTCACTCTGAGGCATGTGATTTTCATTGGTGATAGACCAACATTCAAGCTGTAAGGGAGAGTAGAGATAGCAGGTATTACCTCTTTCCCTTTTTAACTTGGAGCTCTTCTAATATCTCAGCCCAGTAGCCCTCCCTGGCCAATCCCACAGGACCTCTCCTTTTCTTTCTTCTACTTTTTGTGAGTTAATTCAAAGTTGCAATGTTAGAAAAAGTGCCTATTATCAAAATAAATGTTTGTTTGTTTGTTTTTAATAAAAAAACTGTCTTCAAAAAATGTTTTCAGGAATATCTGGGAAAAGATTGGTTTTTGATAGTTGTAGGACCTAATTGAATACATTCAGTATATCAGCATTTGCATTTATGATTTTCTTTCACTTTCCTTTTTATAATAGTTTTTTTTTATTTTTCAAAATACATGCAAAGATAGCTTTCAACATTCACCCTTGCAAAAACTCATGTTCCAAATTTTTCTCTCTTCCTTATCACCTCCTCCATCCCCTAAAAGCAAGTGATCCAATATATGTTAAACATGTGCAATTCTTCTATACATATTTCCACATTTATCTTATCATGCTGCAAAAGAAAAATCAGATTAAAAAGGAAAAAAATTAGAATAAAAAAAATCAAGCAAGCAAACAACAACAACAAAGGTGAAAATATTATGTTGTGATCCACATTTAGTCCCCATAATCCTCTCTCGGTATGCAGATAGCTCTCTTCATCACAAGTCTACTGGAATTGACCTGAATCACCTCATTGTTGAAAAAAACCAAGTCCAGCAGAGTTGATCATCATAGAGATCTCTTCCTGTAGCACTAGACAATTCTTATCTTATCTTCCAGAGGAAAGAAATGGCCACTGGGTGTGGAGCAATAATGCCTGCTACTTGAGGCTGGTGCAGTGCTTGAACTTGGTAGCTCTATACTACAGAAAGCTAAGCATATTGAGTGTTCACACCAAGTCTGGAATCAATATGGTGAGCCCCCAGGATGGGAGTGGTGTGCATTAATTATATGTAGTATTAGTTGTCTAAGAAGAAGAGAACCAGCCCAGGTCAGAAATGGAGCTGTTCAAAGTTTCCAAACTGATTAGAGTGAGTTTTGGTCTATGATTATTCATATAATAATAATAAACCCGGGCAAGAAAGGGATTTCCAAGTATTTTTAAAATGTGGAGAGACAGGAATAAACATCACAGTCCTGGCAGAAAGCCAGAGGGAAAAAAGTTATCAGCTTCCATAAGCATGTACATAATATTTCCATTTTAATTCCCATAGTCCAACTTATCCATTTTAAATTCTATCTTTCCTTGACTTCCTCCTGTCAATTTCATGACCTTTGGAGTCCTGGCCATACTGGCCTTCAAAAATTTTGTGGGAAGAATGGAAAATTCATTTGCATAAACTGATCCACAAAAACGATACTATATTATTGACTGCCAACATCTGCAATCTCCAAACATGAGGATATGTCAGCCTTTAATCACATGGTTTGTACTCCATTAATTTTCTTCTTGCTGCATTTTTGGTAAGTGTTTTTATGCATTCCACATTTATGCTGTTTCTCACACATAATTTCCACATTCTCTTGTGCTCTCCTCTGTTTCTCACTATGCCTTATCTTTATCTCTTCTTGTCAATCTGAGAAAGTGTAAACTCTTGAAAACTGGAGACAAGTCTCCTCTCTCTTTTGTAATTCCCCACAGGATTTAGCACACTCCACTGTTTTATAAGCCATAAGCATTCAACAAATTCAAAACAATGATGCTGACTGACAAGTTCTAAAAGGTTCCACAAAAGCTTTCATTCTCTAAGCTTTGTTACTAAGGCATTTTAAAATTACAGAAAGGGATAGAGCTTATTTTTTTTTTTGAGATTGGAAAAATGGTAGAGAAGCCAGCTTCTAGCCATAGTAGGTATGTAGGCTAGTATAGCTTTTCTTGTTTTGCTTCTCCACTATTGTAGTAGTTAACAATCTAGCTCACTCTATATAGCACCTTGTTGATTAAGGGGAGAGAAATACATGCATGTAGTAAGCCCTAGAGAGCTTCTTTTGGTCATGGTTTCATAGGATTGAGAGCTGGAAATTACCTTTGGGATTAGTTTAACTTCCTCATTTAATACATGGGTAGGCCTACCAAAGTCAAATTTCTTACTTAAATCACATAGACAAAGAGGAACAGAGTGCTCAACATCCAGAGTTTTTCACCATACACTATTCTGTGTATTCAAAACTTTTCCATCTAAATATACATCATTTATTTATTTGTCTAAATAATTGACCTTATCCTTAGTAGTAAATTCATGTTGGAAACATCTGCTATGCTTTAATATTTAATATTGGATTTGGATTTATTATTGGAATTGGATTTGCAGATGCTTCCTCATCAAAATCTCTTTTCTTCAAATGTCTATATGTTACCTAATTATTCACAATGAATATTGAAATAAAATGAAAATTATCTTTAAAACAAAATAAGTGTCCTATAAGGAAAGAAAGAAGCAGTCTCCTTTAATTTTAGTAATGCTTTAAAATTCATTTCATAGCAATTTTCTTTTTATTTATTTATTTATTTTTTATTTTATTTGCATAACATATGTGTGGGTAATTCTTCAACAATAACCCTTACATAGCTTTCCGTTACAAATTTTTCCCCCCAACTCCCCACCCCTCCCCTAGATGGCAGGATATCCACTACATGTTAATTATGTTAAAATATTGGCAAATCGAATATATGTATACATATTTCCAAACTTATCATTGTTGTGCAAGAAAAATCTTATCTACACAAACGATATATCAGATAAAGGAAACACAATGTAAGCAAACATCAATCAAGGAATATGAGAATGTTATGTTGTGGTCCACATTTCACATCCCTCTCTCTGGGTGTATATGGCTTTCTTCAGTGAACAATTGGAGGTGGTTTGAAACATTTCATTGTTGAAGAGAGCCATGTCCATCGGAATTAATCGTCATATAGTACTGTTGTTGCCATGTATAATGATCTCCTGGTTCTGCTCATTTCACTCAGCATCAGTTCATGTAAGTCTCTCCAGACCTCTCTGAAATCATCTTGCTAGTCATTTCTTACAGAACAATAATATTCCATAATATTCATATACCATAATTTATTCAGCCATTCTCCAATTGAAGGGCATCTATTCAATTTCCAGTTTCTAGCCACTACAAAAAGGGCTGCCACAAACATTCTTGCACATGTGGGGCCTTTTCCTTCCTTTATGATTTCTTTGGGATATAAGCCCAATAGAAATGCTGCTGGGTCAAAGGGTATGCACAGTTTGATAACTTTTTGAGCATAGCTCCAAATTGTTCTCCAGAATGGCTGTATCCGTTCACAGCTCCACCAATAATGCATCAGTGTCCCAGCCCTCCCACAACCCCTCCAACATTCATCATTAACTTTTCCTGTCATTTTAGCCAATCTGACAGGTGTGAAGTGGTACCTCAGGGTTGTCTTGATTTGCATTTCTCTGATCAATAGTGATTTGGAGCACCTTTTCATATGACTATAAATAGTTTTAATTTCATCCTCTGAAAATTGTCTGTTCATATCCTTTGACCATTTATTGATTGGAGAATGGCTTGAATTTTTATAAATATGAGACAATTCTCTATATATTTTAGAGATGAGACCTTTATCAGAACCCTTAAATGTAAAGATGATTTCCCAATTTATTACTTCCCTCCTAATCTTGTCTGCATTGATTTTGTTTGTACAAAAACTTTTTAACTTAATATAGTCAAAGTTATCTATCTGGTTTTCAATTAAGAGTTCCAGTTCTTCTTTGGACATAAATTTCTTCCATCTCCATAGGTCTGAGAGGTAAACTATATTACATTCCTCTAATTTACTTATAGTATCACTCTTTATATTCAGATCATGAACCCATTTAGATCGTATCTTGGTATGTGGTGTTAGATGTGGGTCAAGCCCTAATTTCTTCCACACTAGTTTCCAGTTTTCCCAGCAGTTTTTGTCAAATAGTGAATACTTTTCCCAAAAGCTGGGGTCTTTGGGTTTATCAAAAACCAAATTGCTTCATAGCAATTTTCTTCATAAATCAGACAGTTTAAGGAGGTAAAAGAAGAGATCAGAATAATATCATGACAAGTATCACCAAACCTGACCACAGCTCTATCAAGTTTTGGTGGAGGAAATAAGAAAATTCCTGCAATCAAAGAATTTGAGTTTGTCTGGTTATCACAGAGGCCAAGCAGACAATTTTACTAGCAAGCGGTTATAGGATTCTAGCCTCTGCTCAAGAAATTTCAGTGAGTGTAAAGCTGCTACTAAGTAAGAAAGCCCATTCCATTTCTGGACAGCCCTAATTGTTAGAAAGTTTTTCCATATATCATGCCTATACTTTTCTTTCTGTAGCTTCCACTCTATAACTGCTAGTTCTGCCCCATAGTCAAGCAAAATACTTTTTTAAACATTTTTATTTAAAGTTTTGAGTTCCATATTCTCTCTCTTCCTCCCTCCCTCCTCTCCACTCTCTCTAAGATGGTAAACAGTCATATATAGGTTATACATGTGCAATTATTTAAAACATTTCCATATTAGTCATTTTGTACAAGAAGTCTTGAACAAAAAGGAAGGAAGGAAGGAAGGAAGGAAGGAAGGAAGGAAGGAAGGAAGGAAGGAAGGAAGGAAGGAAGGAAGGAAGGAAGGAAGGAAGGAAGGAGGAATTCAAACAATATCAGTTCTTTCTCTAGAGGCAGATAGTATGTTTCATCATCAATCCTTGGGGATTGTTTTAAATCATTGCATTGTTGAGAATAGCTAAGTCATTTACAATTTTCCATTATACTATATTGCTGATATTGTGCACAATGTTCTCCTGGTTCTGTTCACTTCACTATGCATCAGTTCACATAAGTCTTTCCAGGTTTTTCTGAAAGAAAGCATACTGCTTATTATTTCTTATAGTACTATAATAGTCCATTAAAATCATATATTACAGCTCTTTTACCCATTCTCCAATTGATGGGGATCTCTTCGATTTCTAATTCTCAGCTACCATAAAAAAAGAGTTGCTATAAATATTTTTTTGTATAAATAAGTCATTTTCCCTTTTTGTTGAGTGTCTTTGAGATTTAAATCTAACAATCATACTGCTGAATCAAAAGGTATGCACAGTTGTATAGCATAGTTACAAATGGTCTCAAGAATTGTTGAATCAATTCACAACATTACCAATTGGATCTTAGTGTCCCATTTTTTTCTACATTTCTCCAATATCCAACATTTTCCTTTATTGTGATATTAGCCAATCTAATAAGTATAAGGTGATACCTTTGAGTTGTTTTAATTTGCATTTCTCTAATCAATAGTGATTTAGAGAATTTTTTCATATGATTATAGATAAGCTAAACAACTTTAACCTCTCTTCCACATGGAAGCCTTCAAATACTGAAAAATAGCCATCAAACCTCTGATTGGATATTTATCCTATGCCTCCAATAACTTTGCCATCTGACTTTTCTTGCTCAAAACATTGCTCTCTGAATACTACACTTCTGCGTGTATTGTTTTCCCCTATTAGAATGTAAGGTTGTTAATGGTAGGGCTTCAATGTTGCTTGTAATTGTAACCCCAGGACTTAACACAGTTCCTGGGCATGCCTAATAAATGTATTTTTATTCAATCATTCATACAATATCTCCCTTTTGACTTTTCTTTTCCAAGCTAAATATCTTAGTTCTTTCAACCCATCTTTGTATGAGTTGTATCTAGTCCTCTAATCTTTTTAGTCATTCTCTTCTGGATAATTCCCAGCTTATCTATGTCTTTCATGAAATAAAGTATTCAGAACTGAATGTCTTCCCCATTCTATACTTGTGGAATTTTTTCAACTCTAAATCCTATACTTGTGGAATTGTTTTCAACTCAAGTATAGAAAGTTATATTATTCAGTTTCATTCTATTTATTTAGGCCTATCTTTATACCCTGTTGAGAACTTCTGGAATCTGAACTTTGTTATCTGATGCCTTAGCGGTTTTGAGAAACATTATATCCTATGTATTTTTTTTTAAGTCATTGATAAAAAAAACTGTACAATTTATGTGGCAAGGAACCCTGGGGCACCACACTAAAGATAACCCAATATATGGATTTTGATGCAACATCAACTTATTGGATGTGGTCTTTCAACCAATTCCAAATCTATCTAATTGTAATCTAGTACAGATAGAGGTCAGAAAACTGGAGAGCCAAATCTGGCCCATCATCTCTTTGTGTATGGCCTACAAGTTAAAAATAGTCTTACATCTTTAAGTAAAGCACTGGGTTTTTAAATGAAATAAAGTATTGCATTTTTAAATTTTTATTTAGTATTTTATTTTTCCCAATTACATATGAAAACTTCATTTAAACATTTGTTTTTAAAATATTGAGTTCCAAATTTTCTTCCTTCCTCCCTTCCACCCCCACCCCCTGTCATTAAGACAAACAATTCAATATAGGTTATACGTGCATAGTCATGCAAAACATTTCCCTGTCAGTCATGTTGTAAAAGAAAACATAGACAAAAAAACTCAATAAAAATACAGTTTTAAAAGTATGTTTTAATCTGTATTAAGACACCATCAGTTCTTTTTCTGGAAATGGAAAGCATTTTTTATCTTAAGTCCTTCAGTCTATTTCTTGATTTGGAAGTACATTGACCTAACCTTCAAGGGTTTTACGCAGATATTTTCAAAAGTACTTTTAGGGACCTATAAGTTTTCAGCTTTTCCAGGGTGAAATGATGTAAGGAGAGATGTGGTTATTGATCATCTGGCCTGTACTCTGGTCAGTGAGTCACCACAAGCACTCTTTTCTCTCCTAGAATGATAACAGTCCCTGCTCCACTGCAGCTGGCTATAAACTCCTCCTCACCCTGGGACTGCTACCCAGGACTGTGATCTAGATCTGAGTATTGGTAAAAGCAACAGAGTGCTGCTTCAATTCTAGCAAAGAAACCCCCTGTAATCTCCTTCTGACTACTTGTTCAAGCCCTTTTCTATCTGTGGAGCTGCCACTGAGATTGTTGATTCAGTGGCTTCCAAGGCCTATTCCTGTTTTTTTGGGACTGGGGCTATGCTGGTACAAGCCTGTGCTGGACTGTGCTCAAACTCTTACCCAGGTGCAACAGACCTTTCCTACCAACCTTTTAAGCTGTCTTGAATTGGAAATTATTTTACCCTATCATTTTTTGGGTTCTGCTTCTCCAGGAATTCTTTTTATGGCATGCTTTAAAGGTGTTCTAAAGGGTTTGAGGGACAGCTTAGGCAAGTCACCACATTTTCTCTACCATCTTGTTTCTGCCTCCTAAATTATTGTATTTTTAAAATATAAAAATATTCTCAGCCCTTTGGCCATACAAAAATAAGAAGTGCATCAGATTTGACCCAGTATTTTGCCAACCACTAAATTAGCCCAATAAGGGCTAACTTTCAGCTCATAAAGACAGAATGAGAGTTTTTATCAAATGCTACCCAGAAATCTAAGTATATTATGTCTACAACATTTCCCTGATCTAACAATCTAGCTACCCTGTCAAAAAAAGGAAATTAAATTTCGAAACCAATTTAATTTTGATGTGCTCTGCTATTGGTCAAGCCAGTCTGGCTTCTAGCAATCTTTGCTTCCCTTTATGTGTTAAAAAATCACCTACTTAATAATGTTTTAGAATTTTTTCCAGAAATAAGTTAAGTTCAAAGTCTGTAGTTTGTAACCTCTTCTTTTTTTGAAAATATAGACAGTTGTCTTTTTCTAGTCTTGTAGAAACTCTGTAATTCTCCAAAATATTTTCAGAAATCACTACCAACAGCTCAATAATCACAATGCTACTCCAATTCTCTAGGACATGGTTCACTTCCCAATAATTTGTACTCATTTAGGACAGTTACCTGCGATCTGGCCATCCCTTCATTTAACTTCTGTTTCTATTCTCTTCTAACCATTTTTGTTCTTTCCTTTCCAATCCAATGACTTCCCTACTTCAAAAAGAGGAAGATTGATAGTTCAATATTGTCAGCATCCTCTATATTCCCCATCATCAATCTTATCCCTTCTTTGGTCCTTGTCTTGAATTTAAAAATTGTTGTTATTCTTCTTGTTCATTGCCAGACTCAACTGATTTTTTAACATTGCTATTCATAACACAATTCTTCCAGGATTATGCTGTGCTCAGTATTCATCACTTCTAATATCTTAAACACCACTACCACATTCTATTCAATCCAGTGATCCCTTGATGTTCATCAAACAAGACATTCCATCTTTATCTTTTGATTGTAGGCATTTTTACTGGCCATCCCAATATGCCTGGAATTCTCTCCCTCCTTACTTCTGTCTCCTAATTTCTTTAGCTTTTCTTTAAGCCCCTGCTAAAATCCAATCTTCCAAAAGAAAACTTTCCTCATCCTTCTTGAGTCCTGTGCTTCCCTTATATGGATTATTTCTAACTTATTCTCCCTATAGCTTGTTGGTACATGTTATAACCCCCATTAGACTGTGAACACCTTGCGGACAGAACTTTTGTCTTTTTTTGAATCCCCAACATTTAGCACAGAATTGATACATCATAGGAGCCTAATAGATATTTACTAACAAATAAATAAATAATTGAAAATTTAATTAATAAGTAACTCCCTGACTGACAAATTCATCTTCAATTATTTAATTTTCAGTTGATCTTGCTTCAGTCTTCTATATGCATCTTTTTTAAAAAAAGGTTGACATTAGGTTTCCTGTGCAATCCCATTGATTTCTATAGGCAGCTTTCATTTTTCTTCAGAATAATGTTTACTTGTTCTCAGAATTATTTTTTGGAAGTTTCTCATCCTTTTTAGGTCATTTCCCTAAAAATAAAATTAATAAATTTTCAAATTCTACTTATTCTCTCTGAATCCTTCATAATCTGCTTTCTCAAAATCTGCAGTACATGGCATATTATTCTTGGGTTTCCTTTCCTTATACATTATGAACTCTACAAAGGAGTAGTTACTTGTCTCTAAGATTACTATCGTTTCTACTTTAACATCCAGTTCCTCATTATTGGTCAGAATCAGATACCAATAACTACCCCTCTTACTGTTTCTTTGACATTTTCAATGGTGAACTTATTATTAAGAAAAGTCACAAATTCATCAGCTATTTAGGCAGAGAGTTACAGAAGAAATACATATAGTTTAAATAGCCAGTTAGGTATATGATGTTTCCCCAATTCCAGTTTATCAGAGCATGCTCTTACAAGGATATCATTTTTCTTTCTTGCTTTATTTGCTCTTTACCTAAATACTGTCGACTATATTTCCTCCCACCATTGCCTTAGATTTACTCATTTAAGGGTTATTTTCTTAATATAAAGAGCAACTCTCTCCTCCTTTTATCTATTCTATCCTTTTTGAACAAATTTCACAAACTCAGTAAGCTGAATTATTTCTAGAAAACAAGGTAAATGTTTCTGTTGGGCCTTTAAAGCCTCTCACAACCTAACCTTGTCCTACCTTTTCACTCATTTCCCTCCATGTATACTACAATCCATCTAAACTGCCCCTCTTATCATTCTTTATACATCACTCTCCATCTCCTATGTTCATATCTTGGTACTAGCTTTTCCACACATAGAATTCATTCCCTCTAAACACTGATCTCTTAGGATCCTTAAATTCCATCAAGGCTTATCTTTCATATGAAACTCCTTTAAGATCTCCTTTGCTGCTAGAATCTTCCCATTCCTTTTGTTATCATTCTTTTGTTTCAAGTATGTCTGATTCTTCATGATTCCATTTAGAGTTTTCTTGGTAAAGATACTGGAGATGTTTGTCATTTCTTTCTCCAGCCCATTTTACAGATGAGGAACTGAGACTTACCCAGGATCACACAGCTAGAAAGTGTCTGAGACCAGATTTCAATTCCTGAAGATGAGTCTTCCTGATTCTTACTTGTTGTTTTTTGTCCTCATACCTAAGCTTTATATCTAAGATTTGACTCCATTTCCACTTGATGTTTTGTATGTACAGTTTGTATATTCATATATATATGTATATATACATATATATATATATATGTTGTGGTGTGTGTGTGTGTGTGTGAGAGAGAGAGAAAGAGAGAGAGAGAGAGAGAGAGAGAGAGAGAGAGAGAGAGAGACAGAATCCCAATCCTTCTTTAAGGAAGACTTTGATTCCTTCCAGGAATCCAGAGCCAGGTCACCCTAATGTCCTCAAAGAAAGAAGTTGCCAATTTAGAATTCTTTATTTGTTCCCATGAATATTGTTAGTCTGGAGAAAGTGTTTTTATGTTCAAGGCAAATTCTTGAATGCTATTTCATAATGGAGAAAGGGAAGTCATAAGCTTTGTTGTTGTTCGTCCTCATGCCTAAGCTTTATATTCAAGATTTGACCCCCTCTCACTTGATGCCAGGTTCATAATAAACACACAAAACAAATACCAAAGCAACCCATTTATACAAATTAATAGTAAAGCAGAAATCAGATAAAGTATAAATATGAGAATATATAGAAGATAGTATAGATTGAAGGAACCCTCTTTAGGAGTGAGATATTCCAACTCCAATTTAAGAGAGTCAAGGTTTCACCAAAAGTGGAAATTCCCTAAGATCTCTACTGCAGCAAACTGGAAATGAGGACATTCAACATATTGACTTCTTCCCTAAACTTTTCTGTCTTCATGGCTTTGACTCAAAATTGGAATTTCTTGTTCATACTCTCAATGCTGAAAGACACAAAAACTTAAAAGAATTATAAAATGGCAACCTTCTTTTTCAATCTGGTCGACTCTACTCAGATCCAAGGATTCAGGTGTGTAGCATGGAGCTCCACCAATGAGAAGAGTCTTCATATGAATAAGTTTTGAGGCCCAAGTCATCTGTGTAACATTTTGGGTTTTGTGTACCCTATTTTGTAGGCTGCCACTATTCTCCCACTTCCCTAAGAGCTCTTAAAGTATAGAGATTGTTTTACTTTTGTTTTTGCATTCTTTGTAACACCTAGCACATAGTAGGAGCTTAATAATTGCTGATTGATTGATTAAATAAGGCATACTAAAATCTTGTTCCACTCATAGATTCCATCATACCAAGCCTCAGTGACAACTATAAAGTCATATTTGTTTTCCTATATAAGGATTTCTCCATCATTCTGTTTTATTATCCATATTTTGAATTTTGAAATTTGAAACAAATTATGGTAGCTCTCTTTTTGGATATTGTTCCTCAAGAACTACCAACTTCTTTTCTATTCTTTCTAAGTTGCACCTGCTTTATGTTAAGAAACTTCTTAGATCAATATGGGACATTTTCTTTCCTCCTCACCCACCCCATCTCTTTTTTAGTTTTAAATTCTTTTAATCAAATTCACATGACTCAAGGCAAATATATTTGCCTAGAAACACATTCTTTGCCCTTATTAGGTGCACTGCATCCTAAGCTTAAAGCCTATCATTCCTATATTTTAAGGCATTGTCCAAAAATCTCAAATCTCTTAAATACCAACATCTTAGTTGTATTTCTCATCTAACTCCTACTTCTCTTGGCAGGAATAATGAAAATAATCTGTTTGCCACAAATGTGTCTAATCTTTATAAAGGATTTCATAATCTTTAGCAATAACATCTTTGTTCATCCTGGAGAACTCATTTCTCCCCACTTTAAACACCAGAGGTGTCTATTAGTCATGAGGTTTGACTATTCTTGAGTATAATATTCTCTTGAAAAGAGAATATTACCATTCCTAACACAGGGGTTCTTTATCATGAGCCAGACATATGCTCCAGGAATATGGGAAACCTCTATGTTATTTATGTCAGTGACTAATAGCTGTATAGCTCTTCATCAAGAAATTACCTCTACTCTGCAGTTCTTTCAAAGTGTCTCACCTGATGCCACCTATGAAACCACATGCATCATTACTTAAAGCACAAGCAACTGGTCTCTCCAGAATTTGTCCATTTCTACAACTGACTCATACCTATTTTAAAGGTTTGAATGTATGACAATCCTTCCCTTTCATCTTTATGGCATATTCTTTTATATTTCTCTTCCTGATGAAAATTCTGTTCTGGCACTTTACATTTTTTTTTCATTTCCTCATAAGTCACTTTCTTCCTTAACTTTCTTTTATAACCTGGAAAGCAAAAATGCATCCTATAACAAAAACCATACTTCATTTTTTACAATTTAGGTGTGTTCTAGGGCAGATTTGAATCCATTTAGTTCAGTGATGTGGCTTCAGGATTAGAACAAAATGAGATATTTGGAGACTATATAATAAAAGATAGTTACCTTTGCAATGATCTCAAAAGGATATACCATCAAGGATTGAGAAGAATATTCAAGGATATAGAAAGATATTCATCAAAGAAATATAATTGATTTATATAAGCACAGTTCCCCTCATTCTGCATTTACTATAGTAGCTCTCATGATCCCAAGCTGGTATCTAACTTGGAGAAGCTTTGATTCTTCAGGAGCTGAGTTTTTCATATTCATATAAGCTATGGCAATAATTTAAATATTAGTTCCTTGGGACAATCCAGCATCAGAGATAGTTTCTTTATCTTTTATGGAAAAACCACCATAGCCTATGGGGTAGGAACCTTAGCATATATGATACTGTCAGAAGCACAAATACTACACAAATCGTCCTACAAAATTCTCCTTTCCCTACATATTAGCTTGAAAGAAGAGCTATAATAATCTGACCTCCTCTAGGTAGCTTCCTTCTGGCTAACTGCTTTGGGAAATTGACTAATTTTATGAATTCCATTAAATACCCCTACTTCATTCTTGTGACTGATGACCAGATGAGTTTCTTTTTACCCTTGTAGATGAGACTTTTTGGCCTAAGGTGGGCTTCAAAGGAAATGGGATGAGAATTAATTTACCACACAGGATAAAATATATAAACACACAAAATAAAAGGGCATGGAAAAGGAAAAGAATATAAGTATTTATTAGATACCTAATATGTGTTGGACACTATGTGGTAGATACTATTATAACCTCTATTTTACAGTTGAGGAAACCGAGGCAGACAAAGTGACTACATAGCTATTAAGTGAGATCAGACTTGAAACCAGGTCTTCCTAATTTGCTGAGTCCAGGCACAGTGTTTTGTTCACTGTACCACCTAACTGCCAAAAACACACCAGATAAAAGTTGTAAGACTGTATTAGATATAGTAGGACCTACCAATTTCCTTTCACCTTATCTCTGCTTTTCAAATTCTTTTCTCTACTAAGTGATGGACAGAAGAGAATGGAAGAAAGAAGTGGAAAATATAGGAGGAATTTTCATTGGCTAATTTTTTTTTCACTTGCTCAGACATAAGATAGTAGATTTAATGTGATTAAAAGAAGACAAAAGGATCAGTCAGTCAATAGACATTTGTCAAGTGTATAAGCAGAGATATGTATTGTGCTAAACTCAAGGAATAGAAAAAGAGGCTAAAATTAGTCCTTATCCTCAAGATGCTCACAAACAGTCTACTATCTCTTTACCTTATGTATTACTACCGTCAATAGAATAATGGTTATTAGATAAGTAAGTTAAAGTATTCATTAAATGCTTACTAGGAGACAGATACAATACTAAGTACTGGAAGTATCTTTGGTTGGTATCCTTTGTGCTTTAGAGGACCAAAATGACATCATTATCCTGGGGTCAAGGTACAGTGTGTCTGACTATGGCTGATCAGACTTATACAATTTCACGGAATCTTCTTTGATTTGGATAGGATGTTAAGCCTGTAGTCAGAAAGACTCGTGTTCATGAGTTCAAATCTGGCCTCAGATACTTACTGGCTGCATGGTCCTGGGAAAATCACTTAATTTTGTTTGCCTCAGTTTCTTCCTCTATAAAATGAGCTGAAGAAGAAAATGGCAAATCAATCCAGTCCCTTAGCCAAGAAAACCCCAAATATAATTTATAGAGAACATGCCAGTTTGCATTGAGGGAGGGAATTTATTCACCTGGAAGTTCCCTTTGACTATGAATTAATAGATCTAATTAGGTCAAAGCCATCCAGTGGGAATACACACACACACACACACACACACACACACACACACACACACACACACGATGTGATGTGAGCTTAGCCATTACAAAATGCAAGAAGGGGAAGACCCTACTGAAGGAAATAAAGAGGACTAATCATTGGGACAAAAAAGAATGCATTTTTATTTCCTGGTATCTATTCCGGTTTAGACTTATAGCACCATTTCCATATAAAAACAATGTTATAAAGAAGGTGTGGTTAGGTTCTATTATAGGGCTGATCCTATCTATCAGTTTTATCTTCAATTAAATAGAGTAGAGAGGAGGCGAGTCCCCGAAAACCTAACTTTTTATTATATTATTTCTATAAGAAAATGTATCCAGTGTTCAAAACAATCGGCCTTCAAATGGCTGCCTTTTGACCATGATCCATTTATAAGTGAAGAAGTGACTAGGTGTTTACTGTTGTTATTCAATCATTTCAATAGTGTTTGATTCTTCATGATCCCATTTGGAATTTTCTTGGCAAACATTTGATTTTTGTTTAATGGTAACTGATTCTTTGCAACTCCCTTTGAGATTTTCTTTACAAACATTCTGGAGTATTTTGCCATTTTCTTCTCCAGATCATTTTACAGATGAGGAAACTGAGGCAAACAAATAATTGACTTGTTCAGATTTACATAACTAGAAAGTGTCTGAGGCCAGATTTGAACTCAAGGGAGACTACTCTATCCACTGTGCCACAAATGGATGTTTATTTAGTAGTGAATTATATGTGTCTGCCTGTCTTGGAATGTTTCAAAAGGGCAGAGATTAAGCCATGGGAATATTTTTTTGAAGCACTTAAGTTATTGTGCTTAATAAAAAAAATGACAAAAAAAAGATGACAAAAAGTAACATTACAGTGAAACATGATACAATATCAAGGAGATCTATGTTTGAATCCTTCCTCTGATACTTACTATCATAGGCAGCACTTAACCTCTCAGTGGCCCAAATAGTTCTCCATTTTGGAACATTACTAAGGAGCCAACTTCATCAGAGGAGGAAGTTTTATATTAGAAGTTCCACGCTTCCATTAAATTACAAATTTGATCTCCCCCAAACATACACACACACACACACACACACACACACACACACACACACACACAAATAAGGCAGTATTGTTTTGGCATCCATATAATTATGACTGACAGAAACTAGTAAAAGGTTGAATTTCCTCAGGAAATCTGAAATTGTGGTCTGGTTCACATGCATAAACTTTCCTAGGATTTCCAATACATTGTGGCTTGCTTCCTAGGAAACAGGGAAAGCAATTTTTGCTCCATGGTGTTTCACTTAATGGATTCTCTTTTTACAACCTTCCCTCCCCCTTTCCTACCTCCAAAACTCGGAACATTTCTTTTGTGGTTGATTGTTGTTTAAAATCATTGCTTGACAAAAGAGTTCATGATTTTCATTCTCCTCCTCCAAGAGAGTCTTTACTTGAGGAAGCACCCATAAGCACAGATTAATGACTGGGTACTAAAGGGGAACGAAGTCTGCTCATCTTGTGGGGGAGCTTAACTAATCTTCCTAACCCTTTTTACAATAGCTGGACCACTCATCTAAATGATGCTGTCAATTTGCTTTTAAACCTCACTTCAAAGAGTAAGATCAAATGGAGATAATTGAAAAAAGGAAAGTAAGTAAGCCAGTTGAACTCCATTGGGATAATTAATATGAATATGGTCACACAACACCCGGATGACACTTAAACAATGAGTCTCAGGAGCTACCTTTAAAATAATCACCTCAAGAAAGTCTGCTGAGAAAATAATTAGCCAAGAACTGATCGTGGACTCTCTTGTCTACTGCATTACACTCTCATTTAGCACCTTGCTTAATATCTAACACATAGTAGGCATTTAATCAATATTCATTTATGGATTGATTGCATAGGTGTTAAGAATGCCTATAACTAGGACTTGCATAGCCCTAAAAAGGAAAGTTTTAACAGGAACCTTTGTATCTAGACTTCTTTTCATGCTAGATCCCATATGAATGCTCCCAGAGAGTCAAGATCCCTCCATCCCCCTTTTTTCCTCTTAGACTTCTCAGCAATTGTGGCCCAATTTTCTTTTCTTTTCTTTTTTTTGGCCCAATTCTATTTTTTTATTATGCATAAAGCTTTTTATTTACAAAACATATGAGTGATTTTTCTACATTGACCTTTGCAAAAAACTTTTTTTCCCAAGCTGTTCCCCTCCTTCCCCCACCCCCCACCCCTAGATCACAGGTAATCTAATACATGCTAAATAGGATAAATTATATGACAAATACAATACATGTATACATATCTATACAGTTATCTTACTGCACAAGAAACATCAGATCTAGAAAGAGAAGAAGAAAAAACAACCTAAGAAGGAAAACAAAATGCATAGAAATATTCACAGAGAGCATTAAAATGCTGTGTTGTGGTTCACACTCAGTTCCCACAGGCCTCTCTCTGGATGTATATGACTATCTTCATTGCTGAACAATAGGAACTGGTTTGAATCACATCATTGTTTTTTGTTTGTTTGTTTGTTGTTTGGGTTTTTTTTTTTAGATATATAAAGCTTTTTATTTACAAAACATATGAGTGACCTTTTCAACATTGATCTTTGCAAAAACTTTTTTTTCCTAAGCTTTTCCCCTCCTTCCCCCCACCCCCCACCCCTAGATGATAGGTAATCTAATACATGCTAAATAGGATAAATTATATGACAAATACAATACATGTATACATATCTATACAGTTATCTTACTGCACAAGAAACATCAGATCTAGAAAGAGAAGAAAAAAAACAACCTAAGAAGGAAAACAAAATGCATGGAAATATTCACAGAAAGCATTTAAATGCTGTGTTGTGGTTCACTCTCAGTTCCCACAGGCCTCTCTTTGGATGTATATGACTATCTTCATCGCAGAACTGGTTTGAATCACATCATTGTTGAAGAGAACCATGTCCATCAAAATTGATCATTGTATAGTCTTGTTGCTGTGTATAATGTTCTCCTGGTTCTGCTGATTTCACTCAGCAACAGTTCATGCAAGTCTCTCCAATCCTCTCTGAAATCCTCCTGTTGGTCATTTCTTACAGAACAAT
>JAJPUD010003461.1:123012-173733 GCA_023553655.1 Myrmecobius fasciatus
TACTTGGTCATGGTGTATTATTCTGGGAATGATTTTCTGTAATCTCTTTGCTAATATTTCATTTAAGATTTTTGCATCAATATTCATTAAGGAGATTGGTCTATAATTTTCTTTCTCTGTTTTTGTTTTACCTGGTTTAGGTATCAGTACCATGTCTTTATCATAAATAGAGTTTGGTAGGAGTCCTTCATTCCCTATTTTTTTCTAATAGTTTATATAATATTGGAGTTAACTGTTTTTTAAATGTTTGGTAGAATTCACATGTAAATCCATCTGGTCCTGGGGATTTTTTCTTAGGGAGTTGATTAATGACTTGTTCTATTTCTTTTTCTGAAATGGGACTATTTAAGTAATTTATTTCCTCTTCTGTTAATCTGGGCAATCTATATTTTTGTAGATATTCCTCCATTTCACTTAGGTTATCAAATTTATTGGCATACAGTTGGGCAAAGTAGCTCCTGATTATTGCTCTAATTTCCTCTTCATTGGTGGAAAGTTCTCCCTTTTCATTTTTGAGACTAACAATTTGATTTTCCTCTTTCCTTTTTCTAATTAAATTAACTAGAGGTTTATCTATTTTGTTGGTTTTTTCATAAAACCAACTTTTAGTTTTATTTATTAATTCAATAGTTTTTTTACTTTCAATTTTACTAATCTCTCCTTTTATTTTTAGGATTTCAAGTTTGGTATTTGATTGGGGGTTTTTAATTTGTTCTTTCTCTAGCTTTTTTAGTTGCAAGCCCAATTCATTGATTTTCTCTTTTTCTATTTTATGCAAATAAGCATCTAGAGATATAAAATTTCCCCTTATTACCGCTTTGGCTGTATCCCACAAATTTTGTTATGTTGTCTCATTATTGTCATTCTCTTGAATGAAATTAGTAATTGTGTCTGTAATTTGCTGTTTCACCCATTCATTCTTTAGGATAAAATTATTTAGTTTCCAACTGCTTTTTGGTCTATTTTCTCCTGGCCTTATATTGCATGTGATTTTTATTCCATCATGATCTGAAAAAAATGCATTTATTATTTCTGCCTTCCTGCATTTGATTTTGAGGTTTTTGTGTCCTAACACATGGTCAATTTTTGTATAAGTTCCATGGACTGCTGAGAAAAAAGTAAACTCCTTTCTGTCTCCATTTAATTTCCTCCAAAGATCTATCATACCTAACTTTTCTAACATTTTGTTTACCTCCTTAACTTCTTTCTTATTTATTTTGTGGTTTGATTTATCAAGTTCTGAGAGAGGGAGGTTGAGATCCCCCACTATTATAGTTTTGCTGTCTATTTCTTCTTGCATCTCTCTGAACCTTTCCTCTAGGAATTTCCATGCTATACCACTTGGTGCATATATGTTTAGTATTGATATTGCTTCACCATCTATGGTACCCTTTAGGAAGATATAATTTCCTTCTTTGTCTCTTTTAATTAAGTCTATCTTTGCTTTTACTTGGTCTGAGATCAGGATTGCTACCCCTGCTTTTTTTTGTTCACCTGAAGCATAATAGATTCTGCTCCAGCCTTTTACCTTCACCCTGTATGTATCTCTATGTTTTAGATGTGTTTCTTGTATACAACATATTGTTGGATTCTGGTTTTTAATCCAATCTGCTATCTGCTTCTGCTTTAAGGGAGAGTTCATTCTATTCACATTCACAGTTAAAATAACTAATTCTGTATTTCCTGCCATCTTATTTACCCTAGCTTATGCTTTTCTCTTTCTTATCCCCTTTCTCTCCTCCCTATTTTGATTTTGAAAACCACTTCCCTCAAACAATCCTTCCCCTTTAGAGCCCCACCCACCCTTTTTTCCCCCCTTTCCCTCCTGTTTCCTTATAAGTACATCTATTATTCCCTCTGAGCCAAATCTGATGAGATGGAGATTAACCCAATTCTCATTCCCCTCCCTTTTCTCCCTTCAATCATTATAGGTTTTCTTTGCCTCTACATGTGATGTAATTTCCCTTATTTTACATCCTTTTCCTCTTCTTCCAGTGTTATCCCTTTTCTACCTCTAATTTCTTTTTCAGTTTATCATATCATAATAATCATAAAATCACAATAACATATCATAATAATCATAAAATCACAGCAATCATATCATAATAATCATAAAATCACAATAACATATCATAATAATCGTAAAATCACAGCAATCATATCATAATAATCATAAAATCACAGTAATCGTATCATAATCATAATGTAATAATAGATTCATAAAATCAACCCTCATTCTATAAGTATCTATAACATAAATATAGTTCTCAAGAGTTATTTTTTCTTGTTACCTTTTTATGTTTCTCTTGTGTTCTGTGTTTGTAGATCAAATTTTTTGTTCAGTTCTGGTCTTTTCAGTAGAAATAGGTGAAATTCTCCTATATCATTGAATGACCATGTTCTTCCCTGGAAGATAATGCTCATTCTAGCTGGGTAACTTATTTTTGGCTATAATCCAAGTTCCTTTGCCCTTCGGAATATCTGATTCCAGGCCCTTCGATCCTTCAAAGTAGAAGCTGCTAGGTCCTGTTTGATCCTAATTGTAGCTCCCCGATATTTAAATTGTTTCTTTCTGGCTTCTTGTAATATCTTTTCCTTGGTATGATAGTTCTGGAATTTAGCCACGATATTTCTGGGGGACTTAATTTTTGGGTTTCTTTCAGGAGGTGATCGGTGGATTGTTTCAAGGACTATTTTGCCTTCTGGGTCTAAAATATCAGGGCAGTTTTCTTTTATGATTTCCTGGAAGATAGTGTCTAGGTTCTTTTTTTCATCATGGCTTTCAGGAAGCCCTATAATCCTTAGATTGTCTCTCCTAGATCTATTTTCCAGGTCAGTTGTTTTTCCTAGGAGATCTTTCATGTTTTTCTCTATCTTTTCATTTTTTTGTTTTTGTTCAACTGATTCTTGAAGTCTTGATGAGTCATTCATTTCCAATTGTTCGATTCTAATTTGTAATGTCTTATTTTCTTCAGTTACTGTTTTTAGTTCCTTTTGCAATTGACCAATTACATTTTTTTGTTCATTGCATTCTTTTTCCATTTTTTCTATTTTATTTTGCAGTGATCTCATTTCGTTTCCCCATGTTTCTTCTAACTCTTTTAAGATTTTTTATGCAATCTTCAAAAAAAGCCTTGTGACATGGAGACCAATTTATGTCTCTCTTTGGGGCTTTTTCCGGAGTTGCTTTACCTTTAGGGGCCTCAGGATTTGAGGTCTGTTCTTCCCTCTCTCCATAAAAGTTGTCTATGGTGAGAGCTCTTTTTGGTTTTTTATTCATTTTTTTTTAAGGTGTGAGGTCTGTTTAGGGCAAAGGTGGGACAGCTGCTTTAATTTGCCCTGGGGCAGTTCTTCTGATTGAGTTGTTTCAGGAACTGGGCAGTTCTGCTGATTGAATTATGTCAGGTGCTGGGCAGTTCTGCTTTAGTTCACCCTGGGGCGGTTCTGTTGATTGAATTATTTCAGGTACTGGGCAGCTCCACTGATTGAATTATTTCTGGTGCTGATCAGTCCTGTTGTTTGATTGCTTTAAGGTACTGTGTAATGGCAGCTAGGTCTGATGCTCATCAGGGGTTCAGTGGTTCACAATCTATCCCCCTCAAAAGGCAGACCCTCCAAACCACCTGCCCACAATCAGGACAGATTGTTCCAAGAGGCCCGCAGAAGACTCCCAGGTGTGTGAAAAGCACAACACTCCCACTCCTGTTCCGACTCCTGTTCCAGATCCCTGCTCCAGCTCCCTGCCCCGATCTCCCTGTGCTGCAGTCTGGGTTCAGTAGACCACCCCCCTGCCCAATTAAAACAGACCTGTTTTGAGGTTCTTCCAGAGTATCTTCTTCTAGAATCGTGTTGTTCTCCAGATATTGTGGATTTTTTTGCTTCAGAATCAGTCTAGAGGCTTCATATGTTGTTGGTTTGAGGGGAGGTTAGAGGAGGTTACAGAGACTCCTGTCTGATCTCCGCCACCATGGCTCCACCCCTGGAGAAGTCGAATCACATCATTGTTGAAGAGAACCATGTCCATCAAAATTGATTATCGTATAGTCTTGTTGTTGTGTATAATGTTCTCCTGGTTCTGCTGATTTCATTCAGCATCAGTTCATGCAAGTCTCTCCAGGCCTCTCTGAAATCCTCCTGTTAGTCGTTTCTTACAGAGAAATAATATTCCATAACATTCATATACCATAATTTATTCAGCCATTCTCCAATTGATGGGCATCCTTTCAATTTCCAGTTTCTTGCCACTACAGAAAGGTCTGCCACAAACATTTTTGCACATGTGGGTCCCTTTCCCTCCTTTAAAATCTCTTTGGGATATAGGCCCAGTAGAAACACTGCTGGGTCAAATGGTATGCACAGTCTGATAACTTTTTGAGCATAGTACCAAATTGCTCTCCAGTGTGGCTCAATTTTCAAAGACAGACAAGGAAATAAAGTACATTGAAGAGAGCATCCATTCCACAGTCAGTTCATATACCACCTCTGATGATTAGTACCCATATGACCTTGTACAAGTTATTTAACCTCCCTGGGCATAGGTTTCCCTATCTGTAAAATGAGGGGTTTAGTTTAGGTGACCTCTGAGATGATCATTTTCAGTTCTAGTTTTGTGAATGTTAAGTCAGAGACAAATGGAGCTCTTTTGAAAATGGAAGAGTTGGAGAGGCAAGAAGGAACTGACTGAACAATGAAGCCTCAGTTACTATAGCACACACACAAAAAGTCGAAACCTTCAAGCATTGTTCATCTCCCCCACTTCCCACATCCCCTTCTTGATATTTATACACAATGGCTCCTGAAAGCTTCCTATTCTAACCTCTCTGTCCTATTTCTTAACTTTGTTGGAACCTCTGCCCACTACTTATGATTTTTTTCCTTTTTAGATTATGTACCTTGACCATCATCATCATCATTATATTAATAATAATTATAGCTAATATTTTATAATGCTTGCTTTGTGTCAGACTCCATGTTAAGCACTTCACAATTATCTCATTTGGTTTTCAAAACAATCTTGGGAGGTAGGCATTATTATTATCCTCATTTTGCAGAGGAGGAAACTGAGGCAGACAGCCATGGAGACAAACAGGGATCACTTACCTGGATTAGCCCACCCCACACAATTCTTCTGTGTTTATAGTTTTGTCCCTCAAGCTGTTTACTTGGTTGCTAGTTAGACCTAAAAGTCAATTTTTTGGTGGTTCTGCTCATTGTTGTTACATCTGGTTTAACTTTGTTTTATATTTAATTAAAAACTTATGGTTTTGGTCAAAAAAAAAAAAAGGTTTTTTTTGCTTTTTGCTGAGGCATTTGAGGTTAAGTGACTTGCCCAGGGTCACACAGCCAGGAAGTGTTACATGTTTGAGACCATCAGGGC
Organism: Myrmecobius fasciatus; assembly: GCA_023553655.1. NCBI lineage: Eukaryota > Metazoa > Chordata > Mammalia > Dasyuromorphia > Myrmecobiidae > Myrmecobius > Myrmecobius fasciatus. The sequence goes on from JAJPUD010003461.1 coordinate 128,390, forward strand.
TAGTGCTCTATCCACTGCACCACCTATCTTCCCCCTTTTTTTTTTTGAGTTGTGTAGGCCTTTATTAGCAACTAAAATAGAAGGTATCTGTTGTACAACATGGGTAGTAGTTGATATACTGGAGATTTATTATATTCTAATACAGATCATTTATAAATGCAATTTTCATTATTAAAAAGCTTCCATCCTTTTTTGTTTGTTTACAATTTGCAAAACTATTCTGAAAGCTGAATATATGTGCACAGGTCTGCAAAGAGTGCAAATTGAGAATACGGTAAATGCTTTACAGGTTTTATTTGAAGGACCATCTGCCACCATGACTTTACATCCATCATGACTTTTTTAAATCATAAAATATTTTGATACCAGTCTTCCTTCCTTCCATTGTCTTAAACAAGAAAGCATTTTAAAATGAGGTTTTTTTTTGTTTTGTTTTGTTTTTTGCTTAGGCAATTGGGGTTAAGTGACTTGCCCAGGGTCACACAGCCAGGAAGTATTACGTGTCTGAGACCAGATTTGAACTCAGGTCCTCCTGACTTCAGGGCTGATGCTCTATCCACTGCAGCACCTAGGTCTGGATTAGAGCTTAAAACTTAGTTCTTCTTGATTCCAGACTCAGGGCTTTGTCCATTATTTCTTTCTAACCCTGAATTACCCAAACGTCCTAAGCTCATAATTGCAAAAAACCTATCTATATCTGTACCCTTATAATTGAAACCACTGATCTTGAAATGCTCCTCTTAGTTGTCTTTCCTGGGTGACTGATGTGGATACAGCATAATATCTTTTTGAAGAAGTCCAAGCATGAACTTAGACTCAGCAAGAAATAGTTGAACCACCCCAGAAAAGAGTACTTTGTTTACTCTCCAAAATGATTATTGATCACAATGCCAGCAAAGAGTAAAATGTGAAAGGTATTTGTGATTGTTTCCTTCTTTTGCACCAGGAGAACAAGTTACTTGCTCAGTCCAGTACAAATCTTTACTCTAGGCAGGCTGAAGATGAGTCACACTTGATTTCATGAAAGCATGAATTTCGTGAAATTCTCCATTTTAAAAAAACCTGGTTCTTTTAGTGTGGATATATTGTAGTTTTTAAGAAGGAATAGCAAATATATTAAGCCCTAAAAGCCATATCATAAGCTGAAGTTGACCAAGGTAAAATCTTTCTGTGGGGATATCAAATGCTCTTTTATGAATATAAAATATAAATTCACAGACTATATTTATTTTTTTCTTCCTTTCTATGTTGGGGTAAGGATTAGAAGGACAATTAATGAACCTCAAAACAGACTCCTTGAAGTTCTTACGTATAAAATATTGTGATAACATTATTTTAGGAATCTTGTTTCTGAGTGGACTTGTTTCCTTAGAAAATTCAACTCTTGCTCTCAAACTCTTTGTGTGTATATAAAATGTGTGTATATATGTGTATAGATATACACATGTGTGCTGTGTACATGCATATGCTAATACATGTGTATCTAAAATATGTGCATATACATGTTTTATATATATATGGGAATTTTACAGATTCCTTTTGTCATTATAGCATGTTGCTACGTGTTTTTCAGTGAAACACAATTATCAGGTTATTCTTGCAAACTTTTAAAATGTGGAAAACAAGCACTATGTTTTTGCTCCCATAGTATGGCTTTCAGAATCACATAGATAATCCTCTTGATAACATAAACTAACAGCAAACTAATCATCCAAGGGTGTATATGTGCCATGTTTAGCTTAGCATGAATTACACTAGGCATTAGAGACTAAATCAGAATTTATTTTTCCAGAACAGAGGCTATAGAAGAAGTTCAAATATTTATTCATAGTATTAAATGATTGTTAAACTACTATCTTCCTTTTCCAAGAAAATGAAAGACTTGGGCATTGCTTACCAGTTGGCATGTTTTGTCTACTCTCATCACTAGAACTATGGAATGAGAAGGAAGTGAAACACCTATGGATCAATGGTCAATGACAGCTTCTTACACCAAGAATAAAATGGGAATATGCATTGCAGATTGATTAGGTCTTTTGTAGGGAGGTTACTAAAGACAAACTGTCCTTGGCCAATAATAACTGTTGCTTATTTCTCTTATATCATGCAAGTTTCCCTGATGCAATTTCCTGCTTCATTTCTCTACTTCTGTCTTTCCTTTAAATCTCTGGGTTTTGGCTTGGCCTAGCTTCTGTTATACTCTTTCTTTCAGAATTGGGCTGAAATCATTCCTTTCTTTCAGAAAAAAAAAAAAAAAAAGGCTTTTTACCAGTCCTATCATTCACAGATCCATCTTATTTCTTGTCAGCATCTTAGAGATTTGGCTGAGAACCATTTCCCACCCCCCCCACACCAAATTATTCATTTGTTTTAACTGACCAAATTAATGTTATTTCATTCTTTAGACCAGAGATTTTTAACCTGAGATTCTTTAAGTGTGTGTGTGTGTGTGGGGGGGGATTAATAACCTCACCTCAGTATAACTGATTTCTTTTGTAATCATATATTTTTTATTTTAAGCATTTAAAAACTTTTTTTAAAAAGCAATAGACATGAATATAAAAAGTAAATTTGTGAAAATTTGTGAAAATGGTGAAAAAGTGAAATTAGCAGTAACAATTTAGACAGCACTAAAAACTTGCTTTGGGAGATTCTGATTAGAATTTGTCAGTCTTTTATTGATATATGCTTCTTTGAAAATAAAGTCTCTAATTTCACTCGAAGGGAATAAAACAGTTGACCATATTAACTTTTTGTTTCTCACTCACTCAGGTTTGGTCTGTCATGTCTTTTGTCTAACAATAAACATCACCACTTAATAGTAATTTATCTTCTCTCCTTTTATATTTTTTGTTTAGCCATATATGTAAAGAAGGAAGCAAAAAAGCAACAAATTCTATAACTGACATGTTTGCTGCTTGTTTGTTTTTTTACTTTAAAGTTTTGTAGCCACATTTTCATATTCCTATACTATGTGATATTTGTGAAAATTGGGCCTGAGATGGGAAAGATTTCCATTTTGATATATAATGAAATGATGAAGAAGACCAGAGATAGATGAGGAGAGAAAACATTGCAATACTTTCATCTCTGGAAAAATTGTAGTGGCTGATACAGTAGTTCTGACATATACTTATGTAACATTCAACTCAATAACTTTCTCAAATCCAATCCAAATTGCTAACTGGAGTATTAATTCTAAGATATTGTCTACAAGAATATTTCACAAATTTTCCATACAAAACCAACCACATATATTTGAAATCAGCCTAATGCTTTCCAAACATAGCAATAAAGTCCAACTTTCTTTCAACAGGTATTTTTTAAAATTATCATTGTAAGTTTAAAAAATACATGAATACATATTGTTAAAAAGGACTTTGTTTTTTTTTTCCCTAATTTGTGAGAAAGGATAGGAAGGAGAGAAAGAGACAGACAGAGACAGAGACAGACAGATAGAGACAGAGACAGAAATAGAGAAAGGAATGGAGAGAAGAAAGGAGGAGAAAGAAAGGAAAGAGAGAAGGTAGGGGGAAACAGGAAGGAAAGGGGGAAGGAGGAAGAAAAAAGGAGGGAGAGATTGAGGAAGGGAGGGAAGGAAATGAAAGGAAAGGAGAGAGGGAGAGAAGGATAAAGGGAGGGAGGGAGAAAGGAAGGAAAAAAATCATCAAGGAATTTCTTTTTTTAAGAATGCAGAAAAAAGAATAGAAATAAGACCAGAAACATAGACAAGCAACAGCTTTGAAGCTACAAGTTGAACTTATTATATACTTTAGAAGAAGAGCAAGCTTTAAAGAGATCCATATTGAAATGTCCATTTCATTTGGTAGCTAAAAAGTTAAAAAAATAAAATTTAAAATAAGCACATAAATAATATGTGAGATATTATTAGAATCCCTTTACAAAAAGAACCTCATAAGTGCTTTTTCTCAGGTAAACCCATTTTACTTAGGCATGTGTATGAAATCAATATCACTCAGGTTTGTTGTGTTCGAGGCGATGGGTCTATACAGGGTCTTGAACATGTCTTTTGAGGTTTCAAACCCTGCTTAGATTTATGGATATAGTTAGCCATCTGCTACACATATGATTTTTTTAAATGCTCCATGTCTCCTGCTTCTTTGTTTCTTTCTGCCTCTGTTCTATCTATGCAGGGAACAAAGCAGGCTTAAGGCATGTTTGAGAATTCCAATACGCCAACCAACCTCATAGGAAGACAGAAAGTCATCAAAAGAATCTCTGAGTTTCAATTTATTGAAATTTATTGGACCCAGCACAGTATCTGAGGAGCTGTCTCCGGGGGTGGGGACAGGGAGGAAGAGAAATAAACAATATTTTTGCTTCTCTCTCTGTGTCTCTGACTTTTTGTCCCTCTGACTCTCTGCCTCTTTGTCTCTGTCTCATCTCTCGCTGTCTCTACCTTTCTCTGTCTCTGCCTGTGTCTCTGTGTCTGTCTGTCTGTCTCTCTCCTCAATAGTTCAAAAGGGTTTTTTTGCCTTTTTATTATTCATAATAATTCTATTTAGAACTGGATAGGGAGTGGTGTGTCCCCTTAATCCAAGTATCATATGATTGTAGATGGTAAGAAATATCAGCATAATCATGGATTCCACAAGCATTTTCTACACCTGTATCTGTGATCTTTTCTTGTGTGTTGTCATTTTGTAATTCTGTACATCAATAAGAGAGGCAACATGGACCACAGAGTCAGGAAGAATTGGGTTTTAAGTATTATTTATGACTATTCACTGAAATGACAATTACTGAAACTGAAGCTTAAGTACTGTGACCATATAAGAAGACAGGACCTTGGGAAAGAACCTGATATTGGGAAATTAAAGGCAAAAGGAGAAAAGGCATAAGAGAGTGTCATGGAAACAATAAACATGAGCTCAGAGAGACTTGTAGACATAGTAGAAGACAAAAGGGCTTGACATGCAATGGTTCATAGAGTCATGAAGGGGCAAGCACAACAGTACAACAGAACAATAACAGCATATACTGGCTAAATGGCTCTGGATGAGTCATTTACTTCTTGATGATACAGCCAAGATTGTAAAGATGCATAGAAAGGGCTGATCTGAATTGGTGAAAAGTTCTCTCATGATCAGCTTCTAATATCAGTGAAATCATAGGTCTAGTTGAAAGAAGAATCAACATATGGGCACTGTCCACAATCTTTGGTAAGTTTATACACAAATTTACTTGATGTGCTTAGATTTAGTTGCTATGTATGAAGTCATTACTAAAATTGATTATTGATATTTCAGTTCGGTTCTTTACATCAATAAACTCAGTGCTCCATATCTATTAAGGAAAATTAGGGAGTTAGGAAAATGGAAATGTCTTTAGAAACCTGTTAACCTGCTCAGCTACTCAACTACTATGTTATACATTTCTTAAGGTTATCTTATTTCTCTTTGTATTTGTTCAACACTTAACAAAGAGTAGATCCATAATGAATAATAAATAAATGATTGTTAAATGAATATTTTGTCATGAAAAGCTTGTATCAGTGTGCACAGCACAACCAGTAAAATAGGGGATTCCCAGAAATGCTAGGCATACTTAAACTGTGAAAGAAGACAGGACATGAAGTTAAAAAAAGACTTTTCTAAACTTTTTCCATTTTACAGCTCCCCCCCCCCACATCACCCTTCAAGTAATCTCTGATCTAGTAACATGTGTCTCCTTGCTGATCCTAGTACAAAACATTCTTTATTTCCTTATTCCTGGCATTTTCACTGGTATTCTACATCCCTGGAATGCTTTCTCTCATTCTGCAACTCTGACTCCTTGCTTTCCTTTGTTCCTTCAAGTCCCTGCTCAAATCCTGCCTACAAGAAGCCTTACCCAATCTCTCTTAATCTAACGTCCTTTCTCTTTTGGTTAATTTTTTATACTTATTCCTGTACAGTTTATTTGTGCATAGTTGTTTGCATGCCCATTACACTAAAATGATCATGAGCAGGGACCATTTTTTACCTTTCTTAGTATCCACAGAATTTAGTAAAACATCTAGCACATGGTAGGTACTTAATAAATGTTTATCCATTGATTGTTGTAACAAAATATTGGAGACAAATGGATGGGCATCCATTGGAGAATAGCTGAACATGTTATTGTATAGTAATGGAGTGGAGTATCATTGTGCTATAAAAATTTTTAATTTGGGGGATAAAGGATAAAAAATTTTTAAAGTTCAAAATAAGGGGGTTAACATGATTGGTATATATAAATTCCTTTTTAGCTCTGTGAGCCAGAAAAATATTTTTGTTCAAACAAAAAAAAATTAAAATAAAATCTTCATTCTAACTTTGGATATATCTGCATAGCATAAAATAACTCCAAGAGATAGCATATTTGTGGCATTCTGAAAAGAACAGAGGACCTGATCTTGAGACATTGCATAGTGGAAAGAACACCTTCAAAAAAGTTAGAAGCTTCTTCAATGTGCCCAAGCCTCTTCTAGAAACAAAAGTATATCTTTTTAAATTCCATTTATCTTGCTGTATTGTATTGTGGTATAACAGGTTCCAAAGAAAATAAAATGGATTTCACAGAGCACAATGGAGAGATAGGATGTATGCAGGTGTACTGGAGAAGAAAATGAGTAAGAGCTGGCAGTGAACTGGAGAAGGCAGCATGTTACAGGTAATATTGGTATCTTCAAAATAATCAGAATAAAGCACATTCATTGGCCCCATTGTAGTGAATTTATGGGAGAACATAAATAAGAATCCATGACTGAGGTACTATGGATGACTGTGATCTTCATTATAGGAGGGAACATCCAAATTGAAATTATAGATTTGAGTAACCTTGAACATATTGCTTTGTCTTTCTGAACTATAGTTTCTCCCTTTCTAAAATGAGAGCCATGGATTAGGTGGTCTCCATTGTCCCTATGAGCTCTAAATCTTTTGATCTTGTTGTTGGCTACCCCTATAATCACAAACCAGTCCTGGAGTAGCTTGAGAGTCTTAGCAAAGAGTACTAAGTTGTTTTTTTTCTCTAAGTAGCAGTCACACTGCTTTAGACAATGATAATAGGGACTAGGGAGGAATCACAAAGATCTTCTCACCATTTTGTCATGCTTTCAGTGAAATAACTTAACAGCAGGGCTATGACAGTTCCCAGAGTATATCATTCCCATTATCACCACTGTCACTGCCTCTTTAAAATTCCAAAAATGATCCTTGAACATAGCTCTCTTTAAGTTATATGTGCAGATTTATCACTTCAAATGTTCATTTCATTTTCCAAAAGTCTTCTCCATTCATTAAAGAGAAACAAGTTTGAGGGCTTGTCTATAAGCAAAGCTTCTTTAATGACCCCAAGATGAAATTTAAATGCACAAAATTCCTTTTCTGAAAGAGATGCAAAATATCGCCTCACATTCCAGAGGCCCACCCTGTCAGATACCTTTGAACAAAATAAGGTTTGAATACCTTTGAAAAGCTGTCACTCATCATGGGCTTGACAGACACATGGCATCCAGCCCAGCCATTGTTAATAAGATTCAGTCCTATGATTTTACAGTATTCAAATTTCTCTTTACTAGTAGATTTGTCACAATGACACTTAAGGAAAAAAGAGGGCTCTACATTCTAGAAATCTTTCTAGTGACAATTGGGTGGCACATTAAGTAGATAGACCTGGAGTCAGAAAGATCTAAAGTTCAAATCCACCTTCAGATACTAACTGTGATTCTGAGCCCTTAACCTCTAACTCCTTCAGTTTCCTCATCTATAAAATGGAAATTGTAGTAGCATCTACCCCCTAGAGTTGTTGTGAAGATTAAAATGAGATTTCTTTTTTGCAAAATCCTTTTCAAATAAATCTTAAAACACTATATAAATGCTACCTATTATTATTAGTGAATTAGTGAATTTTTTTTTGTTTTACATGAGTAAGAACAGAAATGATGTTTCCTTTTGAGAACCCTTTACTATCCCCACTCAGGAACACTAAAACATTTCTACTTTTTCAAAGCTCAAGAAAGTAACATTTAAAAGAAAAGGGGAAGACACTTCAAGGGGAAAATATATCCCAGTTTTGCCATAATATATACCTTAAGCTCCAACTATCCAACTCATAATTATAGATCAGTTTAAGTTTTATAAAGTACTTTCTGATTTCTTTTAGTTTCATTTTCTTAATTTTTAAGTCTGGCTTCCAATTCCATTATTCAACTGAGATTCTTCCTCCCAAAGTTAAGAGTTGAAGACTTCTTAATTGCCAGATCTATTGGCCTTTTCTCAATCTTCATCCTTTTTGACCACTCTGCAGCCTTTGACATTGTCCGTCATTTTCTTATCTCTAGATTTTTGTGACACTTTTCTCTCATGGTTCTTTTGTCTCTCTGATCATTCCTTCTCAGTCTCCTTTCTGAATCTGGATCCAGGACACATACTCACTAACCATGGATTGTCCCATGTGTTTTGTCCTGGGCTCTCTTCTCTTTTTCCTCTATATTAGTTTACTTGGTGACCTTATCAGCTCCCATAGATTCATTCATCATTCCTATCTTAATGGGGGTTTGTGGAGTGTTTTATAAAAACTAGCACCTCTTGTGTGAAGATTTGATGGCCCATTTTTGTTGCCATCCTCCACCTTTGATGTTCACCTGCCACCCAATTCTTATATGTGGTTCAAACACAGTGACCTGGTAAATCAGACAAATAAACCCAAGTTCAACAGACAGCCTAAACTACATTGAGGATAACCAACAAGCCTCAAACTCACTGATGTGGATAAGAGAATGTCAGTTCCAAGTTCCAACAGAATGGGCAGATGAGAACATTTTGTTTCACCAGTTGTCTTCATGGCTGTGGAGTGCTTAGAACTTGGTCAAAGATTGAAGATGCCAAGGACATCCACTGCATCTTCAGTCATCACCTGACTTTTATCTTGCCACTGGACTTCGATGACTTGAAAAGAAAATGAAGCTGATGACTTTGATGTCAATAGTCCTCTTCAAAACCAAAAGAACAATAGCATATGTTGATGATTCTCACATCTACTTATCCAAACCATAGCTCTCTACTGACCTTCTGTCTCACATCTCCAAATGCCTTTCTGGTCATTTTAAACTAGATGTACTTAAATTCAACATGTCTAAAATTGAACTCATTATCTGTCTTGCCCCAAATCCTGCCTTCTTTCTAACTTCCCTTTTACTTTCAAAGATGCCACCATTATCCAGTCATCGACACTTGTAACTCAGGTGTCAATCAACTCTCTCTCAATCCTCATTTTACTTTTTAAAATTTTTATTAGTATTTTATTTTTCCAAATAGATACAGAGAGAGTTTTCAACATTCATCTTTGCAAAACTTTGTGTTCCAATTTTTTTCTTCCTATTTCCCTCCCCCATATCCCCAAGACAGCAAAAAATCTGATATAGGTTAAACAAGCACAATTCTTCTAAACATTTCCATATTTGACAGGCTACACAAGAATAATATGATCAAAAGGGGGAAAATGAGAAAGAAGCAAAAACCAAGTAAACAACCACAAAAGGCAAAAATACTATGCTTTGATCTGTATTCATTCTCCATAATTTTCTCTCTAGATGTGGATAGCTCTTTCCATCAAGTCTATTGAAATTACTTTGAATCATCTCATTGTTGAAAAGAGTCAAGTCAATCACAGTTGATTATCACATAATCTTGTTGTTGCTATGTACAGCAACTCTCTTGGTTCTTCTCCCTTCACTTAGCATCAGTTCATGTAAGTCTTTCCAGGCTTTTCTGAAATCAGTTTGCTCATCATTTCTTATAAAACAATAGTATTCCATTACATTCATATACCATATTTTATTTAGCCATCCCCCAACTGATGGACATCCACTCAATTTCCAGTTTCTTGTCACTCAGTCCTAATTTTGAATCTGTATCCAAATCCTAATAATTTAGCTTTTCTGACACTGACACCCCCTGGGACAGGTCCTTATCACCTCACACCTGGATTATCACAATAGTTTATTGATTGAACTACTTGGTTTAAGTTTTTCCTTGCTCCAGTCTGTCCTCCACTCAGCTGTAAGAAAGCTCTTATAATGCAGGTCTTATCATGTCACCCCTCTACTCAGTAAACTCCACTGTCTTCCTTTAAATTCCCGAACTGGAAGCAAAATTCTCTTTTCTTTTTTTTGACATGTAAAACCTTTCATAACCTGTCCCCATCCTTTTTAGTCTTCTTACACATTACAACCCATTAAACTAGTCTTCAATTCAGTAATGCTGGCTTCCTTCCTATTCCTCAAACAAGACTCTCAATCTCTCAACTCCAAACATTTTCACTGGTTCTACCCATGCACAGAATGCTATCCTTCCTCATCTTCAACTTCTGGCTTCCTTCAAAGTCCCAAGAAAACCTAACTTTCTACAAAAAGTCTTTGCTGGCTCCCTTTAATTCCAATGCCTTCTCTCTCTTGATTATTTCCAATTAATTCTATTTATGATTTGTAAGCCATTAGACTGTGATTTCCTTTAGGGCAGGGACTGCCCTTATCTTTCTTTGGATCTCTAGTGCTTAGCACAGTGTTGGCACAATGTAGGTGCTTAATAAATATTTATTGCGTGACAGCTATTATTTATTACTATTACAAATATTCACTTGTTTCAGGGGGTATATTGAAGTGAACTTGAACCAATTCACAAGAGTGACTGTTCGTATGCTCAAATGGCTATAAAACTATGCATACTCTTTGATCCTGCAATAGTATTGCTAGGTCTATATCCCAAAAATATAAGAAAAAAGATGAGAAAGAACTTATTTGTACAAAAATATTTGTAAAACTCTATTTTTGTGGTTAAGAATTGAAAAATTGAGGGGATTCCCAACAATCGGGTCGCTGAACAAACTGTTATATATGATTGTGCTATAAGAATTGACAAGCAAAGTAACTTCAAAAAAAACATGGCATGATGTTTGGATAGAAAAACTTATATGATAATTGATGTGAAGTAAAGTTAGGACCAGGAGAATACATAGTAAGAGCATTAGTATTTTATGAAGAACTATGAATAACTTAGCTGTCCTCAGCAATACAATGATCCAAGACAATCCCAAAGGACTTATGATGAAGCATGCTATCTGTATCCAGAGGAAAAAATTGATAGTAGCTGAATATAAACTGAAGTATGCAGTTTTTCACTTTCTTTCATTCAAGTCATTGTGTACAAAATGACTAATATGGAAATGCTTTACATAATTATACATGTATAACCTATATCTGATTGATTACCATCTCTGGGTGGGGGAGGGGAAGAAGAGAGGAAGGAATAGAATTTGGAACTCAAAACTTAAAAGAAACTTTCAGGTAAAGGATTGGCTGATGATTTTTGGTAATTGATAATTAGGTAAAGGGTATTCTTGTTTGGATATCTAGCTATCAGACTAATTTATCTTCTGAGGTCTACTTCGTTTCTGAAATTTTATGATTCTACGATCATAAAATCTTCTCAAACTTAAAAAAATAATTGATTGTCCTTTTTTCAATATGGGCATTTACACCTTGAAAATCAACAAATGCTATAATCAGAACTTGATTTATTGTTTTATTGATTTCTAGACTTGAGAAAGTGATGGAGAAGGTAACTAGAGGATTGTGGCTGAATGATGAGAGTGTGACACTATGACTATACTGGTTAATTGGTATAGTGCAGAAAGAGAAGGAGGTAATCTAAGCCATTAAGAGGTGGGAATTTGGAGAAGTCAGTCTGAGTTAAAAGATAAGGTCCTGAGAACTTTATTCATTTTGCTTCCTGCTCTAGTTCTGTTTTCTTGTCAACTCTCTATTCATCTCAGCATTTTGAATATAGGTTCTTTGAGATATTCTGGCCTCAGTTTTAGCTAACGATTGCTCTTCTCTTTATTCAGACCCAGTTTCACTGTGTCAGAGATTTTCCTTTCCAAGCCCAAATGTTTACTTAATCACCTGCCAATGTTGGCTATATCTCTGGAAGGATAGAACAGTCTGGAAGGAATGAAAAATATCTAGAGGACAGGCAGACTTCTGATGTTTCTTTCCAAGCTACTCTCTTTTCTCTGTTGGTTGGATCACCCAGATTCAGCTTATTCCTTTATTCCACCTCCTTTGCTTCCTTTGCAACTGATTACTGTAAGACCTCATGTAAGTTTCACCCAAAAGGACTCAGAGGTACTGATTTATTGTCCAATTCAATCCTATTTGTAGAAAGTCATATATGTAATCCTTTAATAATCTTGTTAAAAATGGGAGTGGGAGTATGCGTGAAGACAGGTATTACAATTGTGAAATATTACATGTACTTTTGAATGAGGTCACTATATTGAAAGACCTTTCATGAAGTGGAACTAATATGTAAATGTTTTAATGCAGAAAGAAAAAATTAATTAAAATTAAAGTATATAGAATAGAACATGAAAAGATAAATTATATTACTAATTTATAAAAGTCTTTTTTAAAGATATACATATTAGAATCAAACTAAACTTTCCATAAGAACCCATGTGCTTGGAAGTCCTGTCTAATCCCCTCTTTCCCTCATCAAGTAAAGTGATCTCTGTTAAATGAAGTCCAACTAGTCTGGTATCCTATGAGCAATTAGCTTAAAAGAGCCTAAGAGTTTCTAACTGGGAAGGGCAGTCAAATGAGGCCTGAAATCCCATCCTAGAACAGTGACAATCTGGTAGAAAATTCAGTCATCCGGCTTTTAAAAGATTGCTAACAGTTATGGAGAGTGAGACATAAGTTGATTTGCCCAGAGTCTCACTGGGGCAGTATATCATCAAGAATAAAATCTAATCTTATTCACATTTGGTACCGGGATAATTATTCTCTCTCTCTCTCTCTCTTTCTCTCTCTCTCTCTCTCTCTCTCTCTCTCTCTCTCTCTCTCTCTCTCTCTCTGTGTGTGTGTGTGCGCGTATGTGTGTCTCTCTCTCAATCTCTCTCTTTCTTTCTCTTTCTCTCTCTCCTCTCTCTTTTTCTCTGTGTGTATGTGTGTGTGTGTGTGTGCGCAACTACACCCATTTATCTTGCATGTTATATGTGGGCATGATTTTAAATATTTACATTATTTTATTTCCCCCCAATTACATATTCAAAATTTTTAACATTTGTTTTTGTTTTAAGTTTTGAGTTTCAAATTCTATCTCTTCCTCCCTCCCTCTCTTTTTTCCTCCCCTCCTCCCTGAAATGACAAGCAATCAGATATAGGTAATAAATATGCTATTATGTAAAACATTTCCATATTAGTCATTTTGTAAAAGAATACTTAAATAAAAAGAAGGAATGAAGAAAGGAAAATAAAAATATTGGATGTTTCAGTATGTATTCAAACAATATTAGTTCTTTGTCTGGAGGCAGATAGTATGCTTCATCATGAATCCTTTGAGATTGTTTTGGATCATTATATTTACAATTCTCACACAATATTGCTCTTATTTATTCAGTATTTTTTGGTTCTGTTCACTTTGCATCAGTTCATGTAACTTTCCATCTAAATCATTTTTCTTGTCATTTTTTATGCTTCATTTTTGTTAAAGATCATATTTCCAAGATACTTGAAAGATTTAATTATTTAAAAGGGAAGAACCCTATTGTCTTTAAAATAGCAAACACTGTTTTTACAACTCTTCAAAAATAACAACAAAATGGTCTATTAGAAAATAAAGAGAAGTCAAAAATCATTTTGCTAAACACCAAAGAAGAGTTAAAATATAAATGTAAGTAAGATATTTGTTACCTTACATTCAGCTTAGTGAACTCCTAATCTAGATCTCAGTCCAGGACAGAAGTATCATAAGCTTAGAGCTGAGAGAAATGATGTATAGATGGATAGATAAACAGATACATAGATAGATAGTAGATAATTAGATAGATAGATAAATAGATGGTAGACAGATTATAGATAGATAGATAGATAAATGATTGATAGGTAGGTGGTGGATAGATAGATGATAGAATAATGATGGATAGGTGATAGAGACAGACAGACAGACATTGATTATGTCTGTACCAGGCACTTTTCTAAGCCCTGCTCAAGCAACTTACATTATAATGGGGGAAGAGTCAATCACACAAATAATATGTGGCATTCACTGTTCTAAAGGTTGGGGATACAAAGAAAAGCTAAAGGCAATCCCTAATCTCAAGGAACTCATAGTCTGATGGGAGAGAAAACATGAAAAACAAGTATATACAAATACCATAGAAACAGAACAAATCCCAGGTAAACAATAGATGAAAGGCGGTAAGGGGACCAGGAAAAGCTTATTGCATTTAAAGGGATCTTTAAGGAAGCCAGGGAAGCCAAGGGGTAGAAATAAGGAGAGTATTCCAGGGGTAAGAAACAAACAAGGAAAATGCCCAGGCTGAGAGATGGAACATCTTATTCATGAAATAGCCAAGAGTCTAGTGTCACTAGATCAAAAGTTATGTGTTAAGGATTAACATATGAGAAGATTGGAAAGGTAGAAGGTAGGTCATGTCAGGAAGGATTTTGAATGCCAAACAGAGAATTTTATATATTTGATGATGGATGTGATAGCTAGATTTTATTCAATGGAGGTGAGGGGTGGGGGAACATGGTCAGATCTGCTCTCTAGGAAAATCACCCTGATGCCTGAATGGAGGATGGACTGGATAGGGGAAATGCATGAGGCAGATGGATCAATAGGCAAGCTGTTTTAATAGTTCAGGTATGAGGTAGGTTATTCTTGCAATAGTCCAGAAATGAAGTGATGAGAACCTACAGTAGGGTAACAGCATTGTCAAAGGAGGGAAGAGGGCTATATACAAGAAATGTCTTGAAAGTAAAATCAACAATCCTGGACAACATATTAGAAATGGAGGGGAGGAAAAGTGAGGAGTCAAAGGAAGAGGAGCAATGCCAAACAAGGGGTTTTCTTGTATGATAGGAACCTATCACAGCCCAAAGTTTCAAGGACAGTATACAATTTTTAGTGAGCAGAAAATAAAGGTGTTGCATCTAGTCCAACCCCCTCATTTGACAAATGAAGAACAGGTTGGTAATTTAAGCAGGGTCATGTCAAATTATGGACTTGCCCCACTGTATCAGTATCGAAGAAAATTCATAAATCCGAGATTGACTAATGACTTGCCCATGGTCACATAGCCAGCTAAGAGTCATAGGCTGGAGTTTGCATATGTATCTTTATGACTGCAAACTTATCTTCTGCACATCTCCTGTATGGCATATACCACTATAGAAAGCAATGACTCATTATAGAGAGTAACACACACACACACACACACACACACACACACACACACACACCAGGGAGAATTGTAAATAGCTCTTTGTATAAAAGCTCTCTTTGTATAAAGACTTAGTCCTTTAAAAACAAAGAGTTTTCTCATGTTGTGCCTTTTAAATTGCTGAAATAAAATGATAAAGTATAGGTATTTTCATTGCAGATGCCTCACTATTTCTTCCAAAATACTGGGAAGGTAGTTTGTGATCTCATGTTAAGCACTGAGAAGATTCACATTTTTTTTCTCACCAGCAGGTCTCAGGGTGGTGGCTTATAGAGCCATCTAGTTGAATTTATCAACAAAAACTTCACACACACATCTCTAACAACAACCATTTTGTTTCTAATAAGACACCCTCAGCTTAGAAAGTGTTTATTTTTACTTTCTCCCATTATAATTGTCTTCTCTTCTGTTTTGGATGCTATTTCATAGTATGATGAACATTTGCCACCACGTGATTCTAATGACACATTAGCTGACACAGGATCCCAATGCAGCAAGAAGAGCCAGGAAGATGGTCTGCTGTTTTCTCAACCCATGCACACTCTTGCAAATGCAACCAGCTATTTATAACAAGACTGTAAGCAAAGACTTTCCTGTGATTAATTTGACAGTTAAATATGCAATCAGGATTTAGGAGAAAAAAACTTCAAGTTCTTTCTTAAACTAGAAAATCTGAAAATATATTTATTAAATAGAATATATGCATATTTGAAGTTTGAATGTATAAAACACTTGGATGCATTAGAAAGAATAAAAAATGGGGGTCAGAAGATTCAAATTCTGATTCTGCCACTTCTTAGTTATATTAATATGGACGAATCTTATTTTCCTCAGGGGGAAATGAAGGATTTGTCCTAGACAATCTTAAATCTATTTCTCTATAATATCATATTGTCATTGAGTTGTTTTGATTATGTCTGACTCTTTGGATCCTATCTTGGGTTTTTCTTGGCAAAGATATTGGAGTAGTTTATCATTTTCTTCTCCAGCTCTTTTTACAGATAAGAAATGAAGTAAACAGGGTTAAGTGATTTGCCCAGGATCATCCAACCAATAAGTATCTTGCCCCTGGATCCAAATGAGTCGGGAGCAGAAAGTGAGACTGGTGACCTTGCATAGCCCTCCCTCATTTAAACCCAATTCACTTGCATGTCATATGATCACCTTCCTGATGTTATGGTCCTTTTCAGGAATAAAGAACAAACATCTTCCAAGACCAGATTTGAACTAATGATGATGAGTCTTCTTTATTCCAAACCTAGTGCTCTATCCACTTCATCACTTAGCTGTTCTGCTACTTAGTAGAGTTAATTTAGTTATAGAGAAATCTTCAGTCACCTTAGTAATGTCACCTCTTTCATCAAAACCCGTGTTTTTAAACCTGTGTCTGTGATTTTATTACTCTAAAATCCCACTGAGAAATTTCCTTTATTTAAACAAATCCGCACTTTAACATCAACTTTAAACTGAGTAATTCTCCAGCTAAACAGAGTAGTCTCTTAAGAAAACTAGCTATCTGGCTATTTCTTTACCTAGTCTTGGTTAAATGTGAATTAAACAGGTAATTTTGAAAACATGTTACAATTGCATTTTTAACACTCTAACTTATTTGTTTCTCCACTAATGTATGTGTCTTATGCCTCATCGTGATATGGAGGTTGTTGTATCAGTGGAACAGAAGAACTAGCAGGTCCCCCTCAGCTAGAAAGATTTTGTGAATAGGCTAGGTTATGATGGTATGCTCATCATTCCAAAATCAAAATAGAACTTTTTATCCTTCCCCACAATTCCTCTCCTCTTCCCAACTTCCCTATAATTGTTGAAGGTACCGACATCTTCCCAGTCACCCCAAGTTGATAACTTTGCTATCATTCTGAGCTTCTCACTGGCATGTATCCCATATCTATAATCTATTGCCAAATCTAGCTTTACAACCTCTCTCAACTACGCTTCATTCCCTGTACACTGCCAACCTCCATATCCTCATCACCTCCCACTTGAGATGAAGAAACTTTCTGGTTTGTGTCCCTACCACAAGTCTGTCCCCACTCCACTTCACTCAGCTATCCAAGCACAGTCTGACCTCTACTCAAACATCAGTAGCTCCCAGTAACCTCCAGAATAAAATAGAAAATCCCTTTTTTTTTGGCATTGAAAACCCTTCACAAGCTGATCCCTTCCTATATTTCTAGTCTTATGCCTCATTCCAACTCCATGTGCTCAATAATGGATGATTCAGTGACACTGATTTACTTGCAATTTTTCATATACCTTCTGACTCCATCCTGGCTTCCCTCAAAACTTATCTCAAAAAAACAGGAAAATGATGTACGTAGTAACAGCAAGATTATGTGATGATCAACTATGATAGATTTAGTTCTTCTCAGGAGTGTAGTTATCCAAGACAATTCCAATAGACTTGGGATAGAAAATGCCATCTGCATCCTGAGAGATATTGAAGATCAAAGCATAGTATTTTTACCTTTTTTGTTTGTTTGTTTGATTTTTCTTTCTTGTGTTTTTCCCCTTTTTGATCTGATTTTTCTTGCACAACATGACAAATATGGAAATAAGTTTAAAAGGATTGCATATATTTAATCTATATCAGATTACTTGCTGTCTTGGGTGGGGGGAGAGATAAGGAAGGGAAAGAGAAAAAAATTAGAACACAAAATCTTACAAAAATGAATGTTGAAAACTATCTTTACATTTTTAAGAAAAATAAAATACTAATAAGAGAAAAAATAGACTCCACTCGAATCCCATCCTCTGTGGAAGTTCATTT
Source organism: Myrmecobius fasciatus (assembly GCA_023553655.1). Lineage (NCBI taxonomy): Eukaryota > Metazoa > Chordata > Mammalia > Dasyuromorphia > Myrmecobiidae > Myrmecobius > Myrmecobius fasciatus. The sequence continues at coordinate 146,448 of JAJPUD010003461.1, forward strand.
CTGGTCCTCTCAATTGTTAATGCCTTTCCTTTGAGCTTAGTATTCATTTATACTGTGTTATATATTGTATATATATATATATATGTATATATATATATATAGTTATTTACACAGTATCCTCAATCAGTTTTTTGAGAATGGTGACCAAGTTTTTGCCTTTCTTTGTATTCCAAGCATTTACATAGCACAGCAACTGACACGTTGTAATTATTGGTGGACTATCTGACCAATCTATCTGATGATCAGATTGATTACAAGGAGATGAATTTTCCAGCTAAAGCAGCTCTCAAAGATTGTCTACTAAATCTAGGAGAATTGTGATCTGATTCAGTGTATATACATATATCAACAAAATCATTGATCCATGAAATCCTAAAGAAACACATGAATGCAAAAAGTAAAATATTTCATTTTGCCTATGTCTTTTTTTCAGTGACATAAGAAAATGTATGAACTTAGTCATACATCCCAGTAATAAAGCTAATGTATTATCTAGAAAGTTTGTTGGACCTAAAGATGGAGGACTTGGGTTCCTAAGAACAGTAGTATCAGACTCAAATAGAAATGGGGACCATCAAACTGTATATAAGGATCCCAATAGGCCTTATATTGATTAAGAAATATTGGCACTATCTGTGTTTCACTGTATTTTTATTTAGTTTGCCAAATATTTCTCATTTCATTTTAATCTGGTTCAGGCCATGCTTGAGAGTGCTGTGGACCTTATGTGACCCATTGACAATGGGGAGATATCCTCCAAGCTGGAGGATACCATATATTTGATACCTCTGCATAAAATCATAGGCATTTAGAGATAGAAGGTCCAAATCCTTTTTTTGGTATTTTACTATATGTGTAACCTCTGGCAAGACTCTCAGGGTTCTCAGTGTTCTTATTTGTAAAATTAGAGGGTTGGACTACAGCACACCTTCTTAAACTTTTTCCACTTAAGAACCTTTTTTATCTGAGAAATTTTTATCTGATCCCATCTTGAATCTGAGCCAAAATGTTTCTGGCAGCATTTATGCATGTGTAGTGCAAAATGTGCATGTCATGTGTTCAGAACCAAAGCAGCAGTGAAGTTGCACAAAGTAAAATAGACAAATGCTGCCCCAAAAACACAGTCATTATGGGTTTGATTCTGAATTAATTTTTTGTCATTGCATTTAGAAACCTTTTACTGTTTCCAATTTTTTTGCACCCGCCTACATTCTTAAACCAGTTTAAAAAACTTTGAACTAGATGATCTGAGAAATCCCTAATAGCTCTAAATGTATAAACTTTCAATGGACAGCCTTCTCAAATATTAAGTAAAAAGGAACTATTGCTGAAATTTTAGCCACTCCAATTAGGTTTATGTCTAACATTAAAAAGGACAGAGGCATCATATGCAGTTTAAAAAGGAAATTTACCTGCATAGTTCCACACAGACAATAAAGAAAGCAATAAACTTTCAGAGAAATCAAATATGGTATTGGTTAAGTGACTGGTGAGTTCATTGAAAAAAAATACTTTTCTGAATTTGCATCGGAGGAGTGAAATTCAGTTGATCTACACTATTGGTGCTCTATTTTAGTTCCTTAGCAAATTTAAGCAGCCCCAAATGAGGATGGGTTCAGGCCATATAACAAAGCAGGTGAGGCCATTGAAGAGGGAACGAGGTTCCAGTGTGCCAGTCACATTGAAGAAAGAAGCATCCTTTTAAAACTAAAAAGTTACTTTCTCTCTTTTACTAACTAATTAAATTGTGACTCAACAATTAAATGTGACTAAGCCTGTATCCTCATTTCTAATGAGGCTAGAGAGCGGAGGCCAGATGCCTGGTGTAATTCAGACACAAAGCTTTAAAAAAAAAATGCTCCTTGCTATTTTGAGTGAGTAAAATGGGAAACACGCTGAATTGTAACCTACAGTGAAGAAACCCAGAAAGCACACAAAAGGCATTAATCACCGCAAACACTCCCCACGCAGGAAGAGAAGATGGTGAGAATGATTCAGAGCTAGGAGCATCCCCTTCCACCACCACCCCTCCACTTGAATGGAGGCAGAAGGGAGGAGAAAAGGAAAAGTACATTATGAACCGCCTCCCTGCAGGCAAGCATAGGGTGGGGGAACTATGAGTGGGTTGTATCAAATAGAGAGACCAAAATACTTGCTGTATCCGTACTGATGGCAGCACATGATGCTGTGTCAAGGTGACATCGTCTTTCTGCATACACATTCCAGTGTCAGAATGCACCTTGGCAGTGCCCAGCTCCCAGCTCTGGACTTTCTCTTCCTGGCATCCAAACCCCAGAGAAAAGCAAAAGACAGTCCCTTTCCTCAAGGAGCTCATAATGTGATGAGGGAGATAACATGTAAACAACTATACATAAACAAGCAAAAATTGGAAATAACCCTTGAAAGTAAGAAACTTAAATTAAAGGGGATTGGGGAAGGCTTCCTACAGAAGGTGGGATTTTGGCAGGGACTTGAAATAAGTCAGGGAAACCAGGGGACACAGGTGAGGAAGGAGAGCATTCTAGACATGGTGAACAGCCCAGAGCTGAGAGATGGGATGTCTTGTTTGCAGAATGAGGAGGAGCATGTCATTGGATTACAGATACAAATAATGGAAAATGGGAATTGGAGTAATATAATGTAAGGTAATAGAATGCAAAGTTGGAGAAGGGCTAAGTTTATGAAAGGCTTTTAACTTCAAACATAATCACAATAATAGGGAAACAATGTCACAGTGGATAGAGGGCTGGCCTCAGTGTCAGAAAGTCCTGGAACATACTAGCTACTGGAGCTTGAGTGAGGTATTTAACTTAATCTCTGTAGCCTCAGGCAACTCTCTAAAATTGTATAAATTGAAGAGCAGGTTCCAATCTGTAAGATAACAAAGGAAATTTCCTGGAATTCAATGATATTCCCAATTTTCTTCCTCCTCCCAAATAATTGAAATGGATATAGCACTAAGGTCTGCAAAGCATTTCCATATGTATTATCTCATTTTATCCTCATTTTATTTAGACACTATCAATATTCTCATTTTACAAAAGAGGAAACTGAAGCATTCAACAATACTTGTTCATGAGTACATGATTATCCTGGGTGGAATGCTGCAAGATTTGCAAAACTTTATTTACTTATTTTACATGAGAATAGAACTGAAGAAAGTCCTGAAGAAAAGGAGCTTTTTATCTAAATGTGTGACAGAATAGGAAGAAAAGGAAGAAGGGTCAAGAGTAGAAAGCTAATAATGAGTCAACAAAGTCACTCTTTAAGGAACAGATCAAGAGGACCATAGAAGGGGATCTTCTTGGGACAGTTGGGATATAATAAAAGATCATATGCCTGAACATTAGGAGAAAGTTTGCTTTGGAGAAAGCTGAGCTGGGATCCAATAATGGTGATGTTTCCTCTAGAATCCAAAGTGATCAACTATTTTTCATTTTCACCAAGGAAAAATAAAAAGGGAAGAGAAAAGAAAATTAGCATTTACTCTGCTAAAAGCTTTTAAAAATTATTTATTGCTATTTTAATGTTAATAATGTTATTATTCCTATTTTACAGCTGAGAAAACTGAGCAAGTAGAAATTAAGTGGCTTGCTTAGGGTCAGTCATATAACTAGTAAATATCTGAGGTCTGATTTGAACTCAGATAGTAATAATAATACCTAACATTTATATGGAATTTACTGTGTTTGTTATTGCATTTGATCTTCATAACTACCTAAGAGGTAAATGCTACTTTTAACATTACCATTTCCAGATGAGGAAACTGAGACAAGATACTTGCTCAGGATCACACATCTAGTTAGTGTCTGAGGCTGGATTTGAAATTAATCCTTCCTGACTCTAGGTCCAATGCTCTATTCATTCCATCATCAGCTACTTCCATAAAGAGAATTGAATCTAAATGTTAAGTTTCCTGGCAGGTCAATTGCAAAAAACTGAAATTCTGACATCTTGAAATCTTTAAAAACCATATACATTCTCCTCCATGTGGTATTATTTAGGCACAAACCTAAAGCCAAGGAAACAATATTTTAAGAATCTTTATAGATTAACTATCCTTTGGACACATCATAATATTGTCTTAAAAGAATACAGTAACTGGAATCTAAACCTGAATTTTATGATATTGAGCAAGTCACTTAACTTTTCTCTCACCTTGAAGAATTGTGGATTATTTTCTCAACCTTGAAGAATTATGGATGCTATGTAAATTTGTAACACACACAAGTACATACATACATGCATGCTGGTAAAAACAGAATAAATGATTCACCAAAAAATGTATACATAATATATTTTAAGTCTAATCTGCATTATAAACCCTGTCAAGTCTATACATTAAAAACCCCCAATAAATCAAGTACTGATTTGGTAGTCTTTGCCATCTATTTATTTATTTATTTATTTATTTATTTTTTACTGAGGTAATTGGGGTTAAGTGACTTGCTCAGGCTCACACAGCTAGGACGTGCTAAGTGTCTGACACCAGATTTGAACTCTGGTCCTTCTGACTTCAGGGCTGTGAAGTCAGCTATCCACTATCCACTGCACCACCTAGCTGCCCCTGGCCTTTGCCATCTAATAATTAGTTCTGATAAGCCAATTCAATTGACTCCAGCATCCTCTGGTATATACATATGTATTTGTGTGTAATATTTTACAAACCATAAAATACTTACATGTGTATATATATATGTAATGCATATATATGTCATATATATATATATGTAATGTATCTATAAAGATGCAAAGATAGATATAAACACATGCTGTGGGCAATGTTTAAAGCTTGAAAGAAGGGGGAGCGCTAATAAAATGAAAGTGCTATTATAAATGTCAGAAAAATCTAAGCACTTCCTTAAGAGGTTTGCAAACAGGCTCATGGTATTGGTTGATATTTTATTATAATAATAGTATTTATAAATTATCTATTTGATTATATTTAGCATATTTGTACAGTTATTTGTTTCCTATCTTCCAGTTACAGTGAGAGCTCCTTGAAGGCATGGAGCCTTTAAAAAAGTATTTGCTTTTTTTGGTATCCTCTGCATTTGGCATAGGGCCTTGTACAAAGCAGGCAGTTAATACATTTTTAATGACTAGTTGGCTCTATCCACTATGCCAAGGTATCTCTAAGCATGGCAAGAACAAGAGAAAATGTCAGAATATCCCTTAAAAACAAGTTCTCGCACTAATAATTAATATCTCATATCTCTCAAAATTACTGTGGTATAACACTTTTGCATTTTTTCTCCATATTTTCATCACTGGAACAAAAAAAAATCAACTAACTATTTGCAAATGACTTCCTGTATGGCAGCTCACATCTTTAGGTCACATAGTCTGAGGTATGGGTAACAAAACCCCATTATGTATTTAATGATTTTTAAAAGAATTTGAGTTTTTTCATAATGAAAACTTAAAAGCTCTCTTCAAATTGAGATTTCTTACATGTGCAAAATAAATTATTACCAGGTAGAACAATGGCTATAACTTCATACAAAATAAAGAAACCTATGTTCACTTAAAGTGTTTCCTCATGTCATAAAAAATGCTCTGTGCAAAGTCCAAATTAAAGGAATCATCATTCACAGAAATGTTCTCCCAAATATTTCTATTCACAAATGTTATTGTTCTACTTGCATATACTCCCAGAATACTTTAAAATATCTGCAACGAAATCTAAAGTAATAAAAAAATATTATCTGAAAATTCACAATAAAAAAAGATAGTAGATGAAATGTGCAAATCATCTATACCATCCAAGATAAGTAGTGCAACTGTACATTTATGTGTGCATATTTATATTGAACACACACTATAGACAATCAATGACCTGGGATCAAAATTGAGGACATTAGGAGGACATTTGGGAAACTGAATAGTACTGTTATGTTTGCTTTTGCAAAAGACCATTGGAATACTAATATTCTCTCAGGGGTGACTTATGGCTATGAATAATACTTTCAGAATCAAATACATAATGAATTGTTTAGGATTCAAAGCCCTTCATAACTTATTCCCCTCCTACCTTTCTAGTCTTCCTACACTTTACTCCCCAACACACACTCTTCAAGGCAGTGACAGTGGCTACCTGCCCATTCCATGAGCAAGACTCCATCTCTTGGCTATTTTCTCTGGCTATCTTCAATGCGTAGAAAGATGTACCTCTTCTGACCTACCTATACATATATAACCTCCTTAGTTTCCTTTACATCCATTGTCTTTTTTGACTGGAAGCCTTCCCCAACTCTTAATTCTAGTACCTCCCCTCAGTTAATTACTTCTTATTTATGCTGTATGTAGTTTGCTTTGTATTTATTTGTTTCCATAGTATAAGATCCTTCAGGACAGAAATACTTTATCTTGTTTTGTATCCCAGCATTTAGCAAAATGCCTAGAATATCATAAGCACTTAATAAATGCTTATTAATTGGCATTGATTGAATTATGGAACACCTCAATCTGGAAGGAATCTAAATTACAGGTTACTCTAAAGGTAAAGATGAATATTGGGCACACAGGTGCCCAAGCTACAATGTGTTACCAATAATTAATGCATGAAAAGTAGGATATGATACCATTAAAAATATGTATGTGGATAGATCATGAAATGATGAGAGTTTGAGGATGCTTCATCAATTTATAGACTACTTTTTGCCATATGTAATTGTGTGATTTTAACCAAATATAAACTTAATTCAATGGCATAAATTTGTATCCCTCCCATTTTCTTATTTGTTTACTTGAAATAAGACTTGGAATCCACACATTTGATGTAGCCTATCATTTGATACATATTGATACCTGAGCAGTAACAGACTTTCCTAATACATATACTCTATAGGCTATGAAGATAGCAATCCATGAAACAATTCCCTCAAAATACATATTTGGAAGACATGCAGAATAAAAATAATCTATGTTATGAAAGACTTGCAAATTTATTAATAGTTTATGCAGTAGCTTCTTATTAAAAGTGCTGGGTCAACACTAACAACAAATTAATTAAAGCTCTTTTTTTACACAAATATTTTTTATTACAAATTTTAATTCTTAAGAAATACACATTTTTTTAAGAAATGGCCTTACTATTTTTTTAAAAAAATCTTTGGAATCTTCTAGAGAAATATAGTTTTAGACACAAAGGTCCCTTCTGACTTCTTGTAAATACATACCCAGGTTCTCCTTTGGTCAGTGAGAACCACTTTTACAAGTTAATAACATAGCAGAATAAGGCTTAAATGTAAAACTGTAGCCATAGGGATTTGATGAAACTGTTTTCCATACCAATCTAGAGAATGAAAATTACTCATAAGATTAAGGCCTTTTTAAGTTTTTTAAATCAAGTCATTCAGTGTGTGATTAGTGTTTAAAACCCTGAAAATATTAAATACAGAATAAAAACAGCAAGCTCAAAGTACATATTTTACTATATTAAACACAATAGCCATGAATCTGGATTTGTCTTTGGCACCATACAATTTTGGTATTTAAGTGAATGATGAAAGAAAACTGATGTTTCACATTAAATATTCTATTATTTCATAGCTCACTTAAAGGACAACAAATCTGAAAAGAAGAAAACTTATATAAGCTTCATTTTAATAGTGGAACTAGAACCCAAAACCTGATTTGCCTAATTGCTGACATCTATATAAATTACTAAATATATATATATCTATCTATTTCTGACCACATTTGGACCATCTTTATTCCACAGGAAAGTTGTGTTTTTCTGCAAAAGCAGGTGCATAGTACCACACAGAGCAGAGAGATATAAATTTACGCATTTGGTTTGGAAGATATGGCTATTTACTCCTTAATTATATTTGGTAATCCCATAACCTTTTTTTTACATTACTATTATTTGTACAGGAACAATAAGTACATATCAAAGGACCTACAATTTTGGAAAAAGCTAGACAGTGGTATAAACAACATTTATATCTGAGAAGGGGGCAAAAATGAATCTAAATATAATAAAAAAATGTCAAGGGGGAGTCAAACAGTATGTAAGTCACTGCATACCTCCTAGCACCTCTTGATTTTTCTGACTGAGCTTTGGCTTTATACTCAGTACATGATAGCACACAGACTTTTTCTTTCTTTCTTTTTTTTTTTTCTCTTAAATAAAAAGTGCCATTTGGTATGTCAATATTTGAAGCTTATTGTTGTCTCTTTTTTTCTTCTTCAGCAAGTAGAGGACCAATAAAGCAAGGCGTGTTAGTTATGCAAATTCCTATAAGGCACTTTACTGTTTTCTTATTCGACAACAGTGAGGTACACAGGATATATTTCTAGGGTTCATTGCTGTTAAAAAATGAATAGCACCATATTGTGACGTTAGCTGAGACTGGGAGTCATTATGTTCTTCTCATACAGACTTGGCAGCGGCTAACGTGTGTGCGCAGTTCTCCTGCTTTTAAAGTTGATGGAGTAGGCTTCCTGTAATCAAGAAAACAAATAGCCCTCAGGAGTCACATAACTATTAGGCATTTCAAACAGTGGTGAGAATGTACGTTTCTTTAAAACAACAAGGAATCAAGCAATGAGGTGGCCCAGGAGATAGAGTGCTGAGTGCTGGGCTTGGAGGGAGGAGGACTCATCTTCCTGAATTCAAATGTGATCTGTGAGATCCTCAGCAAACAAGTAACTTAACCTTTTTTGTCTCTGTTTCTTCATCTGTAAAATGGGCTGGAAAAGTGGAAAAGCACCGCAGTATTTTTGCCAAGAAAACCTCAGATAGGATCATGAGGAGTCAGACATGACTGAAACTACAAAATAACTAGCAAAATAACAAGGAATGCAATATTTTGAATGTATTGAATGTGATGTCAACTGGGTTCAAATCTCACCCCAAAGTCTTGCTATGTTAGACTAGTTGGTTAACTTCTAGAGACTTGTCTCCTCATCTGTAAGCTGGGGAGGACTGAACTTGATGGAATAACCTGATGAAAATAACCAGTCTCACTATGTCAGGCTTGGATTTAAAATTTTGTTGTTGTTGTTCAGTGGCTCAGTCATATCCAGCTCTGTGTAATGCTGTTGACTATAGCTTGTCAATGTTCTCCATTGGGGATTTCTTGGCAAAAAGGTACTGGAATGGATTTCTCCGGTTTAAAAACACTCACCCCTTTTAGTTTGGCATTTAAGGTGATTCATAACCTGGCCCAAACCTTCCTTTCTAACCTTACCTCCCATTATTCAACAAAGTTAATCTGTTCTTTTTATCATCCCCCAATTCTCCCCCAATGTTGCTTCTACTTTTTCTACATGCATTGCTAGAATACTCCCTACTTTCTTCTCTACCTAGCACTTCATCTTTCAGGTCCAGTTCAATCATCTCCATAATAACTTCCCTGAACAATGGTAGGAAATTCTCTTGATTATGCAATACCTTGAGTACTTATTATCCATATAATTCATAGAGCAATTGATTATAAATTGCTTGACATTATTTAACTTTTCATGCATCTAAGATTTATCTCCTCAACTAGAGTGTAAGGTAAGTTTTTTTAGGAGAGGGACAATTCCACAGTAATAATCATGCTTTCACGCACTTAGAAAGGAATCAGTAAATGTCTGAATGAAGTAAAAAACAGGAACTCTGAAAATGGTTTTGCCAAATTATTTTTAGACTGTCTAAAGTTTACATAGGTAGTGCCATATACATTGTTTCTGAAATTTCCTCCTTATTTCACAGCTAAAATTATTACATACTGGAAGCTTAGAAATAGGTCAAATTTCATCAAAATAAAAATCTTTATGTAAGTAAAGCATGGAGTTGTAGAATTTTGGTCACTTTGGTTTAAGCAGTTTTTGCAATGGACACAACATGGCATGCATCAAAAGAATCTAAGTAGTCCTTTGGAGTTGACTGTAACAGATTTTCTTCTGAAAGGATTTTCAATTGAGTTATTGCTTCAAGATTAAAATACCCCAAGAACTTGTTGAAGGTATTCCCTTTCCTGACATAAAAACAAACATTTCACATGGAACAGAAGTAAGAATGGAAGTGACTCTTCAAGGTTATACAAGTGCTGCACAAGTTTTGATAGCTCCTGCCAAGATGGAGAAGCTTTGAATACAGACCAGATGCTGAAGACTCAATCTACTTAACTTTGGGGACCTTTATTACCTGGTTGTCTATGGGATAATGAATTTTTAGTCACAACGTTTTTATCCAAAAAATTTCATATTTTCTGAGTCAAAAAAGCAATGTCTATCCATATTATAATAGGAAATCTTAGCATTAGTAACCCATCAATATGTTTATTGCTTTCATAGGATCCTAGTAAACTTCCATCTCAAATTAACTTATGCCTCTTTTGCCAGTATTAGGTTTTGATGGTCCCTCAAAAATGCCTGCATCAACTATAAATTAGGCCTGGGTTTCAGTGGTTGTCTGCTGAAATATAATCAACAGAGAACATTTTACCTTTATGCAAATTCTCTCTGCTCCTAGAATGGAAGCAGACAGAAGCATAGCAGGTCTTCACAGACTTTTTCCCCAAAAGTATTGCTTTTGGTAAAGACAGAAAGACTTGTCTCCAGGGGTGAGAAGCATTTATTTCAGGAATGAACAGTAAGTTATTGTTCAATCTCTCTCAGCCTTCTGACTCTGCTTCAACACAGACTGCAGCTGGTGCTAAATTAAGGATAGAGGGTTCATTATATGCTATTGTCCATTAGTGACTGGGCCGCACTCCAAATTAATTTCAATGAGGTTATCAGTCACTAGGGAGAGTTGTTATAGAGGTAAAAATTTTTGGTCTTGAAAATAAAAGTTCTTTTCCCTCTGGTATATTTGTCCAGAAATTATTTTTATGGTCATGATTTACAAATATCTCTTGCCAAGTCACTCAGAGGACACAAAACAGAAATCAACTTAAGTTACCCAGGTAATGAAAGCCTCCATCAAAAATTTGTTCAAGATGTGTGTTAGCTTTTCACTTCATTTTAAAATCTGTAATATTAGAATATGTTCAATTGTACTAAGTCAATTTCTATTGGATTCATCTAGATGAGAAGATATACTTCTGGTTTTAGTATCTGAACAGTGATGAGGTAAGCCTATCAATATCAGGCCCAGGCCTGTTGTAGAATGTATTTCTGTGATCTCTTTGAAGCAGTGTATCCTACATGACAAAAGGAAGAAGCAGCCACCTTCATTATTTTATAACTAACTGGATTATTAATTTGGTACGTATCATTAGGTTTTTGATGATTAACAGTGATATAGAAATAAAAGGGAAGACCCAAAATCAAGACAAGTTCTTGAACTTACTTGAACATCTCATTTCTTTCTATAGTAGCAAGCCAGAAGCTATAAGCATTTGCATAATAATTACAAGTCCCACGACCATGGCATTCAATGAAGGGTGCACTTCTAAATTCTTCCAGACAGGAACCAGGGGATGCTAGTGCCTGGCCAGAACCTTCGGCACCAGCGCTGGTGTGCTGGAAAACAAATTAGAATTAAACATCAGAAAAATTCCCTCCCAAATGAATTTGAGATTTATTGTAAATTAGAGTGGGGGAAGGACAATTACATCAAGAAACTGGTATATCTCCTTGCCTCACGTGGGGACTATTGAAGACATGCTAAGAATGAACAAAACAAAGACTTCAGAGATTGCCATAGAGGATTCATCCTTTTCTTTCCTGGCAATAAAGCTACAAAGTTCAATATGTAAGGAATTTGGGTGTACCTCTAATTGGATAATAAATGTATCCCTAAAAATTTATGTGTGAATCAGATTTCTATTAAATAAAACCACCCTTTCAATACAAAAAAAATAATACCCTCTCTAGAAAAAGAGTAATTATCTCTAAAATTATCTGTTTATTAAGTTTGTATTTTTATCTATTGGGTTAAGAGAAAAAAAGACTGAGACACATTTATTTTATTTAAGACAATATTCTGTGTTCCTTATTCCACACCAAATGTTTTCCCCCTCACTTTCCCATTGGCTTTTAAAGCATATAGGAATAACATACAATCATAGAATTTTAGAGCCAGAAAGGAACAGAGACCATCTACAACAACCCACTTATCTTACAAGTGATTAAATCAAATCCCAGAGCCATTTAGTGGATTTGGACTTGAGCTGAGGTATCTTGACTTGCAGACTAATTCTATAATTCTGTTTCCATTACATTCCACTGAACAGGTAAGGTACAGAAACAAAGAAGAATAATTGGGCAATTCATGTCAAAAGTATCTACTAACTCCAAGTTTCCAAGTTCTTGATGCCATATTCCTCGCTTGGGATGGTAAGCTATCATATTTTGTTTTCTTAGGTCTGAAGAAATTTAAGATTAATAGTCACAGAATCCTGACATCTGAGTGGTGTAATACTCTTCCTCCCAGCAATTTAACTTTCCCTTGTGGACTAAGTCATCTCTCTGAAATGGCACTTTACTAGAGAATGGGTGAAGATGACACTGCTTTTATAAATCACATAGAGTTTTATGGACTAATATTGTGAAATGATTAGCTCAGAAGAGTAATTTGACTCCCCAGGTAGACTCAGACTTGTGTTTTGTAAGGCAAAGACTAGTCAGCCCACACCATTTTAGAATGACTTAGCACAAGGTAAGAGGCTAAGACTGTCAAACTCAGCAGTAATTGCTTGTCATAGGGAATGATCTTACAAGAAGTTTATCTCTTCTCTAAATCATGTGTGGCTTATTGAGGGCATACTGGAAATAGTTTCTAGGGCTCAAGAGAACCACTTGTCAAATTTTCAGTGTGACCATTTACACCTCAGAAATCAACAAATGTTACAAATCAAGGGTTGTTTTATTGTTTGGTTGATTATCTAGGCCTAAGAAAGTGATGGAGAAAATGTTAATAATGCAAATTAAACTTAGAAGTATGTCATGCATTATTTTTTATGTTAAACATGTTAAGTCCAATATATGCATACATATTTATACAATTATTTTGCAACAAAATAAAAATCAAATCAAACCAGGATAAAAAAACTAGAAAGAAAATGCAAGCAAACAACAAAAAGAGTGAAAATGCTATGTTGTGATATATCATACATTCTTGAGGAGCACCTTGTTAAACATTTAACAACATATTCCTGTTTAAGATCTGAATGTCAACTGAAGTTCAAGAGGTAGGGTTCAAGGAAGTGGTTTAAATGTCAAGTAACAATAGAAAATGAAATAGTTTTGATAGTTTTCACATCAGGAGAATTAAATAAGCATGATACATGTCTACAAAATGTATCCCAATGCCATTCACAATAAGAGACAGAATGTTGGATTGGATGGATTATGGGGTGGCCCAATATAGAATTTTTTATTTCCTCAATACGTTAGAACAAGAATCCATTTAGTTTACTTGTTTTCAAATACATTTTCTCCCCACAAGGACAAAACTAGTTTACCAGAAGCAAACAGTGAGGGATAGGTTAAATATTAAAAGTATAACATGACATGTTTTATTTTACATGACATTTTCATGAGAATCATGAGAATAATAATATCTAAAATTTATATAATACTTGCTATGTACCAGGGGGCAGTTTGCTGGTATAGATAGAGTAATGGGTCTGGAGTTAGGAAGATTCATCTTCCTTAGTTCAGATTGTTATCCTGGGCAAGTCACTTAATCCTATTTGCCTTAGTTTCCTCAATCTGTAAAACGAGCTTGAGAGGGAAACGGCAATCCACTCCAGTATCTTTTCCAGGAAAATCCCAAATGGGTTCGTGAAAAGTTGGATACAATTCAAAAATGACTGAACATGTGTCAAGTATTGTAGTAAACACTTCATATATTTTATCTCAATTAATCTCACAACAACCTTGTGAGCTAAGTGTTTTTATTAAACAGCTGAGAAAACTGAGGCAAAAAAAAAAATAGTGATTATCTAAGGCTGGACTTGAACTCAGATCTTCCTGACTCCCAGCTCAGAACTCTATCCATTTCACTACCTTTACATATAAAACATGCTTCTTGAACTAAGCCACTTCCTAGATTATTCACTTCAGTACCTCCTCCTGATCACATGATAGATGAAAAGCCATATTGTTAACTTTTCTATACAAAGTTAGATCACTACAGAGAGTAACCAGCATAAATTGCAGTTGCCCAGAAATCTGAGGAAATGTTAGAAGCCTATGTAAGGTCTAAAGAGGTTTAGAATTCATTTCCTTTTTTATCCAGAAAAATCAGTGTTTCAATTTCACAAATTGCAATTGGTTATATCCCCCTTTTGAAGTGTCCTACTTGGTGGTATGGCCCAAAGAAAGAATTCTGTTTCTCTTTGAAAAAAACAATCTGACCTTGCTTTGAAGTCCTTTGGGCAATTTCTCAATGGAAAATCATTCTTATATTTGAGCAAAGTGAATATTCTTCACAAACTCCTCATCCACCTTCTAATTGTGATGGGGTAAAGTTATTTCACTTTTCAAACCAACTTTACCTTCCATACATTGAAAAGGAAATAACTAATGTTCTGCCCTTTCTCCTTTGAAAACGACACTACAGGTAGCCACCATTGTGCCTCCTAAAACAAATTGCAGGCTGGCATACTTTTTAGAAATGGCTACTGCTGGTCTTGAAACTGTGGTTAAATTTGTAAAAAAGGGAAGCTGCTGACATTTAGAGGCTCATTCTGATATCCTGAACATCATTATCTCTATATGCTTTTGATTTTGGCAATCATATTCTAGGCCTTTGTGTGAATGGCAAAAGAATAGGGGAGACTAAAAAAAAACTACTTTCCTGCATCTCTTTTCACTTCACCTCTATTCACTGAACTTATTTTTTTTTACATTGACACAGATTCCATTTAGTGTGATACCAAAGTGAAAATTCCAATATTTTATTCAAATGAAAATTATCTTTTTTTAGCATCAGAATTCTTCCACAATCTCTTTTGGAACCTTTGGTTTTCTTTTTTACCAGAGTTAAGCCTTAACATTTTGAATAGAGAAATGCATACTATATTTTTGGCAAGAACATATTATCCATTAAAATTCATGCATTTTTGTCCTGTAAATTCTAATTTTACTAGGCAATGCAGTGAACTCTGCTGTGTTCAGTGTGGAAAAATGCAAAAAAGCACTTTAATATTTAATTATTTAGACAACTTCTAAAAATAAACAAAGTAATAATTAGTATAAGGTCACTTCCTCTTTCAATTTAGCAGCCACTTGATAAGAAGAGTTGTGTTCCTTGGGACAAGATAACTCCAAAACCTGCAAAATAACACCATAACAGATAGGGCAGAAAGTGACAATTGTGAAGAATCCAAGACAGGAAAAGCTTTTATGTGGAAAGTAATTGCTCATCCCAAATTTTCAAGGAGGAGGCCAGCAAATATCAAAGTAAAATTGACCTGGAGAATTCAAAGATTTCTGAGATTGAAATAAACATGTTCTGGTCTGAGACTAAAAGTGACTAAAAATAGGAACAATGAAATCAGTGGGGCCACAATAAAAATATTCTTCAACAAGTCAAACAAAACTCAAATGATTCTTAGGAAAGTGCTCAAAGAAATCAGAGCTTCTTGGGGAAAAGATGGTACCATTCTTGGCTTTGTCACACTTTTACCTTGCATATTACCTGGCACATAGTAGGCATTTAGTAAAAGTTTTTTTAAATGAATCTGTCAGTTTTGATATCATAAATACTTAGGGAGAGGAGCCAGTCAGTCATTCCTATGAAGTATAAAGACCAGCTTATTGAATAACAATCAAAGAGAAAATGGACTCAAAATGAACCCCAATGAAAGGCCATCTCCTCAACTTGATGAGCTACAATTATCCAATAATATTTAAGTGTTTCCCTCATTCCATCCTCCATTCAGACTTTTTACTAGTAAGTTGTAGGTTACATTAAAATATATGTCTACATATATTCCATTATCTTTTTTCTTTTGAAAAAACAAACAAGTTTTTAGATCCTTAAGAAAGATTGTCACATTGCTTGTGCTAGAAACAATTCAATTGAACAGCTGAGGACTGCAATTGGAAGGTGTACAAATGTTTCCTCCAATTTTCCAGAAGGGTTCTAGAGATGTCTACTCTAGTCTTGAATCCCCAGAGGTGAATGACTCAGGACTCTAGGAAACAAACATATAGTGTCCAAATGCAGAGTGGGTAAAAGCCTGCAGTGCCTTGAAAGATATAACTAGCAATGAGGCAAATGTGGAGTGAAAGACTCATTTATTTTCCTATCATCTGCAGTATTCAGTGACTAAAATCTCACAACAATGAAAACAAAATTTTTGTTACTTGTGGATAGATAGTGGATCTATAAAGTAGGCCCTCCCCACAGGAAAGATATGGCTTTCTATACCACTTACCATAACAAAAGAATAGCCAATCCAAAGTGATGACCATCCATTAGGACACTGTGGTATTTGGATTGTTTGGCTATGAACTGCCATCACCATGGCAGGAGCCTCACATACAGCACACCTGTGGAAATGAGGGGGAAAAAAAAACTTTAGTTAGATGTCAATAGCCTCCTGTATACAGAATTTTTCATTTATTTGATTACTAAATAGAATTTCACAGATTGCCTAGCCCAATTCCTAAAGCTTAAAAGCAGTCTACAATATGCAAGAAGAGATTGCATTTTTCAAATTCAGACTATTCAAAATTTTAATTATGCAAAATTTGGTAACTTGCTCCAGATCAATGGAAGTATACAGTGTGAATTTGAATAATGCAACTGCTTCAGGGAATTTATTATTCGTAATAATTGAGACCCAGCTGTACTCTCTAGAGGTCATCCAGACTCCATTTGTAAAGCTCCAGGGATGGAGATTTCACTCAGTTTCATTCCTGGAAGTCTTTACTTATTGTTTATTAAATCATGTTACATCCATCACTGGGCATCCCATGACTAATGTTACAAATTCATGCCACTTGTCTTTCAAAAATGAAACCAATTATTTTCAGGCAACTTATTATAAATATATGTTTTGCACCAGTCTCTGATGATTTGTACAATCTTTCTTCAAGGAACCTAGGGAAGAATAATTTAAACCTGAGCATCATCCTATATAGGGGGAGGGAGAGGAGAACCTTGACATCAGGTCTAAGGTAGAGTGTTGTGGCTGGAAAAGCTGTTATAAAGACATGGCCAAAAAGGGAAGTGCTAGGAAGGGAGTAGAGACAAGTTTTTCAAGTCACTAAGGGACTTTAAAATTTTCTCGTTAAAATAAAACTCTTGAACTACACACAGGAATAAATAAAAAGCATATATGTTCCTTAGATTTGCTCAGATTATACAAAAATGCTCTCATTTGGGGAAGTGAAGCACATTTGAAAAGGCTGGTTTAAAAATATTGTTTTTTTCAAAAAAAATAATTAAATACTGACAGTGAAGTAATTGCATTCAAGTCACAAATTGAACAAAATGTTAACCAAGCCGATAAATGAATATAAATGCAGTTAATAATTATACCTAGTTGTGTTAGAACATTTGCATGAAAATGCATGAAGAGTAGGTGGAGAACTTAAATTAGTCATTTGATTTTCAGTGGACTTCTGTGTCTCTATGTGTGTCGTTTTCTATTTTATTCACACAAATGCAGATGAATTAAAAGATTTCATGAAATTGATCTCATACAGCTGCTGCCATCTGCTTGCCAAACAGAAAACAAGAATACTGCAGGAGAGGGATGGTGCCCATTTAAAGTCTCTCCCTCAGTAATAAAGAAGTCACATAGGTTGGAAAAGATAATGAAACTACAGAATTTTAGAACTGGAAAAAGATGCTATTTCATATGGGACTTGCACAGGCAATGTCACCCATGTAGAATGACAACTCATCTATAAGTTATAGTGCTAAAATGCTGCCTGGGAGTACTGAAATATTAAGTGAATTCCCAATGATCACAAGATAATGTGTATCAAAGACAGGACTACAACCAAGATTTTCTTGATTCTGAGGCTAGGAGTCATTATGGCATGCTACCCCATGAAAGGGATATTGCTCCATGAACCAGTTTAAAAAATGTAATTGGGAAATACTTAACAAAATTAATAAAATACAAGAGAATAAAAATAATATTAATATGTGGTTTTCTAAGTTAATAAGAAGTCTGCAAGAATCCTTAGGTAAGGTGAAGTGGCTCTCATTTCCATTTGAATTTGACTGATTTAATCCAACAATTTCCTTTTACACATGAGGAAACCAAGACCCATAAAGATTAATTTATTCAAGACAGAATTAGGACTAGAACCACTTTTCCTTGATTCTTAGTTTAGTATTCTTTCCACTTAGCACCATTACATAGTCATTAACTTTCTGAAATTTTTCAATGAAATATTACTCCAAAGGGATGGCATTTAACTACATCAACTCCTAGCAAAAACAAGTAAAACCAAAAACAAACTCAAAATTACATTTTTGTTTGTTTTTGTATATAGAATTCTGGGCTTCATATAAAGGCAATTCTCCAGTCAGACATTTGGACATTAAAGTGATCTTGTAAGAATGGAAAATCCATGGTGATCTTTTTAGAATGGAAATTCCTTGAAGGCAACGACTGCTTCATTTTTGTCTCTGTATCCCAAGAGCTTAGCATATATTGTTATTGAACTACATTTAACTCTTTGTGACCCTGTAGGGGAGATTTTCTTGGCAAGGATTTGCCATTTCTATCTCCAGTGGATAAAGCAGACAGATTAAGTGCCTTATCCAGGATTATGAGTTATAAAATGTCTCCAGCCCAATTTGAACTCCGGTCTTCCTGACTCCATCCTTCCTGACTCTAGGTTCCACTCTATCCACTGAGCCACCTAGCTGCCTCCATGCTTACTAATAAAATGATTGATATTAATCCTGAAAAGTTGTTGGATAAAAATTTGAAAATGATAATAAATAAAAGATAAGTAGAAATTAATAACTATGTTTACTACAAAGAAAAATGATGCATTTGTTTGTTTCGGATCACCTGTTTTTTGTTTTTTTTTTTTCTGATGTGCCAACTTTTAGAAATGACTGCAATCAGAATATTCTAAAAGAAAGTATCGCAAGAGATACGAGGTCTGACACATTTAAAAATATTTAAGATGTGAATTAGTATATAAGTATAACATATAAACATGTGTACATGTATGTCCATATACACATATATATGTATATGTGTGTGTAAAGATATCTAGACATAGACGGGTAAATAGAGAGAGAATTCATGAATCATCATTGTGGACTTAAGAATCACTGAAAATAAATAAAAGATACCTTTATGACAGGAACTACATGCTCATCTCTGTATCTTTTCCCAGATTCTAACACAGTTCATGAGGATGTTTCATACATTTTTAAAGAGTATTGTTGAATTAACATACTGTTGTAAAGAAAACCATACAAGATCAGGCATTTAAGAGTTTTGGCTTCTTTGGATTTAAGAATTTCAGTTTCTTTGAAGGGAAGGACTTTATCTCATAAAATTTTATTGTCTGGGGCTCACCTATCAAAATTATGACTCTACTTGGGCCCTTATTAAATAGATTTTGCAATAAAGAAGACTGACATAAGAGTTTGGGGGTTGGAACTGGATTCAAATTCAACCTTCAATATCTCAATTGTATGACCTTGAAGAGACACTTAATTTCTAATGTGCCTGAAACATTACTCTAGAAATAATAATTTATTAAATCATTGACAGTTATGGAGGGGGTTACTATACTAGGGAGTTCCCCATGCTGATGAAGTAAAAGTTCATATATTTGTATAATGGTAATAGGTTGGTTTGTTGGGTTTTTTTTTAACATTACTGTTGAGGAAAAACAACATTTAAATCATTTTTTATTTTGTTACTAGTGAAATAGAAGTGTTTCCGAGTATGGGGAATCTCTAGAACTAGGATAGTAAACAGCTACTAACTGACCTAAAATGTATAGTATTAGAGAAATAAAGTAGAGACCTTGAAGGTTGATTCTTTCATATTTTAAGTTTCATATTCTTTCTTTTTCTATTTTCTAAGACTTAGAAAACTGATTCCTTCAAATTTTAAGAAAAAATGAGAAATTCTGATGGATAAAGAACTAAAAAATTCATTGTATAATATATTCAGATCTATCATATTTTAGAAAAAAGCTTAGTAGCTATTTTATGTTTCATATTTTATTGGAAAAGGCCCCTCCCTTTATTTCCTTCCCACAATATAGTTTGATTATAGCTTTTTTCTTGAAATGCAATCTGCCTCTGACTTGTCTCCAAGAATTTTATCAATCTATAAATTGACCATATTCTAAAAGGTACTAATCAGTGGTGCTCCTGTGTCAACTAGAAATGCCATTTGATGGGTGATCCCAAGCTGCTTCTTTTCACTCACTCTGAGTAGATAGCTTTCAATGAATCACTAGTACTACACTGTAATTTACCTCAAGAAGCTAATTATCCCTTAGAAAATTTTTTTAGAAAGGTTTGCCATTTTCCCTTTCTTTCAATATTCCCTTATTGCCTTTTACCTTGATATGAGAAAAATGCAAGCTATTCATTTGTTGCTCAACCAAATTGGCTTACAGGTTTTCTGTGAACTTTTGCTGGTGCTGAAGAGTCAACATTTAATTTGAAAGAAGAAAAGACAGAAGGACTTTGGCCCACTTCTTTTTATATAGGATTTCAAACCTGAGAAACTATTGCAGATTCTGAAGCATACTGTCAAATGCCATACTGTGCAATCATTAAATGTAGTAGCTGAAGAAAATATCTTTGTGCTGATTTCTTGGAGATGTTTCAGTTATAAGACTATGACCAGTCAGGCTGAAGTATACAGTATTCACGCAATGCTCTTTTACTAGAGGAAGGAATTTTTAATTCCTTTCAAAGAAGCTCTAGAATGAGAATTCTAATGCTGAATTTTATCTACAATTCATCTTCAGAATTTGACTTATTCTGAACAGAGGGATAGGGATAGGGAAACTTCATGATGAGGAAATCCTATCAAGAAAAATAGGTGCCTTCTCCAAAATGAGGTTAAATGATTTAGTCATAGTCATGCAGTTAATATATGTCAAAGAAAAGACTTCTGTCTCTGACCCTGTTATCCAGTATGCTACTGCAACCTCTGTTCTGTAGTTACTTGTTAAAAAAAAATTAACTAAATAGATAGACAAATAAAGAGGCTTGTGGCCAAAATGATTTAAGTTTCACAAAATGAAATTTTCATAACCAATAATTCAACATTAAGCCCTGACATATCCAGCACATTACATAGTAAAGATTTAAGCTCTTTACTAAATAAAGCCCCAAGCAGAGAAATCTCCATCTTCTTTTTTTTTTCAAACTGAATTATCAAATGTTCTACCCACCTACTAATAAAAGGCCTAATGTTTTCACCAGAGATGGGTGCCATTGACATTGGCATGGGTTCAGGAGTAGACAACCAATAGGAGTAATCATTTCTTGATGCAAAGTTGCAAACATTGTTAATATTGCAGAAAAGAAATGGCATAGTACTGAATTTTCGCAGACAGCTTCCAGCCGTACCTAGTCAAAGAAAAATAATATAGGTTTAAGAAAAAGACATAAAGGAAATGGTTAAGATTATCTATTTTGCGCTCCTCAGTGAAAAGGATTGTATGGATAAAGAAATGGACCATTTGTCCTAATTTTTTCATCTATCATCTATCAATCCCTTTCTGTCTATAGCTATCTATCATCTATCTATAAACAATTAATTCTTTAATAGCGAGCAGGGTCTTCTTAATCACATCCTAGTTGTTCTCTCTCTAAACATTTGAAATAATCTTATTCAATAGGCCTACAAATCCAGAAGTAAAAGGAATTATGAAATTAGGAAAAATTTATTCATGTCAAATTGCTTTTTATTTTTCAGAATTTTTAAATGACTATTAATATCTTACCCAAGTCCTGACCATGTGCGCGTTCATTTCCCTGTACATAGAGCAAGGAATAACCATGGTAAATTATTTTGGTCCCAGGAGGACACTGTGGATCATCTATGGTTTGACTGTGCCTAGTAACAAGGAAGCCATGATCTACAGAGGGGGTACCAGGTGGACCCATTGAACCTGGAAGCCCATCTGGACCTGGTGGACCAGGATGTCCTTTTGGACCTGTAGGAAAGAGCCAAAAAGAAATCATTCAATATTCCTTTCCCTGGCGATGGCCCAACACTTATGAAAGAGATCTATCAGACTTAAAAATGTTATCATCAAATATGTCATTAAAACTTATTTGTACCTTTTAGTACATTGTAAAGAGCAAGCTATAATCTTCATTGAGCCCTCTTCCACATAGTGTTTTATTTTTCTTTTTAAAATGCCCCCTTTAAGCTATTTTTACTGGACCATTTGATACTATAGCCATGAATCTCTATAAAGTTGAATTCTTGTATTTCATCCAAGGGATCTTGTTAATGAGTGCCAAAAGTGTCTCCTTTTGGTCAAAGCAAAAGAAGCAGTGTTGTAGTAGAATGAACCCTATACATGTGTGTTCTTTTTTTTTTCCTGAGGCAATTAGGGCTAAGTAACTTGTCCAGGGTCACATAGCAAGGAAGTGTTAAGTGTCTAAGACAATCCATTGTACTATCTAGCTGCCCCAATATGTGTGTTCTGACTCTGCTACTTTCTAACCAAGAAACATGTGCAAATGGTTTTACTTTTCTGAGACCAAGTTCACACTTCTATAAAATGGAGTTAATAGTGTCTGCACTAGTTACCCAACAGGTAGCTAGTTTTGAGGGAAACATTTTGTAAATTATAAAGCAATGTAGGAAACTAAGAAACTAAGAAACATAGTGAAGAAAATACATTGGACACATAGTCAGAAACCCCGATTACCATTGCCAGCTCTGCCACAAACACAGACAAATCACTTAACTTTTCTAAGGCAACCTCAGTTTTTTACAAAATGAAAACAGTAACACTTGCATTATCCACCTCTCAAAGTGGTTTCTCATCTGTAAAACATTACATAAATATGAGTTTTTATTAAGGCAAATTTGTCTATTACTTCTTGATCTCATTCCTTTTCTCTCTTGAATCATTATTGAATCTCTCTATATTGGATGCTTCTCCGCAGCAAAAAGCATCATTAAAAAAAAAAAAAAAAACTTTCCTCAGTTCTATGATCTCTTAACCTATCATTATCTGTCCTTCCTTTCAGGAATTAATTTTTCTAAACAAGTACTTCTATATCATTCCCACCCAAGCACTCCTTAAATTTTTGCAACTGTGCATCTACTCTCTCCAAGTTACTGTGACAGTTCTTAAACCTCTTAACTTAGAAATACACAAAGCTCTTTTTAATCTTCATTTTCCTTGGACAAGTGTTATTAGTCATTAAAAACTCTACTTTGCATTTCATGCAATTGAATTATCCTAGTTCCCTCCCATATCTCTGGCTATCCCTTTACCAACTACTTTACCTCATTTCTAAATGTAGATCTAAGATTCTCATGTTAGTAAAATATCTCAGCCATCACTTCCATGTAAGTAACTTCTAAATCCATCCCTTTATCTTAGTTCTTTCACTCAGAGTCCAGTCTTGTACTGACCATTGAACCACAAAAATCTAGATATCTCATGGGCACTTCACATATAACCTGTGCAAAACTCAACTCAGCTTTCACCCAACCATTTCCTCCTCAACACTTCCCGATGACTGCTAATGGTAACATAATTCTCCCTGTAATTGAGGCTTGAAATCTTTAACCACTCCAATTTCCCTTTATTTGAAAAATCAATTATATGTGAAAGTCCTGTAATTTGTACATATTCAGTTTCTTCCCTATTGATTATCTTCATTCCATTCCTATTGTTGCTAGCAAAGTCTAGGATCTAATAATCTTTCAACTAGATCAACCAAAATAATCCAACTCCTTGCCCCTGGCCTCCCCCACTCTAATTAATTTTACATAGCAATAAGATATTAATCTAAAATTTCCTAGAGTATAGCTTTGGACTTGTCACTCATTATAAAACAATCTTCAATGGTTCTTCATTGCTAACAGAATAAAGCCCCAAATCTTCAGCCTGGCTTTCAAAGTCTTCCAAAATATGCCTTACTCAAATTACATTTCCAAACTTATCTCCTGTAACTCCTTTTTCACATAATCTACATTCTAGCCTAATTGAAGAACTTTTCATTCTCTGTCCAATGTATTTTGTTTTGTTTTTGTTTATTTGTTTTAGCAAATGATGCTTCCTAATCTATGAATGCTCCTCTCTTACAGTGCGCTTGTCAAAAATCCTAACTACTCTTCAAGAACTCAGATTCTCACCCAAGGTACAATCTCATTCTCTTCTGAGAAACAACAGCTATTTATTTGTACCTCTCATAGCACTTTAATACATTTTGATTTGTATTCTAATTCTGTATATTTTTCTTATGGCCTCTGTTAAACTGTAGTTTCTATGAGGCCAAAGACAAAAATCTAATTCATCTTTATATGCAGAAAGTACCAGTATTCTAGGCACTCAATAAAAAATATATTGAATTAAATATTTCCTGTCACAAGGTACTCAATAAAGAGTTGTTGAATTGAATATTTCCTGTCTAGCATGATTCCAATTGAAGACAGAGTAATAGGATATCTTAGGACAGCTGTTGCTATTATCACCTTTAACACTTGGACCTCAATCAAATTTTTTGACAGAAGTTTGCCAGGTGGTAACCTACAAAATTAATTTTTGCTTTTGATCTCTATCTAATTTAAGATCTATATTCATGGAAGTCCCTTCCTTTGCATTTCTCTCAGCACAGCATAATTCAGTGTTATTTCTGTTTCCTAAAGAATTCAGATCATGTTTCAAAAATGACATGAAATGACATTTCAGCTAATTATGACATTAATATGCCTGTTCTCTGATTTTTTTCTCTTTCTATAATTGAAACAGACTTTTTATAATAAAGAAAAAATTTACTGAGAGTACAGGACCCCTAACTGTGCTCTTCCCTTATAGGGAATTTGTACTGGGCATAACAATCTATCTTTTGAGACAGTGTCCTCCCCCTCAAATATACCAACAACTTATACATTTGTAAAACTACACAAAAATTAAAGAACCTTTTTAAAGGCTATCTGCTTTTAGAGGTTATATATTCCTACATACACCCTCCCCTTTTCTAAGACACTTTTTTTGAATTGTCAATTTCAATTGTTCCTTTAAGTTTATTTTGTAAGTTCTGTGTATACTTAAACAGAAATAACACTGAAATAAAGTGTGATAGTGGGAATACAAATAAAGTGATGTTAATACTGATTGATCACAAATTAGAAAAAAATAAACCAAAATTGGTTCTGGTCCCTCCTGGATTCTAAATCCAGATTCCTTTTTTCTCCTTCTTGTTTTCCGCCTTTGGAGAGACTTTCACCCTAAAATCCTGCTCTCCTGATTGGTGACTCCCTCCCTAACACCACAATTTGGGGAAGGACCCCAATCATGTTTCACTTCACAGACATCTGTTCTCTTATTCCAAATGCCTTTTCCTTGCCAAATGGAGAAAGCTCAGCCCTGAGGTCTTCCTATTCATTCTCCTTGCCACCCTGGACAAACTTCTGTCTTGAGGCCTTTCTTCCCTGATTGGTGGTTTCTTTCCCAGGACTCTCTACATTTCCTTCTTCTCTCCTTCCCTTCAGATACCCTTGATGAGGTCCTCAGTAGCTGGGTGAGGTTTGCACAGAGAAACTGAAGCCTTGATGGAACTGTTTAGCTTCTTGGTTCCACCTTCTGTGAAGGTTGTCCAGTTAGAAATTCAAGTTATGGCTTGGACAACCCGACCTTGCTGGGTCCAACCAAGAAATCTTAGTCATGTTCCTGAGGTTCAATCTCCCCTATAAAGCTACTTATGACCCATTCCATCTTTGCTGAACCCCTTGGTATCTCTCTTTACAGCTAACTAACTCTTTTAAAGTGCTAAATCCCTTTTAGGATTTAGCCTGTCAGGTTAGGATGCTAAATGCCATGCCATTTAGCATGCCCCAAGCTCTTGGGATATTTCCTTTCTCCTGGCTAATTGTAAATTCCACTAGAAAATGTGTCCTTTCCATCATTAATTATTAAAACCCCTTTCTTGCTAACGATATGCTCTCCAACTCTATTTCATAGTTACCATTTCTGGTGTCCTTCATTTTGTCTATAATCTCTTCTTCTAAAAGGGGCACCTGTGAATTCTTCATATGACCAATCCCAACATTTGGCATCTACAACAACCACATCATTTACTACATCAGCCACATCATCTTTTAAGTCTTATCTTAGCCTGTTAGGATGTAAACTCCATAAGAGCAGGGATTATTTTGTTTACTTGTCTTTGTATGTCCAGCACAGTGACTGTCACATAGTAAATAGTTAACGAATGATCTATCTATTGTTTTATCAACCTATTGTTCTATTGCCTTTGTAATTAAAGGTTTATGTTGTAATACATCAATATACCTACCAGGAGGACCAAAAGGGCCCGGTTCTCCTTTTTGTCCAGGTGCACCATCAAACCCTGGGTTACCAGGAGGTCCAGGAATACCCGCAGATCCCGTTACACCTAAATCAAGGTGGGAAAGAATAAATACATGACTAAGTAATATATGTCTCTTTTCTTGGCTAAAGAAGCATAAATCATTATTTCACTGTGAAATGTCTGGCCCCAAGTCTTTGCCCTTTTGAGGTGTCATATATAAATTCAAAATTTATGTGAAATTTTATCTACTCATTTTATTTTCTTAGTAGAATATTTCCTCCAACCAGAGTCAAAGAATACCAGTAACACTGACATCAACAATAACAATAATAGCTAGCATTTAAAGTTCATACAACACTTTACATGTTTTATTTCATTTATCCCATGCTTCCACACAGCATGATAGGTTTATCCTGAGATAATAGGCTATTAGTAAAGGTTTAAAGACAAGATTTCTGGAGACTGTTGACATTCCATTTATCCAGTCTTTAACAAAATGGTGTTCTGAAGATATCACTTCTCTTCCCTTGGTGCACAAGATGAAGAGGTGGAAACTCCCCCTCTATTAGTACAATATAAAAACTACTCCCCAAGATTCTTTAACTTAACTTTAACTCTTCAACTTCCTCCCCTGCTTTCTAGCTCCTCTTTAAATGTTGTCCTTTCCATTGAGAATGCAAACTCCTTGTGGGCAGGGACTGTCTTGTTTGTTCTATTTCTATTCACAGTGTTTAAACACTGCCTACACTTAATGAGATCTTAAATGCTGTCACTTTTCCCTCTTTCCCTTCCTTCCTTCTTTCCTTTCTTTCCTTTGTCCTTCCTTCCTTCCTCTGTCCCCCTCTTCCTCCATTTCTCCTTCCCTCCCTC
>JAJPUD010003461.1:173743-200650 GCA_023553655.1 Myrmecobius fasciatus
CTCTCTCTCTCTCTCTCTCTCTCTCTCTTCCTTCTATTGCTTCCATCTTTCCTTCCTTTCCTTTTTTTTCCTTTCACTTGCCTTGATCTATGATTTAACATGTGAAACATCTCTAGAATAAGATTGGGTGAAAGAGTGGCATATAAGGTCTTTGATGAGAAACAAAACTCAGACACAGGTATCAAGTCATTATAGCTTCTAGAAAATGTCTGAAGAACTCTATTTTCACCTGTGAATAAGTTGGTCATAGATTTAAATAACTCCTGTTTTCTATCTTTTTTTCTGATCAAAAGATTTCCCTTTTCCTACAGTTTGGTCTGAAAAGATACCTTTGGAAAACTTTGGTTGGTCTTAATAGAAGTTTAGAGTTGAAAAGTAAATCTATATCTAATTGGTCATTTTGACAGTACATGGGTTTGATTTTATAAGTATTGGCTATAAAATTTAAGTCATGAAGGAGTAAGCACAAATGGATGCACATATACCCCCCAATACACACACACACACACACACACACACACACACTTCCTACCTTGTTGTCCTTTAGGACCTGGAGGACCTGGAATACCTTTAAGCCCGATTGGCCCCTCAGGTCCAGGGATACCTGGCTCTCCTTTGATTAGACTATAAGGACCTGGGGAACCAGGTGGTCCTGGAAGACCTGGAAGAATTAATAGTACAGTGAGAAATGTTTAACTGTGGAGTCTATTTATAAAAAGCTTAAATAATAATTTTCTCAAACTGGCACCCCCAAAAAGTTTTCCTAGTACTTAGATATTAAATATATATTTTATTCTTCACTCTTACCCTTGTTTTTGAGCTTCAAATTAGACAGGTTTGGAGGGAATTTTGGGTACTCTAGTCCAAGTTCCCACAAATAAAAGAATCATTCCTATGATGTCTTTGACAAGTGATTATCTATCTTCTATTTAAATATTTTCAGTAATGAAAAGCAAATTTCCAAGGCAACTCATTCCATATCTGTATAGTCCTAATTATTACAAAGCTCTTTATTATTAAATTGAAGTTGTTTATACTTTTCCCAGGTCAGCTTCTTTTAACTTCTTCTACCTTCTAACTACACAGATCTAATCTTTCTTCCATATGATAGTCATCAAAATAATTAAAGACATCTATTAATAAATCTTCTCAAGTATTCTCTTCTTTAAGCTAAACATACCCAATTCCTTCATCTGTACCTTGTGAAAGTATGTAGTTTTTTAGCCATGCTCACTGTTTTTCTCTAAATTAGCTCTAATTTGCCAATTCCCTTTTTTAAAATGTCATGCTCAAAATTTAATACAATGCTTCAGAGGCAAGGAGACTATTATCTTTCTTGATTTGGCTGTGACATTTCTTCTTGATTCTGCCCAAGTTTCAAGTTGAGCTTCTTTTGGTAGCTATGTCATATTGTTGACTTGATGTCAACTAAAATTAGGTCACTAATGAAATTTTCATGATTTTTCTAAGCATAAGTATAAAATTTTACATGTGTTGCTATCTAGTTTTATCCTGTAATTTTGGAGCAGGATTCTAGCTGTATCAACATTTTAATCTTGATTTTGTCTAGTCATAGTAGCCAATCTTCACAACTTATTGTTAGTTGCAAATTTAACAAATATTTCTTCCGTGTCTCTTTGAAATTATTTATAAAAATGCTAAACTGCACAGATCCAGAAATAGAATCCTACCACACACCACATGGAGATCTGCTGATCAAGTCTTTATAACGGCTTTGTAACTGTTGTTCTCAAGTAATTTCCTTCATTTGTGTTTTGCCACTTAAATATAAATTCTCTAATAGGAAAAGACCATATCTTCAATTTCCTTTGTAGTCCTGCACAGACAGACCCTTAATAAATGTTGGGCTCATGACAAATGCCCCTACCTTTTGAACCCGGTAGTCCCTGATCCCCCTGATCTCCTTTGAGCCCCTGGAGGCCAGGAGAACCTTTGGCACCTAGAAAGCAAAGAGAAAATATTAAAGTACTAAAGAAAGTCTTTTCTCTCCAATTTTCCAACATGAAAAAGTAATCCTTCCTACCCTAATGCCTTGTCATAGCATGGGAATGACCTTGAATTATCAAAGATTACGTAAGGGAAGTGAAGGATGGGGGAATAAGCAGGTTCTGCTATACATGAAAGTCTGCAGAAATATTCCTGGTGATAGGATGTGTCCTGTGACTGAGATCTATCATAAGTAAGCATAACAACAAATATTTTAGAGTAGCAAGGACCTTAGAGGTGAAATCAGCAAGTTCTACTTGTTCATATTATAGATGAGGAAACTGAGATCAAGAACCATTTAAGGTTCTCATATAATTAACCTATAAAAGAGAAAATCAAGATATGAACTCAGGTCTTTTAACTCTTAATCCAATATTCTATACATTATACATATAGGTTGGCTATCAGGATAAAATGAGTCTTCAACTTTGATATGATAAATAAATGATGCTAAAAAAATAAGAAATAATTCTATTTGTGTTCTCAGGAAGGTAAGGCGCACAGTGGATAGAGTGTTGGGTCTGAAGTCAGAAAGATTCATCTTCCTAAGCACAAATCTAGCCTCAAAATTATTAGCCATCCTGGGCAAGTCATTAAACTTGTTTGCCTTGGTTTTTCATCCATAAAAAGAGCCAGAGAAAAATGGTAAACAACTCCAGTGTCTTTGCCAAGAAAATCCCAAATGGGATTATAAAGATTAAGACAAAACTGAAGTAACTAACATTTGTGCTCTGAGATTCTGCAAATGCATTTCTGAATTTTATCAATTAAAAAAAGCCAAATAATGTTGGCTTTATGAAACGTCAATTAATTTTTAGCATGTATAGTTTGATCATTGTCTACAATTCTGTTCAATTTTCAAGACTAAGGAAAATTCAGTGCACATATTTATGTTATTTTGAATCTTCACAAAATAAAGGAAAATATTATGAGCTCTTGACTTCTGTGATAAATCATTCTTAATTGGAATCAGAAGTGTAATTTTAAAAAGAATATAATAAGATTCTAAAATGTTTCAGTCTAATGAAAACATCTTAATCCACAAGGTATGGTCCTGATTATGAGCAAAGAAATGTGGCAACCTCTGGTTACCACAGCACATGATCCTTTGGATTAAAATAAATTTTAAAAAATTATATTGCAAGTCACCTGGCTCTTATGCTATAAATCTGCAGGTACTACTTATTGTTCATTTTACCATGATTAGGAAAAAATCTGGAAAAACTGAAATAGAATATCCTTCAACTGTGTACCTTGAAATCCTGGAACACCTGGAGGTCCCATATCACCCTTAGAACCAGTGATTCCTGGTGTACCACCAATACCCTTAGGGAAAAAATGGAGAATTACAATAAGTTATTTTGAGAAATAACCTACTAGAATTGGTTTGCTGAGAAAATACCAGTAATATCATTAGCTAGTTTTGTCCCTTTAAAACTATAAATAGGAGGCAAGATAGCAGGGAAAAGGCAGGAATACCCAATATCTCCCCAAAATATATTTAAAAACCTTTAAATAATGTTCTAAACAAAGGCTGGAGTAACAGAATCCAAAAGGATGGGGTGAAACAACTTTCCATCCCAAGACAACTTAGAAGGTTGGCAGAAGAGATGTATTGCATACTAGTGAGAGTAGAATGCAGTCCAATGCAAGGTGGGCCAGCCCAGACCTGACCCCAGCAATCCAGGAACAGGCCTTGGGAGCCACTGAATCAACAATAGCAGAAGCTACTTTTGGAGATCTCAGCCTACAGACAGTAAGGGGTCTGAACCACTGGTCAAAAGAGAATTACAGGGGTCTCTTTGCTAGCACAAGAGGAGTGTGGTATTCACTGAAGGGAGGGGAAACTGGGAGAGGCAGTAGTTAAAAGCAAAACATTTTTGAGGAAGAATAGGGTAAAATGAGAGAAAATAGAATATGCAAGAGGGAAATAGGAAGAAAGGAAATAATTATCAATCATAACTGTGAAAAAAATTGAAGCAAGTTTCTCTGATAAAGGTCTCATCTTTCAAATATAGAGAGAATTGAATCAAATTTATCCAGATAGGAGCTGTTTCCCAATTGAAAAATGACCAAAAAATATAAACCATTTTTAATGAAGTGATCAAAGCTATCTATAGCCATATGAAAAAAAATACTCTAAATTACTTTTGATGGGAGAAATGCAAATTAAAACAACTCTGAGGTACTTGGATTGGCTAATAGGACAAAAAAGGAAAATGGCAAATGCTGGATGGAATGTGATAAAATTGAGATTGATACACTGTTGGTGGAGTTGTGAACTAATTCAACCATTATTTAGAATAATTTGAAACTACGCCTGATGGCAAAGAATTGGAAATTTAAGGGATGCCCATAAATTGGGGAATGGCTAAACAATTTGTGATATATGATTGGGAAGGAATACAATTATTTTTTTTAAAAAATGATGAGCTAATTAATCACAGAAAAACCTGGAAAGACTTACATAAACTAATACAAACTGAAATGAGCAGAATAAGGAGAATTGTATATGGTAACATCAATACTGTAAGACAATTAACTATGAATGATTTAGCTATTCTCAACAATGCAGTGATACAAGACAACTATAAAGGACTTATGATGAAAAATGCTATCCAAGCCCAGAAAAAGAACTGATGGAATCTGAGTACAAATTGATGCATACTTTTTAAAAACTTTATTCATTTTAGGGGTTATGGGGAGTTTATTTCAGTTGATGTTTTCTTTTATACTATACATCAAAGGCAGAATTTGAAACTAGGTCTTCTGACTCCAACATCATCATTCTAATTTTCTTTTCTTTAAAATATAGATAACAATATCTATACTATCTACTTCATAGATTATTGCAGAGATGAAATGAGATAATGTAATTATAAGGTGCCTTATTATTATTTATCACTTTCTCAATGATATTAGAAGGATGATAATATTACTGTGTGCCAAAAATAGAACCTAAATATATAGATGATTTGATATGCTTATATTTCGTGTCTATATGCCTTTTTCTTCCTTTTACATGGAAAGTTCCTTCACAACAAGATTATTATATCTTTTTGTACACTCAGCACTTAACACAGATCTAAACCTTCAACAAAAATCTCTTGATGAGATGAGGGTGATGATAACATATATGCTATAGTATCATACCATTTTGTAGGAAAGTTTTCTCCAAAATTCAAATTCAGTATTTCATCTAAAACAAATATTATTTGAAAAATGATGCCTTGGAAGAGGTGAAGAAAAGATATTGTAAAAATGGTGTTTTCTTTTTCTAAATGAATATAATGAATTTTAAAATATTGTCTCACTTTCTAGCTATTTCAATATATATTTTCTTCCCAGGTCATGGGTAATAATGTATGAAAAAATTTATCGTTTCTTACATAGATTTGTTTTTCTACTTTGCCTTTATAGAAAAATGCCATAACAAAAATAATATGCAGAAAGATTCCTTAACATCTGTTGGCAGACTCTACAAGATGGTAATTATATTTGTGTGTTACAGATAGAAGAAAAGCAGGAATATATGAATAACACACTTACATCACTGGGCAATTGTAATACAACAATAACCAGCCTGAAAATATATTCACACATATTACAATCTCACAACATATATTCAATATATAGTGAAAATATATAAGCTTTTATAATAATAGGAATGAATTTAAAGTGGTCATTGTAATTGCAGATAGCCAAAGCTGCTGAAATGTTCAAATTATTCACCGTCTTTTATCTGATACTGATTCATTGGGGAAATGCCAACAGTTTTTGAGTGGGTAGTACACGAAGATTAGGAATTATTCAATAATTTAACATCTGCCCTTGAAAATTATCTAAATGACACTGAAATTCAAATTTATTATTGACAAACTAGAATCAATAATGCTTTGTATTTTTTTGTATTTGTATTTTGTATTTATATTTTATTTATTTTTTTTTACTAAATTTTACTAAATTATATCATGATTATAGTTTAGTATAGCTGGATACAAATTTTACTCCAAAATGTCTCATAATGGCATGGAGAAGAATTTGGATTTTTGGAGTTATGACAGCAAGACACAAGAAACTTCAAATAAGTTACAAAGATGATGGTTTCAAAACTTTGTCTACGATATAAATAATAGCCTAAGTAAGTATGGAAAACCCATGGATTGGCCAGTAGTCAATTCTTTGTCCACAGCAACTCATGAAACATGTTTTTCTTTGGTTCTCCACAATATTTACATATGACCACATGTATATTTGTAAATATGAACATACCTACATATTATTTGTAAGTCAACAGTCATACTATGACTCACTAAGTCATGAATTTGAATATATTATCAAACTGTTATGTTCTAAAATGACATATTTGTGTAAATGTGATTTGCAGAAGTGTTTGAATACTACAAATGAATGCTGCCTCCTTTCCCAGAAAAGTAGCCTGTCATTGTAACAGCCTAAGCTAGATATATAGTATTTAGTGATTTGTATGTTAATGAATACCAAAACCTGGCCACTTGTCATGAATTGCCCTGGAACCCCTTTCTTGGGAAGTTTTGTTCAAGTCAAAACAGATTTTATCTTTTCCTTTCTCCTACATACCAGATATATCAGTCTATAATAGGAATTAACTAGAAAAGAGAAGTTTTACAAAACTAGCTCTTTATATATCTTATATGTCTAAAATTATGTATGTCATCTCCCTCATTAGAATGTGAGCAGAGACTATGTTTTTACCTTACTTTGTATTTCCAGTGCTTAGCACAGTGCCTGGCACATAGTAAGTGAATGCTTGTTAACTAGATGACTAACTTTTTATTTTTTATTTTTTTTTTAATTTTTATTTTTAATTTTTTTTTTGCTTTTTGCTGAGGCAATTGGGATTAAGTGACTTGCCCAGGGTCACACAGCTAGGAAGTGTCTGAGACCAGATTTGAACTCAGGTCCTCCTGACTTCAGGGCTGGTGCTCTAACCACTGTACCACCTAGCTGCACCGATGACTAACTTTTTAAAGCTAATAATTACTCTAAGGTTGGTTTAATGCACTGCATTTGCCATTTGATTTTGCAGTTTTCTTTTCCCTTGGGCATAGAAGAAAAATTTACAGAAATATAATCTCTAACATAATTTTCCTCCCCCTTAATAATTATATAGAATCAAATATCAAAATATTTTCTAAGATTTACGTACTATCATGCCAATAGTACATAGAGAAGTGAGAAAATATGAGAAATATATATGCTCAGTAGGTGGGATATTAATAAGAGAGAAGATACTGATTTATACATGAGGGAATCAGATAAAGAAAAGGAGGGTGGTCTAGCTCCAGAGCTAGTAGAGAGGACCTGGTTTAAAGGAAACGTGAAATTCGCACTATTGAACTATAAACAATCTATTTAAAACAACTCACAGGCATTCCCTGAAATCCTGGATCTCCCTTAGCTCCTGGAGCACCTGGGGATCCTGGCCAACCTGGATTTCCTTTTTCTCCTTTTGCTCCATCAAGTCCTGGGAGGCCAGGAGGGCCCATGGGTCCAGGAACACCTGAAAAAGGTTAAAAAGCATATAATCTTCCATAAATTTTACATAGTTGGGTAACGTCAGCACCTGCTATTTCATATCATTTACTTTTATATCATTTCTACCTTTATACCAAATATTACAATGTATGACTATATCAAAAAGTAGCCACAGCCCACCAAAAAATCAGAATAAGAGCTACAAGGAATAATTGGGCTATGACCACATAAACATTTTAATGAAAACAGAAATCCTGATTCTCAAAATTGCTAATATACATCTACAGCTGTCAACCTGATCTTCCTAAAGAACAAGTCTTATCATGTCACCTCTCCAAGTCAACAAATTCTGGTTATTTCTTATTACCTCCAGAATGAAATATAAAATGGTTTTTAGCCCCTTCCTGCCTTTATAATCTTTTTATATCTTACTGCACTCCATATTCTCTAAAACACAGTAACACTGACCTCTTAGCTGTTTCTCTCACAAGTAACTCCATTATGAATGTGGTGCTTTTTCACAAGCTATTCCCCCTATCTGGAATGAACTCTCTACTCATCTCTGCCTCTTGGTTCTCCAGGCTTCCTTCAAGACCCATCTAAAATTCCATTTTTAAAAGTCTTTTCTCATCTGCCTTAATGCTAGTGCCTTATTTCTGACATTATCTTTAAATTATGATGTTATTTGTACTTAATCGGTTGCATGTTGTCTTCTTTAGTAGGTTGAGAGCTCTTTAAAAGAAGGGACAGTTGTTATTTACCTTTCTTTGTATTTACAGCTCTTAGCACAGAGCCTGTCACAATGCTTATTGACTTGACTATTTCACACTCACTGACACATCTCACTTCTGTAACATGTTGACAGATAAAAATGGTTATAATATCTTCAACCACAATAAAGCTTGAAAAATCAATTCAGTAGAGGTCAAATATTGTGGAGAGTGTCCTCCTATTTTCTATCTTTCATTCTCTCTACCTTTACTCTTAGTGGAATTTTAAGGGTTTTTCCCCCAATACCCTGGTATTTCTAGCCCTAGCTCTAGCTGTAGTGACTATAAGCATTGATGCTCTTAGTTCCAATATGAACAAAATGCAGTTCAACATCTACTTACCAGGTATGCCAGGTTGACCTTGTGGACCCCTGTCTCCTTTAGGACCTTCCACCGCTCGACCAGGAACTCCAGGTAATCCTTGTTGTCCTGGGGGACCCGGAGGGCCCATAAATCCTGGTTCTCCTTTGAGTCCAGGAATTCCTGGACTCCCAGCTGATCCTGGGAAACCCAATTCTCCCTTGGAACCTAAATAACAAGATCATTGATTACTAATGATATAATCCAATAAATGAATATTATCTGGTTCAATTTATTAAACTTTCCATGCAGTATTTGTCTCATGATCTACCAGCATGCTGCCCAGGGGTGAGCTCAGTGAAGGACTCCACTAAGTAACACATCAATTTTCCCCTTATTTTACACCATTCTAATTTTACTCCATAATCATCTCTAAAAATAAGGAAAAATAACAAGAACCTGGACATATTTTTCATTCATATTTTATGGTTGCATTTCTATTAAAAGATTACTATAAATACTGCATCAATAAAAGTATCACTTCCAGAGGGAAATTTTTTCCATTTATTTATAAATTGCATTCCTCCATATTTGCCTTCTAAAATTCTGAGATTATATCAACTATCTTAGATATTATTTAAAAAGCAACAGAATGAAATACCAAGATTACCACCGAACCAACCACACTATTTGATCCCTAATATCAAAAAAAGGTAATGAAGGAAAAATGCAATACTCTATAGAAGCAATCTACTACAATTATTGTATGTGATCAGTTGGATTCTCCTGTATAGCTCCAACTTACTACCAACATAATAGCAGGGTGCCACATTAATTGCTCTATCCTGCAACTACTCAGTATTTCAATAGCTCTAAGAAGAATTTATTCAAAGAGATCCTTCTCTGATTTGGAGTGGGCTTGACTAAAGGAAGAAAGAAAAATATAGTAAATCCAAACCCAGGCTATCCTGTTATTCCTAGTCTAGGAAATTCACAGGAGCAAAATCAGTTGCTGCCCAGTACAAAAGATTTTAGCACACTCTAAAGAGAGTTAAAGGCAAAAGTTCTTTGGCTCTTGCAGTTTTCTCCAAATGTTACTAATTTCTTACCTCTATCATGAATGTTTCCATATTCATCTAATCTGGTGTTAGGCATTTTAGTAAATACAATAAGTAGTGAATGGCACCTTGGACAAATCATCCCACCTTCTGAACCTTAGTTTCCTCTTCTACAAAATGGGGATAACATGCAATAAGGACCTCCCTCTTTATGTGGTAATGAAGCAAGTACCTTTTAGAGCATTATATAAATGCAAGCTATTACTATTACATGAAGCCTCCTTTCAGCTCCACAATTACTTAGAATCCATTATTTCACAATCACCTCTCTGAATGCTATAGGTAACCATATCAACTTCTGTGTTTTGTCATTTGTATTTATAATTATGAAGATTGGGAATATTTTTAAAATCTTTTCTTTGTAATTTCAGCATATTCCTTGCACAAGGAGGCCTCCTAAATGTTATTTCTGTAGTAGTATTTAAGTATTGATTTGCTGGTTTTTTTTATTTAGAATTGTTTTTTATACAAATGAATATTTGCATATAATTCAAAATTATATATTCATTTACTCAGCATTATGTAAATACACAAAAATATATAATATTTTCCTGGCTAGTAGAGTTTATTAAAATAGATTAAAAAAACAGAATCAGAGCTTCTAAGAAATAACTGACACCATTCCAATCCATAAATTAAATTCACATGCCTTGCAGAAAACTGTACACCAAGAAACTACTTTTATCACTTATATCCAATATGTTGCCTAGATAGCAGAAACTTGACTAGGTAAGTCTCCAACTCTGCTGATATAATGTACAGTGGCAATTAGTTTAAAAACAAGAACACATTTTAATAGCAGGTATTACCTTTTTCTCCTTTGGAACCTGGAAATCCTGGAAGTCCTCTTCCTGGAAGACCTGTATAGCAAATATTGAGAGTGAGAAACAAAGTTGCAGTTTATTTAAAAATATCTTCCTTACATTAAAGACTAGCAATAATATACAAGTTGAGTTTAATGTATAGGATACTCATCAATGAATTAATTCCATCTGATGGGTAAAATTCCTTATTCTACAACTTATTACAAACTCTTTGATTATGTACTTGAGATTCAATAATATTAAATTATTTTGTGCTACTTGAAGATGACATAAAAGACAATATGAAGAGCATGTATGACTGGAAAAGGAGTTGGGCCAACCTTGTGAGAATGAAAAATAGCAGAGGGAAAGCCTGGGTGCCATATTAATACCCTAAAAGTATGCAGAGGACCAAAAAGTCTTCAATACTTTGGATGGAACTTTTATGGAGAAATTATGGGAAGGTATGACCAAGAATAATATAGAAACAGAAAGGAAAGTTTGGGATCTATGATTGCAAAAGGATTATCTACCCCAATGACTGATCAAAATATCAAAAGAATTTGGAATTCTATATTCTTTAATAGCTAATCATCTAGGCTCTTTCAGGTAAGAGATATAAAGACCTTTACCATGAATGACCTATAGTGATTATTATTGCATCACTTTCAACTAAGTTCCCAGAATCAGGAGGTAGTTACATTTGTATTAAAACTGGGGGAGAAAGAAAAGGAAAAACATATATACCCTGTGGTATAAACACAGGGTATAAGGGGTAAAGATGAATAAGAAAAAAAATGAGAAATCTAAAGCACTATACCATTTCTTCTGCTTTTGAGTTTACTCTTGAGACCCTATAAATGTGTTTTAAAATCTTAATTTGTGATCTGAAAACATGTGTGTGTCAAAATCTGCCAGACTGAGGGCTAATAGATGGAAGGTGTATTACAAATAATCCTGGTATTTAAGAGACAACTTGGTAAACAAATGTATCAATATGTTTCAAATGAACAGAAAAGGAAAATTTCAGTGAGCTAGAGCACATACCTGGTTCACCCTTCTCACCAGCTGATCCTGGAATTCCATCACCACCTGGTTCACCTTTTTGACCACCTGGACCTGCTGGACCTGGAAGGCCAGGCTGACCTAACAGAGAAGGAGAAATATTCAAAACTCACTCTGGAGTTATCAGATTTTTGGATCACTGACCTTAATCTCAAAGCAAATTAGCATTTGTTCCAGATCTTATAAAAGGTACAATTCATATTTCCCTTTTCTCATTCTGTCATGGCTGCAAATAATCAGTCTTCTTTCATCCCTGCTCCTCCTTCCACTCCCTCTTCATTTAAGTGCAATGTAGAAGGAAGCCTGCTGCCATGGATGGAGGATTGAGTTTGCAGTCTCAAATCCTTGCTTTTGGGACATTTTCATTGTGTAAACCTGGGCAAATCAATGTGCCAATACAACCTTTCTAAAAATGTAGAAATTGTAGAAAAATTTCTGATCTCCATCAGTGACAATTTTTTCCACGTCAAGGAGTCCCTCACACCACTGAAATGGGAG
The DNA here is from genome assembly GCA_023553655.1 of Myrmecobius fasciatus. NCBI lineage: Eukaryota > Metazoa > Chordata > Mammalia > Dasyuromorphia > Myrmecobiidae > Myrmecobius > Myrmecobius fasciatus. Next base: position 185,822 of record JAJPUD010003461.1, read on the forward strand.
GGCAAAACTTAATGCATTTGTAAATGTATATGTAACTCTTCAAAACGTGATGAGGTTCAGACATCCAATGCTAAAGGTATAGCAAAGTCTAGAGTTGAATGACCTAAGCTGGTGGGCACTGTGAGAAAAAGTTTTGGGATCTAGATGTGGATCTTATTTCTGGTAATGATCACTACTTCAGTTTCCTCTTTGCCTCAGTTTTCTACCTATAAGATGAGGGAGCTGGATTAGGTAACTGCTAAGTCCTTTCAGGGTTTGATATTTGATATCCTTGGAGGTTCACTGAGTAAAGCTCCATGGATCATATCAAGAAGACCTAAGTTGAAAATCAACTTCAGAAATTTACTAGCTGTATAACCCTGGATAAATTACTTTAACCACTGTTTCCTTTTCCTCAACTATAAAATGGGATAATGATAATACCTCCCACTCAGGGTGTTAGGAGAATCAAATGAGATGATTGTAGAGCACTTAAAACAGTGCACAAGAGGCATTTAATAAATGCTTGTTTCTTTCCTTCTTTCTTTGATTCTAAGTTATTTTTCAGGGAACTTGATGAAGATTAATGCAAGCTTTATGACTAAATTACACCCAAATCTACACACAATTACAAAATTATCTATCAATACAGTCAGTACTAACTACACCATGTTTTTAGGGGGACATCACACAGCATCCCTTCCAAGCTTGTTTTTTAAGGGCCATTTTCTACCTGCATCTCCTTTTACTCCAGGAACACCATCCAAGCCAGGAAGTCCTTTGTCACCCTTCTCTCCAGGCATTCCAGGGCTCCCTAAAAAAATAATAGCCCCCTTTAGTTTTGCTGACTTCTTGTTCATTTTAATTCCCAGAGTCCAAGACAGCTTTCTTCCACTTGCCTGGATAGCCTACATTCCCAGGTAATCCTCCAGGACCCGGAGGACCAGGAATTCCTGGCATCCCTGGGCTTCCTTTTTCTCCCTTTTCTCCAGGCCTTCCTGGGAAACCTGAAGGTCCAGGGTCTCCCTGTAAGTAAAAAAAAAATGCACATATTTTAATTTACATTTGATGTTGGCAAATTCTGATGTTTTGCTGAAAAGGCAGCTGCAGTGAAATTGAAAATTTGCCTGAAATCTTGCCTCTAAAGATATTAGCTTATAGCTCAGGTCTGACCCTTCTTATAATAACTAGGCTTTTTATGATGTAGTAAGCTAGCTTAGTAGGCAGAATGACAGATTGGGAAGAACCTGAATTCAAATCTTGACTCAGAAATATGCTAGCTGTGTGAAGTATCAGGCAAGATTCATCCAGCATCATTTTCCTTATCTGTAGAAACCAGGACAAAAAGGCACTTATTTCATGGGGATTTAAGATAATATACATAAAGCACAAAGTTTGCAAATATGAAAATATATTCTGTATCTCTATTTACTATTTTTGATCTCCCACATCATTCTAAATACTCTACATTCTTAATAAATATTTCTTTTTGTTGTCCTCTTAGAACTTTTGTTTCTTCAGGATGATGCTACCTACATTATCTAATGCTAGGATTGAATGAGATAAGGTATCTCAAATATTTAGCAAAGTTTTGTATAAATGGCAATTATAACTGTTCTTATTCTGTATTGGACACAGCACTGGATTTGGGCTCAGAAAGTCTGGGTTCAGATCCTGACTTTGTCACTTACTGACTAACCCTAGGCCAGTAGTAACCTCACCATTCAGCCTCGTTTGTCAAATGTATTACATTGCCTACCTCAAAGTGGGTGTTTATGAGTAAAGTGTTTTCTAATTCTTAAAATAATATGTAATTAGGTATTATTATCTAATGATTAGCATCATTAGATAATTTTATTTTCAAATGAAGAATCCATTTCTTTTAATACTCAAGAGATGCATGTGGCACCTTAGGAGAAAAAATGGGCTATTACTCATCCTTCTTTATTCTACTTTCATCCATTATGTACACCTCCATTTTACATGATAAAAATTATTTTTTTCTGTCTTCAAACAATGATTCTCTACCTGGTCATTAAACTACTATCAAAATTTCCAAAACTTTATTTATGTGTGTTTAAGAAAAAGCACTATATACTAAAATTTATTTAATATAAAGTAAAGACTATATATAATACAAAAAATATTTATATCATGGATTACTTTCTGCTGCAAGAAAAAAAAAACACCAGTAGAAAAAAATCTTTTTAGTATCAATTCTCCTAGTAATGCTATTTGACTATGATATCATAGGACACTATGGCCATGGGTTAAGGATAAAAACTAGACTTATGATTTTATTGTTATAAATAAGGATAAGGAATATAAATATAAGATATAAATAAGGAAATAGTTCCCAGATAAGGAAGCTCCTTCTATCAATACATATTGGTACTTTACATCTTGAACTCTTTAAGAGTTGAAGTAACTCTCTAAGGCTATAAGACAATAGAAAAATCAAAATGAAAATTAACTAATGAAAACCACTGAAAAACTAAAGATTTCTATGAACAGTGGAAATAAGTAGATTATGGGATATTATCAGTTATACATATATGATCATCATGTTAAATATCGCCATTACTATATATAAACCAAAAAAGGGGGAGGATACTTAGTAACATAAAGAAATAAGAGATGGATGGATAGCTTGGTTGTTATAGTAATAAGTATTCATAAAGACTATGATAATGGCCTGCAAATATATCAGCTAGATTTATGAATGGACATGGACAAGTAGTACAAGCATGAAGAGCTGTGAGCTATATCAGTACAGTAATGTCAATACTCCTAAAAATATATGGGTCTGCCTAAATAACACAACTTGTATTTTAGAATCTGAGGGATGTGGTAGAAGGGAATAAGCCCTTAAATATGAGATGGTAAATACCTTTTCACCAGGAAGTCCAGGAGTCCCAATGCCTGGGCGACCTGCTTCTCCTTTCACTCCCTTTTCTCCTTTTAATCCTGGGAAGCCTGGGATACCTTGAGAGCCTGGGATTCCTTGTGCTCCTTTTTCTCCAGGTGACCCTAAAAATACAAGCCACAGGATCTTCAATTTCTAGTGAACCAAACCACAAGTTTATTTTTTTAATTAAAAAGAAAAAAACTTTGCTTCCAAGAATGAAGTACCAAGATGGTTACAGTAACTTCTACTTAGGCTCACTTACAATAAAACTCAAAGGAAATTTAAGTAAAGAATCTAGTTCAGTTCCTTCATTTTACAGATAAGAAAACTGATCTCAGAAAAGTCAAGGTACTTCTGCAAAATACCACAGGTAAGAGAGTCTTCTTGGAATGTCTCAAGCAATTCTCTAAATTCTGTAAAAATTAGAGACTAATGAGAATAGCATAATGGATAGAGTATTAGATTTGTCTCTATAAAAATCATTATGAAAATGGTGTGTCTACACAGAAAAGAAAAAGAAAAATGCTAATGAAATCATGGAGTATGGAGAATTGGGTCAGATAGTGGCTATAATCATTTAATTGAAAACCATAATAAGGGTCAATCAAGTTCAAATTAATTGCAAACTCTTTTCAGTGAAAAGACAACAATTTCTTTGGAAATTTCATTATCCTATTTAATTTTCTGACTTCAAGAAACAAGTCCCAATGTATGCAATTACACTTTAAGTTAACATGAGTGATGCTGACTTTGTAAACAGATTAAAGTAAATTAATTAATGAAAATATCATGTATTTGTGAATGTTAGTATGATCTCTTCCTCCCCTGACTAGCTATGGGATTTCATTTGGCAGACTGGTCCTGCCACTATTAAGTGTGTTTTTCATTCACCACAAAGTTGCAACTTTCACAAAATTCTAATTTACCTGGCAAACCCATTCCACCAACAGAACCCTTTGGTCCTGGTAGTCCTGGAGCACCTGGAGATCCCCCAAGACCTTGATCACCTTTAGGACCTTCAAGAAAAAAGAGGGAGAAAAAACATCAAATATTTTGCCCAAAAGGTATTCACATACTACTTTGACATTAAATTACAAATATACATTAGAGCACTAAAATTTTGTCCTATATACCTGGCTGGCCAGGAGTTCCTGCTTGTCCATCCTTCCCAGGTACTCCTGGAGTGCCAGGATCTCCTCTGGCTCCTTTATCTCCAATTGGCCCAGTTTGTCCTGAGTACCCCAAGTTATAAAAAAAGAAAGAGAAAGGCAAAGTTAGAGACAGACAGAAACAGAGAACAAAACAGATTTTAATAAATGTGTATTGTCTATTATTTATAAAGCATCGTGCTAGGAGGAAAAAAAAAAACAAAACACTAATCATTCGACTTCTCTTTGCACTAGGCAACAAAGAATCTAAGGTGCTGACCTGCACTGATGGAGGGAGTGTCCTTATCTTAGAGATTCTAGTATCATTGAAATCATAGGTCCAGTCCTTCCCTTTGTCCTTTATAATAATTAACTATAAAATATTTCTCCTTGTTTTTAATTCCTTTGTTACAAAATAAAGTGAATGAAACAAAAAGGGCAAAAACTCTATTTTACCTGGGCTTTTTTTTAAACTTCTCTGACACATAACATATATTGCTCCAACCCCTTATATTTACTCTTTGGCTTTCTGCTTCAAATGTGTTTTTTTATAAACAACATATTGTAAGATCCTGTTTTTAAATCTGCTCTGCTATCTGCTTCTGTTTTATGAGTGAGTTCATCATATTCATATTCACTATTTTCCCTGCATCCTCTTCCCCCTCTCTCCTTTCTCAAATGTTTTCTTTCTAACCACTACCTCTCTTAATCCACCTTCCTTTCTATTATTCCCAACTTTTCTCTCCCCTCCTACTTCTTTATAGAATAAGATAGATTTCTATACCCAATTGAGTGTATATGTTATTCCCTCTATGAGCCAATTCCAATTAAGAGAAAGGTTCAAACACTGCCTGCTATCATCACTCCTCTATCTTTCCTCTATTGTAATAGCTTTCATAACTCTTAGAATAAGGTAAATTTTCTACATAATAATTTACCTCATTCTAAAACTCCCTTCCTTCTTCATCCAGTGGAATTCTCTTTCTTACCTCTTCATTTTGGTGAGTTTTTAAAAATATATTACCCCATCATAGTCACTTTATATTCATGCCCTCCATCTATTTATATTCCTTCTAACTGTCTTAATAGTGATAAATTTCTTAAGTGTTACTTGTATAATCTTGCATAGAGAAATGTAAATAGTTTAACTTTATTTATCTTATTAATCTCTTATGTTTTCTTTTTTCCTGTTAATTTTTTATGTGTCTCTTGAGGCTTACATTTTAAAACCAAATTTTCTGTTCAGTTCTGATTTTTCATCAGGAATGCTTGAAAGTCATCTATTTCATTTAATATCATTTTCCCCCTAGAGGTTAATACTCAGTTTTATTGGATAGGTTACAGTAAACTAGCTCTTTTGCTCTCTTGAATCTCATATTCTAAGCCCTCCAATTCTTTCATGTAGAAGCTGCTAAATTTCGTATTATCCTAACTATGGTTCCATGATATTTGAATTGTTTCTTTTTAAGCAGTTGGTAATATTTTTTCCTTGACCTAGATACTCTGGAATTTGGTTTCAATATTCCTGGTCATTTTCATTTGGGGATCTCTTTAGGAGGTGAATTATTTCAACAGAATATCACGGCAGTTTTTCTTAATCATTTTTTGAAATATGATGTTCAGATTCTTCTTTTGATCATGGCTTACAGGTAATACACTAATGCTTAAATTATCTCTTCTGGATCTATTTTCTAGGAAATAGTTTCCAGTGAGAAAGTTAACATTTTTTTCTGTTTTTTCATTCCTTTGATTTTGTTTGTGTTTTATGGTTTCCTGATGTCTCATAAAGCCATTAATTTCCACTTACCCGATTCTAATTTGAAGGAATTACTTTCTCCAATGAACTTTTGTACCTATTTTTCTATTTGATCAATTCTAATTTTTAGGAACTTGTTTTCTCCAGTGAATTTCTATATATCTTTTTTCATTTTTTTTCTGTTTCCTTTACCAAATGGCCTTTTTCATGATTCTCTTACATAACTTCATTTCTTATCCAAATTTTTCTTCTATCTCTTTTCTTTTATTTTTAAAATTATTTTTGCTATCTTCCAGGAGTGCTTTTTGGACCTAACTCCAATTTGCATTCTTCTTTGAGACTTTTATATACTTATTTTGATACTGTGTCATCTTCTGAGTTTTTGTTTTAATCTTCCATGTTACCATAGTAATTTTCTAGAATCAGGCCCTTTTTCTGCTGTTTCCTCATTTTTCTAGCTTATTTCTTGACTTTTAATTTTATGAAGATGAATTCTGCTCCTGGGTGGAGAGGGCAGTATCTTGAGCTTCTTGTACCAGGTACTCAGGGCTACCAAGGGCATAGAGTCTGGCTGTGGTCCTCAATCAGGTGCTATTGGACTACACTTGGGATGTTAGGCCTTGCTGGTGACCTATGCTACAGATGAGAGGCCTTTCTGATGTCTTTCTTTGCTAGCATAGGGTCTCACTTCTGACCTGAATGAGGAACATGAAGCCTCATTGCCGGCCAGCACTAGAGTTAGGGGCCTTCTGCTGGCCAGCCTGCACCAACATGGAGTCTCACTGTTGGCTTCTTCAGGCACTACCTAAGTTGGACAGCATTCTTTTTTTATACCAATAAGACAGATTTTCTTGTCAATGGCTGTCTTGGGCTAGAAAATTGTTTTGTCTTAATCTTTTTGGGTTCTCCTGCTATAGAATTTGTTTTCAGGCATTATTTTAGTCATTTAGAGGTGAATTTGGGAGAGTTCAGTTGAGTTCTTGCCTTACTCTGTTATCTTGACTCTAATCTCCCCAACACTATATCTTAATAATTATTTAACATAACATCTAAAGGAAGAGTTTTGTAAGGGATGAAAAAACTAAAAGTATAAGATAATTATAACAGCACTTTTTTCTTTTAAGAAAATAACATTCTAAATAGTAATTTTCTCTGGATAAAATTTGAAATATTGAAATTTCTGATAGAATAACAATTTAAAGAAAATATTCATTTGAAAAAATATATTTTGTAGTAATGCCAGATAAGAGAAATTATATTTATTTTTGAAGACAAGTAAAATTAAAGTTGATTATAATATTAGCTAGGTAAGAAAGAAGACAATACAGTCTGTTTTGCTTGCAAAGACTTCAGAGAATCCTAAACAATCCTAAAAAATCCAGAAATGTTCTGTGCTACCTCACATGTACCTTAAATGTACTTTTTTTTCTGGCTCAAAATGAATGAAAGAAATTTTACCTTTTTCTCCTTGATCTCCTTTCTGGCCCTTCATACTGTCCATGTCTACTTTATCCATTGATCCTGGCTGTCCAGGAAGACCAGCATCACCCTTATCACCTTTGAAACCTGGATCACCCCTGGGTCCTGTTGTACCTGGGAAACCTTGGTCACCTACAAAGAAAGAAGACAATACAAGAATTACAGTAAAGATGCTTCCTAGTGTTGGAAAGACACATACTTGTAGGCTGTTCATCTAAAAATGTGTGATATAAATTTGCATTATATATTTAATTACTAATTATTGTGTCTCTGATCTATTTTTTCCTATTCCATTGCTTTTATGTTTTCTTACAGCATAGTGATTATCTCATGTTCTCAAAATGGAGTTTTAGTGGAGTACATCTGGAAAGTCTTAATATAAATGTCTTGTAAAGACTAGTTAAGTTCAGAGAATTGGCCATGAATATTCTGGCCAAAGTAATTAATAAAAATTGCCCAATAAAGATGTGAGGAAAATTGCAAACTTTGGATTTAATATAACTACATAATAATCATATTCAATAAGAGAAGCTGACCCAATAGAAATACTTGAAGTTAGATTTTCTTTCTTTTACTTAGTATTGTTGAAATATAAGGCATTCATAGAAATGAGTTGGTTTATTAGTTTTTATGCTTTTCTCTCCATTCCTAAAATATCGATATCATTAATTTCTATAACTAACTTCTTAAAAGCTTACTGAATAAAATTTAGGGAACTATTGAAAGAGTATTTAATACAATTTTCTACTGCCCAAAATAGCTTTTTTTAGGGGGTGGATAATCTTGAAAAAACACTTTTCCACTTGAAAACTGAATCTCTATTAAGAGAATGGGGAAACTCAAAAACATTATTTAAAAGAAAATGTATTTTCAAAGGGGAAAAAATCACCTCATCTGTAAACTTCATAGCAAACTAAAGGATTCCAAAAATTCTTTTTACAATGGTACCTTTGAATAATAACAGTCCAGAACATCACATAAATGCTCCTAAGAAACCTATTTTTTCTTAGATCTACATGATAGAGTACAGTTGATTCTGTGTGCTCACTTTCCATACAAAACTCTTAATTGGATTATAAATTATCCCAGACAATTGTTGTTCTTCTTAAATTGTCCTCTTCAGCCATAACCACCACAGACACATACAGATATCACATAATACCCCTTAAAAGGAAATATTTTTCCTCTCTGCAGGGCCATCTCCAATCATCCTGATCTATATCTCTGGACATTGGATCCATATGGCTCCAGAGAAGAAAGAAAGGCTGGTGACCATGCACAGTCCTCCCTCACTTAAATGCAATATACTTGCATGTCATGGCGTCACTTCCCTCATGTCATGGTCATCTTCAGGAACAGAGGACAAACAACAAAACAACAAAAATTTTTCCTCACTAAGATATAGTAAATGAATTTCTTATGCTGGGCAGAGATGATCAGTTTTGATGATCCCTGGAGTCACTGTGACTCTATAACTCTGTGACTCTATGAAAATATAGTTATCCCTTCAATATTAGTGTTTAGGGGTTCAGCACCCCCACAATCTTAAAAATCTGCATAAAATTTTTTGGGTTCCCTTCACACCAAAAAAGTCTAAATTTAAAATTTTTCTTTTATGAGATGTTTACAGTACTGTAATGTAAAATTTTGGTTAGTATTATATAATGCTACACACTTATTTTATGAATTTCTGAGCTTCTAAATTTTTTCTGTGGTTTTTGTATGTTGTCTGTGGCTCTTGAAAAACTCCCCCAAAATTCCAATTTAATTTCTTATTCTGACCAACAATTACTGTAACTATAATGGGGAAAGTCGCAATGGGGAAAAGATAACTGTACACTTCAACTACTTTTAAAAAGTCATTAAGAAATTAAAATCCAGAGAACTGATATTTTTGTAGCTGTCAATGAGTCTTACCTTTTACTCCTTGGAAACCTGGAGAACCTACTGGTCCAGGAGGACCTGGCTGACCTGGAGTTCCCATTACTCCCATCTCTCCCTTGGGACCTGTGAGCAAAGAAAAAGAAGAGTAAATGTTATCCCAGATTTACATTTGGTTGACAGTTTTTCACTTGGCTCTGAATATTCAAGTAAACAGACATCATTTCACTTAACAAATTTGAGGAGGAAGAAGAGTTCACAAAAATGACTTACCTGGAAAACCTGGAAGTCCAGGAGTCCCTTGTATGCCAGGAGGCCCAGGTAATCCTATTTGGCCTGTTAAGCCAGGAAGACCTGGACTTCCCTTATCTCCTTTAGGTCCTGGCATATCTGATCCTGGGAATCCAGGGTAACCCTTCTCTCCTTTGATTCCAGGAGGACCTAAAATAAGGCAAAAAGCAAATAATCTTAACTTTCATAATTAGGAAACAACCTGCTAGACATTTTACTTTTAATTGGTAAACAGTATAAGAAAACATGTATGTCCCTATTAAGTATAATTAACCTAAAGTCTACTATATCCCTAGCAGAAGGAGGTGAGCTTAAAACTAATTATCAATAAATAATGATTCATGGATTCCCACTTTTCTGCTCCTCTTTATTTTAAGATAATGAAGGAGCTAAAGATTGGGTCTATTCATTTAACACTACCCTAATTTCAATCAGTCACTAATAAACACCACCACCAAGGAAGTAATTAAAAGAATATATTTGCATTCACTTTTTAAAAATTTTAATGATATGATAAAAATTCAAGGATGTTTTACTCATTCTCCTTCTAATGGCATGTATTATAGCCATATGGGAAAGAATATTAACTTAGATAACCAATCAAATTATTTCTACAAATTATTATTCTCTTACTACATTATTGGTGGAGCTCTGAAATGGTCCAGCCTTTCTGGCAAACAATTTGAAGCTATGCCCAGAAAGTTACCAAATAGTTCATATCCTTTGACCCAACTATATTATTGTCAGGTCTCTACATCAAACAAATTCAAAAAAAAAGAAGAAAAGGTCCATATATGAATATGATAGAATACTATCATGCCATATGAAATGATAAAATGGAAAATGACAGAGGAAACTAAGAAGACCTTCATAAACTGATGCAAAGCAAAGGAAGAAGAACCAGAAGAACAATGTATACAATGATAATGTTACAAAGAAAAACAACTTTGAAAGATTTTATAACTCTGATAAACATAAAGATGAACTGCAAATCTAAATGGATGAACATGAATTGTACCACTCACCACTTGCTGGAGAAGTAATAAGCTTTAAAATGCAAGATGAGACATACATTTTTAGACATTTACCAGACTATGTAGCTGTAGCTATGCACTGAAAGATTTGTTTTTTTTCTTTTTTTTAATTTCTTTTTTAATTTTTAAAATAAAATAAAAATAAATTTTAAAAAGGATTTGTTTTTTCAGTTTTAATTGCTCAATAGTATGTGTGTGGGGGAAAAGTTAAAAAATACTTGAAAAAAATTATAAAGAAAAATGAAAAAAAAATTACTTTCTTCAAATCCTGTCCCACCCAACATATTATTTAGATTTATGCTTATCCTTTCTTTCACTGACATTATGGTCTTTTCCCAACTACTGACAATAAAGGGAACTCTGAATTACCTGTTGATCCTGGTGGCCCCTGTCCTCCAGGGGGGCCCATAACTCCAGGAGGGCCTATTCCTGGAGCACCAGGGGCACCTTTTGGGCCTTGGATTCCTTGCAGTCCTGGGTCACCTAAAGAGAAGAAACAAAAATTGTGAATCAGTTACCCACAATAGGAACTCCCTGCTTTCTACCCACAGGCAGGCAATTTCAGAAAATGAATTCATCTTGCAATTTTGTCTTTGAAAACATTACCTCTGAGTCCTTGTAGTCCAGGTGGTCCTATAAGTCCATGTTCTCCTGGGATCCCTGGTCCACCAACGTTCCCCTTTTCACCAGGGCGACCAGGAATACCGGGAAGACCTGCTGATCCTTTGGGACCTGGTAGACCCACTCCAGGTTCACCCTTGATATTAAAAAAGAAAAAAAATGACAAGGCAAGATCAACATATAACAAATGTAACCAGATATTCAGACTTTCCCTGTGGGCATGAAAAGGATTTTAAAACTTAGTATATTCCTGGGAATTTTAGTCCCAGACAGTATTATTTTCTTTATTAACTTTATTGTTTCCCAACATGTTTTTTTGGGCCTAGAGCTCCTGAGGACACATGTTGGACACAAATAAATAACAAAATGTAAAATAACTCCATTCTTGCAAGTGAGCTGATACCTTCTTAATAAAGGGTTCATAATCATAATAGAACTAATTAATGTTTTTTTTTTCTGCCTTTACTCTGTTATCCTGGCTTCAGCTTCCTAATCAATGTTTTTTCAACGTTAATCAGTGCTTTTAAAGTATCCTTTAAAACATTTTATGATCCAAAGGCATTTAATAAGTAGTGAGAATGAAAAAATAAATAAATGAAATCTCCTATAAAAGAAAATAAGCAATATAATTTGACTTCAAATTATGTTTTAGATAAGTGTTCGATAAGTTGTACACAAGGCAAAAAAAAAAAAAAAAAGAAAAAGTGTTTTGCATTAAGTACAATTGATTTCTACTACAATATCAAAGACCAATTCCCATGACTTTTGGATTTACTGCATACTTTAAAAAATAATCTTAAAATTAGTAACATTCCCTTCAAAGTCTTTCCTTTGTCTCTCTACACTGACAGTGACTCAATTTTTGCACATTTCAAGAATAGTTAGTAACAAGAAGTCAAGCTCTATGTTCTTTGAATACTTTTTAAGGGCATGCATTATTTATAACAGCAAAAAATCAATTTGCATTCCATTTGTACTTTACTAATTCTATGAGACAGGAACATGTCAGTAATCGTATTTACTATGGCCTGGCTTCTGGTTGACTACAGAGCTCCCTAGTGGGAGAAGCCTATGGAGAATTTTTTTTCTTAGCTTTTCACAAGTTCAGTACATACTTATTTCTTTTAAAAACTTAATAATAAACACTAACAAACATGAATATTTAAAAATATAACTAAAAGAAGAGTATATTTGATATTGTGAACTTCATAGTTCTCTGTTTGTCTCACGTCTTGCTCTGCCTCTTTCTTTTCCAAACACTCAGTACAGAATGTAAATGATAGGTTTCTTTTTAAAAAATACTGATAGGATTCATCTTTGGCCTTCCTTCAAGACATATAATACTACTGCTTCCACTGATAAATAAAGCATTTTCAGTGTAAGTAAATTCAACAAATATTCAAAGATGCCTCAGAAATCAGGGAATCAAGGAATTAGAAGGATCAGCAGCCAATCACACCACCTTGATCTGACACTTGATCTTGACACAGAAAAAAGAGAAGAAAGCCCAAAGAATGTTCACAGGCCCTGAAACCAGAAGGAAACTAGAAGATCATCTAGTTCATACCCCAAATTCATATCAGGAAACTGTGGCCCACAAAGTAAAATGAATTGTCCCAAATTTCAAAAAGCTGAAGCCAAGAGAGATATGGGGCAACAGAGTAAGTGGGCTGGGTTCACTTTGGTCTTTGTATAAAAATTTCCATTCTTGGTCTGAGCATTTCATCTAATCAAACCCTACAAAATGAATTCCTTCTGTTCTCAGACTGATATCAATTTTGTGTTTTTTGACATATATAATATTATTTTAATATTTTTCCTGTAAGATATGTCATTTCCTTTGAAGATCTAAAGTAAAAGCATGGTAGAAAGATCGCTGGATTTGGAACAAGACAACCTAGTCTTAAATCTGAGTTCTGTCAATTAGTAGCTATATAAATTTTAATAGATGACATTACCTCTCACTTTCTTTATTGGTAAGATGAAGGGTTTGAACTAAATGATCTTCCAGGCTCCTTCTAGCTCTAAAATCCTAGGATCTATTCCTATTTTAATTCTACACTTTGGTTATTCAGTTTTTAAGAAAATGTGTCATGAATGATAGAATTAAAGAATTAAAGATGATAGGAAACTAGAAACATCTTCACAGATGAAGAAACTGTATTCAAGAAAAATCAAATGATTTGGCCAAGGTCATTCAAAAAGTTACTAACAAAGATGGAACTATAGGCCAGTTTCCTATCTCCTAGTCCACGCTGATTCATAAAAGTACATTCACTTTCTTAATAAGAGGTTGTTGTTTACAAAATCAAGCTATATTTCATGGGCTATTTGATCCTAAAATGACTTGCTGAAGTATACTTCCCAATCATGGAGTTAATTCAGAACCACAAAAGTGTTGTTTTTCGTTCCAGTTTAAAAAAAAAAAAGATGAATGTGAATAAATCAGTCAGATGGATAAACTATACTTGGGAAGCAAAATAATGAAACTCTAGCAAATGAAAAGGTGTAAAGTGAAACTTTAGCTACATTATCACTGGCATTTTTTCCTTTCTCAATAACACTTTTTAAAACAATAAAAGAAAGAACAATATTACTCACTTTTTGGCCTGGAACACCTGGATTTCCTGGTAAACCATCAAATCCTGGACGACCTGGATTTCCAGGCTGACCTATAGCTCCGGGTAAGCCATCAACACCTATTGAGTAAAGCAGATCATTAATATTGCAACAGCTTTGTGACCTACTGAACTAGGCCTGAACTTATCTGGATAATTAAGCAGAGATCCACTCTTTGAAAGCAACAATCAGAGGTAATTTATTCAGCTGGTACCACCAGGGTCACCTAAGACACTGATATGAGCACTTTACAATCCACACACCTCTTTCTCCCCAAATCTAACCATTTTTTCTTTCTCTTCTTCCTCTTTACTAAGCCACTTCTTTCTATTCTCCTTCCCCCAAATCCCCTTTTCTCCTGCTTTTAAAGTTAAACATGACAAAAGAATTAATCATCTAAAATTTATTAAGCTCTACTATGTAATAATGTACCAGGCATTGTGCTGGACATAAGGGATCATAATTTGGCCTCTCTGGTAATATTCAAATCAAAAAAGCTTTATCATTCCCTGCTCTAGAAATATTTAAATAATATGGCAATTAATGGCTATTAAGATGCCTAGGATCAGTCTTTGTGAGTCTGTGTGTAGAAAAAGTGGAGTTAAAGGGGTGTATATGTGTGTGTGCATTTGTATTTAATTTTGTTTTACCTCTTGGTCTAATAGCCAAGGAAACTGGGGCAGAGCCTGGCTAAATGGTATTATATTTAAGGAAGTAGAACTGGAACTATAATATTAGTATTGAGAACTGGCAATAGCAAAATTCCTTTTATCAATGTTGGTCAGTTCCTAGAATGGCAACTGATCCATACCATGCAGAGTAGATTGTGTGACTAAGCAAGCAAACTAAATTACCAAAAAAGACTGACCATTGTAGATGGCTACAATTAGAATATAATAAAGGTTCTCAAAAAATAAATAAGGATCAAACACAATCAAGCGGGAATGAGGGAACAGGTAATTCTAGAATAGATTAGGAATATTTTCTCCGTAAATAGGCTTCCTAGCCCTGAATCTGTTTGGATCCTCCTTCCTGACCTTCCTGAATCATTTCCCTATAAATTTCTATAAATGCTATCCTGCCTCTCCTTCTGTGGAGATAGAGGGGTTTTTT
>JAJPUD010003461.1:200750-227033 GCA_023553655.1 Myrmecobius fasciatus
TTTTTTTTTTTTTTTGGTTTGTTTGTTTGGGTTTTTTTTTTAGAACAATAGGGAATGTCAGCTTATGGTGTTTCTGGGCATACTTTACATTATACTTCATAAGCAGATTTACCTTCCCAACTCTAAACTCCTCCCTAACCAAAATTATTCAACTGATAAGTAAAATATTATCCCCAAAAGAGTTATGGCTGTCACACTAAATATTTGTAAATTACTTCTCTGCAAATCACCAATATCTCACTTTTCAAAAACTCATCTTATAACATAACCTCACATTTTTATAAAGAATTCTTGCTAGGTTACAAAGTTATTTCATACTTATGGTACTATTTTATTTCTACAATATTTTCCTGGGGCAGAAAGGGAAAATTATTATTAACTCATTTTACATTTGAGGAAAGTGAAATAGAAACATAAGATTTCACAGGTAGTAGAATGGCCAATAAGAGAATTCCCAATCCAAGGTTCTTAGTTTCAGTTAAACACTTTTTTTAAAACTTTATTTATTTGTTTTTTTGCTGAGATAATTGGGGTTAAGTGACTTGCCTAGGGTCACACAGCTAGGAAGTACTAAATGTCTGAGACCAGATTTGAACTTAGGTCCTCCTGACTTCAGAATTGATGCTCTATTCATTGTGCCATCTAGTTGCCCCAATTACTCTTTTTCTTACCATTTAAAACTTTTACCTTTTGGTCCTGGGGGTCCTGGAAATCCTATTCCTGGTTGGCCAACAGCACCCTTTTCTCCTGGAGGTCCTTGTCTTCCTGGGCTGCCAGGAAAACCTCTGTCACCTTTAATGAGAATAGCAGATGATCAATCCTAGCTAAAAATTGGAAATTTGTCAGGCTTCAACTATTAAAAGAACAACTTTTTAAAAAATACCTTGGGGTCCTGGGAAACCTGGGGGTCCTGGAACTCCTTCTGCCCCTGGGGGACCAGGTAGAGGAACCACTTTTCCTGCTTCACCCTTAGGACCTGAAAAAGAAATGTAAAAACAGATGTAATGGAAGGCTCTGTATGCCAATTGCACTAATTTTCTGAAGTCTTTGAGAAAGCATTTTCTTTGAAATGTACACCCATGATTATTTGCATGAAATTCTCAAAAGTTATGGCTTAACACTTACTTTAAAATTCTGTTTTTTTCATGAGAATTACTAAGAAGACCCCAAAAAAAAACAAATGCAAATCTTACTGCATGAAAAACTATTCTAAAAAAACTCCCAGCTGTATATAACTTCTTATTCAATTTGCTTGCATTAGAAAGTTCTGAACATATTTTTAATGGATTCTGTGTAGTTTAATGGATAGAGAATTAGTCAGAGATCCAACAAGTTTGAGTTATCCCCCACTATACTGGCTATGTGCCTCCCGATAAGTCATCTAAACTCTGTTCTAGGCAACTCTTTAGAACTGTAATGTTGCCGAGAAGGTGCTAACCAGAAAAGGTGCTGAGTATGAAAAGTTTTCTCAACCAGTGAAATCACAGATTTCCCATCCCCAAGCCACCTTAGTCAACAATATCACATATCTTTTCCTCTGTATCAGACTGAAAGCTACTTAAAATGAGGGTCTGTATTATACCTAATCCCAGAGTCTGGCAATTAATATTTTACCAGTTGTTTAGATATGATTTTATTTATATGGAAAATATTTGATGATGATGATGATGATGATGATGATGATTGATGCTATTCAGTCACTTCAGTCATGCTCAATTCTTTATGACCCTATTTTGGAGTTTTCTTGGCAAAAATACTGGAGTGGCTCACTGTTTCCTTCTTCATCTCATTTTACATATGAGGAACTGAGGCAAACAGGCTTAAGTGACTTTGACCAAGGTTACAAAGTCAGTAACTATCTTAAGCCAGATTTGAACCCAAGAAGATGAATCTTTCTGATTCTAGGCCAGCACTCTATCTACTGCACCCCCTAGTTGACCTAATAATAATGGTAATATACTCCTCTGAATCCTGTTGTAGATTATCTATCAATTCCTAGTTTGGTTATTGTTTTAAACTATCCTATCTATTCATTTAGGAAATATCAGTTACTAATGAGATGGGAAGTTATAGAAATGCAATCTGCATATTTTGACAGTATTATCCTTTTTTCTTTCTTACCAATGTTTTCTCTTGAGTTAATTAAACACCCATATTTACTCAGTGAAAAGCATTCCACTGAAAGTTCTAATGCATATTCATCTCCCTCTGTATACACATGTCTTACCCTAGCTCTACTTTAGATCAAAATATGTATGAAAGAATTATGATTTATATTTATAGCGTGGCTTAAATGGGTGAAGTAGAAAAAGACCTCTAACTCTAATATCTGGCTTTTATTTATGCATATAGCCTTACCCTGATATATGACTTCCTTTTCCCTCTAAGATAGCTTACTGATCATCACCTGCCCCCACACTAGATGTTTAGAGTTCCCAAAGAAGGACCTCTACCACATGGACACAACTCACACTACTCCTAATAGTGACTATATTATAAGAGGACACACACTCTTCTTACTTGTCACTGAGTTCCTGAGACCTCCCAAATGTGCTTCCCAATTACACAAAATCACACATTAACATCATTAACTCTTTTTTTCCAATTACATGTAAAAACAATTTTTAACATTTGTTGGGTTTTTAAATTTTTGAGTTCCAAATTCTCTGTTCCCCTTCTTCTGTTCCCCTCTCCTTGAGAAAGGAAACAATTTGATATACAATATAGATATACAGTCTTACAAAATACATGTATTTACATATTAGCCAGGTTGCAAAAGAAAACACAAACCAAAACAAAAACAAACAAACAAAAAAAAGGATGCTCATTCCTATTTGCGCTCAGACTTCATCCAGTACTTTCTCTGAAGGTAGATAGAACTTTTTTTCTCATAAGTATTGCTGAGAATAGCCAAGTCATTTACAATTTGACCATCTTCACAACACTCTTGCTACTATAACAATAAAATCCTGGTTCTGCTCATTTCATTTTGCATGAATTTAGTGATGTGTTCCCTGTTTTTTTTTCCCTGAAAACATCCTGCTTATCATTTCTTATAGCACAGGACTATTCCACATCAATCATACACTACAACTTATTTAGCCATTCCCCAATTGATGGTCATCCCCCTCAATTTCCAATTCTTTGCCACCACAAAAAGAGCTGCTACATAAATATTTTTGTAAATATTGATCTTTTTCTTTTTTAGAGGGAGACTCTCTTTGGGATACAGCCCTATCAGTAGCAGCTGAATCAAAGAGTATGCACAATTTTAAATACAATACAATAATGTATTAATTCTACCATTTTTCCAAATTCATTCAAATATTTTTCTTTTCCCTTTTCTGTCATATTACCCACACTTAAAGGTGTGGGATAATAAGCAATAAAGAGTTATTTTAATGTACATTTCCTAATTAATGTAAATTAATATAGATGACTTTGGTTCTTGTTTTGATTTCCTGATGATAAATTAGGAAATGATTCATATTTTATAAAGTTAACTCTATTCTCTATATATTTGAAAAATGAGGCCTTTACTAGAGAAACTTAAAAATTCCTAAATTTATGTCCAAAGAAGACCTGGAACTCCTAATTGAACACCACATGGATAATTTTGATTATCTTAAGTTAAAAAGTTTCTGTACAAACAAAACAAATGCAGACAAGATTAGGAGGGAAGCGTCAAATTGGGAAATCATCTTTACATTTAATGGTTCTAATAAAGGCCTCATTTCTAAAATTTATAGAGAATTGTCTCATATATATAAGAATTCAAGCCACTCTTCAATAGATAAGTGGTCAAGGGATATGAACAGACAATTTTCAGATGATGAAATTAAAACCATCTCTAGTCATATGAAAAGTTGCTCCAAATCACTATTGATCAGAGAAATGCAAATTAAGACAACTCTGAGATACCACTACACACCTGTCAGATTGGCTAAAATGACAGGAAAAGATAATGATGAATGTTGGAGGGGATGTGGGAAAACTGGGACACTAATACATTGTTGGTGGAACTGTGAACGGATCCAACCATTCTGGAGAGCAATTTGGAGCTATGCCCAAAAAGTTGTCAAACTGTGCATACCCTTTGACCCAGCAGTGTTTCTACTGGGCCTATATCCCAAAGAGATCTTAGAGGAGGGAAAGGGACCCACATGTGCAAGAATGTTTGTGGCAGCCCTTTTTGTGGTGGCTAGAAACTGGAAACTGAAGGCATGCCCATCAATTGGAGAGTGGCTGAATAAATTATGGTATATGAATGTTATGGAATATTATTGCTCTGTAAGAAACGACCAGCAGGACGATTTCAGAGAGGCCTGGAGAGACTTGCATGAACTGATGCTGAGTGAAACGAGCAGAACCAGGAGATCATCATACACAGTAACAACAGTATTACATGATGATCAATTCTGATGGACATGGCTCTCTGCAACAAAGAATTGTCTCAAACCAGTTCCAATTGTTCACTGAAGAAAACCATATACACCCAGAGAGAGGGAAATGAAATATGGACCACAACGTAACATTTTCATGATCTCTATTGACATTTGCTTGCATTGTGTTGCCTTTCTCTGATTCTTTTTTTTTTCTTGTAGATAGGATTTTTCTTGCCTAACTTCTCAAGCATTTCAACATTATTAACATGTAGTGGACTTCCTGCCATCTAGGGGAGGGGAGGGGACTGGGGGTAAAATTTGTAATGGAAAGCTTTATAAAGATCCATGTTGGGGAACTACCCATACATATGTTATACAAATAAAAAGCTTTAATTAAAAAAAAAAAGAAACTTAAAAATTCCTGCCCCCCACCCTGGTTTTCTGCATTGTTATTGTTGTTTAGTCACTTCAGTTGTGCCTGACTCTTTGGGACCTCACCTGGGGTTTTGATGAACACCTTTTTTTTGTAAATAGATTGAGATCTGGTACTATGTATGAGGCCACTTTCCTTTACATTTTTTCCCCATTGATTCCCTTCATATTCTTAATCTTTTGTTCTTCCAGATGACTTCTGTTATTTTTTTTTCTATTTCTATAAAATAACCTTTTAGTAGTTTGATTGTTATGGCACTGAATAAGTAAATTAATTTAGTTAGAACTGTCATTTTTATTACATTAGCTCAACCTACCCTTTAGCAATTGATATTTTACCAGTTATTTAGATATGATTTTATTTATATGAAAAATATTTGATGATGATGATGATGATGATGATGATGATGATGATTGATGTCATTCAGTCACTTCAGTCATGCTCAATTCTTTATGACCCTATTTTGGGGTTTTCTTGGCAAAAATACTGGAGTGGCTCACTGTTTCCTTCTCCATCTCATTTTACATATGAGAAACTGAGGTAAACAGGGTTAAATGACTTTGACCAAGGTTACAAAGTCAGTAACTATCTGAGGCCAGATTTGAATTGTAATTGTGTTTCTGGATTTTTCTTAGCAGGTGGACTCCCAAATATTTTTTTTTATTGTCTGCAGTTATTTTAAATGGAACGTCTCTTTCTAGCTCTTACTATTAGAGTTTGTTAGTAATAAAAATCCTGATGATTTATATAGATTTATTTTATAGCATATAACTTGGCTAAAATTATTAATTATTTTAAATGTTTTTTTTTATTTGACTCCCTAAGTATACCATCACATCACCTACAAAGTGGTAGTTTTCTTTCTTCAGTCTAATCCTAATCCATTACTTTTTCTTTTATTGTTATAGCTAGCATCTCTAATATACTATCAAATGATAGTGTAATAATGCCTAAAATGATATTGACTGATAGTGGTGATAATGGGCATCCTTACTTGACTTTGTGATCTTCTAGCTTATCCCCAATACAAATAATGCTTGCTGATGGTTTTGGATAGATACTACTTTTCCATTTAAGGAAAGCTCCATTTATCCCTGTGCTTTTTAGTGTTTTTAATAGGAATGACTATTTTATTTTGTCAAAAGCTCTTTCTACATCTACTGAGATAATTATATGTTTTTTTGTTAGTTTTGCTATTGATTTGGTCAATTATGCTGATGGTTTTCCTCATATTGAATCAGCTCAGCATCCCTGACATAAATTCCATCTGGTCATTATGTATGATCTTTATGATATATTGCTGTAATGTTATTCATAGTGTTTCATTTAAAGTTTTTGTTTTAAAATGCATTATGGAAATTGGTCTACAGTTTTATTTCTCTGTTTTTCTTTGTCCTCGTTTATATATCAGGACCATATTTGTGCCAGAAAAGGAATTTGGTAGGATTTTTTAAAAATATCTATTTTCCCAAGTAGTTTACACAGTATTGGAATTAATAGTCCTTTAAATGTCTGGCAGAATAGACTTGTAAATTCATCTGGTCCTGAGGACTTTTTCTTAGGAAACTCATGGATTGCTTATTTAATTTCTAAGATGGGGTTATTTAAATATTCCATTTTCTCTACTGCTAATCTGGGAAATTTATATTTTTGTAAATATTCATCCATTTCACTTAAATTGTTAGATTTATTGGCATATAATTGAGGGAAATAGTCCTAATAATTGCTTTAATTACATCTTCATTGATGGTTAATTCACCCTTTTCATTTATGACAGCAGTAATTTAATTTTCTGTTTTTTAATCAAATTAACCAATAGTTTTTCTTTTTATTGTTTGTTTCCCCCCCCCAGCTTTTAGGGTTTTTTTTATTATTATCAGTTTTTATTATTATCAGTTCAATGGGTTTCTTGCTTTAATTTTATTAATATCTCCTTTGGTATTTAATTGGGAATTTTTAATTTGTTCTTTTTCTAGGTTTTTTTAAATTATATAACCAATTCATTGTTCTGCTTTTTCTTGGCTTTTGATATAAATGTATAGAGATATAAATTTCCCCCTAAGTACTATTTTGATTGCATCCCATAAATTTTGGTATGTTGTCAAATTGTTGTAATTCTCTTTAATGAAATTATTTATTGTTTATGTAACCTGTTCTTTCACTCACTCATCCTTTAGGATTGGATTATTTAGTTTACAATTAATTTTTAATCTAGGATTCCATGTCCTTTTAATGAATGTATTTTTATTGAACTATTACCTGAAAATATTGCATTTAATACTTTAGCTTCCCTGCATTACAGTTTTTTTTTTTATGTATGTGTCATGACCTACTGAGAAAAAGGTATAATTCTTTGGTTTTTCTATTAAATTTTCCCCAGAAAAATATAATATATAACTTTTTGAAAATTCATTCATCTCCTTAATTTCTTCTTTATTTTTTGGGGGGAAGAGTAGATTTATCTAGTTCTGAAAGGGGAAAATTGAAAGACCACACTAATATAGTTTTACTGTCTATTTCTTTCTATAATTCATTTAATTTTTCCTTTAAGGAATTTGGATGCTATGATATTTTGTACATATATGTATAATATTGGTAATACATCATTGTCTATGGTGCTTTCTAACAAAATGTAGTTTCCCAATTTATCTCTTTTTTTATTTGATCTATTTTTCCTTTTGCTTTGTCTGAGATCATTATTGCCACCTCTGTTTTTTTTCTCTACTTTAGCTTCTTGCCTTTATTACATGTCTCTCATCTTTAAATGTGTTTCTTTAAAACAATGTATTATTGGATTCTGATTTTTAAACCACTCTGCTATCCATTTCTGTTTTATAAGTGAGTTTATCACATTCACATATTTTTATGATTTCTAAATATGTATTTCCCTTAATCCTATATTCCCCTTTCTATCCTTTTCTCTCATGCTCTCCTTTTGCCTGAAGCTCCTCAAAAGTAATACTGTTTGATAGTATTTTACACACAGTAGAATTTCTTTCAAATCTGGAGTTAATGCTCTCACTGACACTGTTTTATCAACTAAAATTACATGATATTCTTCAATGTTATTGTATCTCAGGAAATAGGAAGCCCAAGGAGAGGGAGAGTAATGAGGGAATAGTTGGCTAGTAGAATAGTCAGAACAAACATAACATTTAACAATTAAGTTCACCATCTTATATGGTGCAGTATATGATCAACCAAAACAATTATAATAGTGACATCACAGATCACCATAATAGATATTATAATAATAATGAAAAAATTTGAAATATTTTGAGAAATACCAAAATGTGACGCATGTTCAGTTGAATATGACGTGAGCATGTTCAGTTGGAAAAAAAATGGAACTGATAGGCTTGCTCAACTCAAGGTGGTCAAAAAAAATCTATAATTTCTAAAATAAAATATTTTTAAATGCAATATCTGCAAAGCACTATAAAGTTAAAGACAATAAAAAGAGATTTGACTGTACTCCTTCTAACTACCTTAATAATGATAAAATTCCCATGAGTTACAACTTCTGATATAGGAATTTAAACAATTTTACCTTATAGAATTCCTTATGATCTCTCTTTCATATTTACCTTTTTATGTTTCTTTTGAGTCATATTTGAAAGTCAAATTTTCTATTAAGCTCTGGTTTTTTCATCAGAAATATTTGAAAGTCCTCTACTTCATCAAATATCTATTTTTTTCCCTGAAGAATTATACACAGTTTTGCAGGATACATGATTCCTGGTTATGGTCCTAGCTCCTTTGATTTCTAGAATATATTGTAAGCTCTCTAATCCTTTAATGTTTCAAGAAGTGAGCAGTGATTTTTTTCAATTTCTATTTTACCCTATGAATCTGAGATACTGGGGCAGTTTTCCTCAATAATTTCTTGAAACCCAATGGGTAGGCTCTTTTTTTGATTGTGGCTTTCAGCTAATTCAATAATTAGATCTCTTTTCCAAGTCAATTATTTTTCCAATAAGATATTTTATATTTTGTTTTATTTTTCATTCTTTTGAATCATTAGCTTCCATTTGCCCAATTCCAATGTTTAAGGAGTTATTTTCTTCAGTGAACTTTTGTACCTCCTTTTCCATTTGGTCAATTTTACATTTTAAGGAGTTCTTCTATTTAGAAGATTTTTGTGCCACTTTTGCCATTTGAACAATTATTTTTTAGTATTATTTTATTCAATTTTATGTGTGTGTTTTTCCTTTACCCAGCTATTGACTCCCTTTTCATAATTTTCTTGCATCACTCTCATTTCTTCTCTCAATTTTTTCTCTGCTTATTTTATTTTTAAAATCACTTTTGATAGCCTCTAAGAATTATTTTGGGGCCAATACCAGTTAAAATTTTTCTTTGAGACTTTGAATGTAGCTATTTTAACTTGATCTTGATCTTTCCTATCACCATAGTAATTTTATATGGTCAGATTCTTTTTTGTTGTTTGCTCAGTTTTTCGAGACTCTTTCTTAACTTGGTTTCAAAGTTGGACTCTGCTCCCATGATGTCCTAACATATAGGTTTTTTGTGTTGATGTTTTCAGAGCTAGTTCTAAATCTATGCAAGTTTTTGGTTCTTCCAAGGTGGTATGATCTAAGGAGAGGTGTGTTCACTGCTCTCTTGGTCTGTGCTCTGATCAGTGAGTCACACCAAGTACTCTTTTCTGCCCATGAACTGTGATCAGGGTCTCTGCTCCCCTGCATCCACATGCCAGAGTGCTAAAGTTCTTTCTTGCCCAGGCACTGTGACCCAGAACTGTGTTTGGACAATGCAACAGAGTCCAATATCCAGAATAAGTCCCCTGTAATCTCCTTCTGATCAGCTAGCTGATCCCTTTACCATTTGTGGGCAGAGAGCTTTGGAAGCTACCCTCAAGACTTGCTGCTGACTTTCCAGGTTACAGCCCTGTGCTACACTTAGTTCTACTCTCATTACAGTGAAACAGACCTTTTCTGCCAAACTTCTAAGTTTTCTTTGCCTGAATAATTGTTTCTTTTTTCTTTCTTTGAGGCAATTGGGGTTAAGTGACTTGCCCACGGTCACACAGCTAGGAAGTGTTAAGTGTCTGAGACCACATTTGAACTCAGGTCCTCCTGATTTCCGGGCTGGTGCTCTCTCCACTGCACCACCTAGCTGCCCCCCGAATAATTGTTTCATCCCAACTCTTTTTTGGTTCTGTCACTACAGATTTATTTTGAGGCATTATTTTAAAGGCAGATGTTTGGAGGGGAATTCGGAAGAGTTCAAGTGAATCCCTATCTTTACTATATCATCTTGGCTTTGTGCCATCTTTAAATTAGTTTTTAAAATATAAAATATTCACTTAAAAATCAGGCAATATCGATAATAAGAAGTATAACAATTACTCCATGTAAGGTCATGCAAGAGTAATTAATGCATTATCAAGGCTATTATCATTCATAAATCAGGGTCTCTCTCATCAGTGCACACATTATCTATGAGGGACAAAAACTTATAGAAACCTACAATGGAGACACATTAATAAGGACAATCTCATAATTCTGATTTTAGGCCTTGATGTTCTTGGTTCCTGGTCTTATCACCAAAACCATCTGTTGGTTGACTGTTTCCTTTTGGTACTGTCCACTCTATGCAAATCTGCTTCTCACCTATTCTTAAACTGACGAATCAATGATAATTAGTCTCCAAAAATTCAGAGGAATTGCTATACTGTTGTAATGAAAAGCAATTCTCTTAAGCTAGACAAATGCAAAACATCTTAGGTTGGCTGTATGGACAATGCCCAAGATCTAGGATAACTCTTGACCCAACTGGATGCTGATTCATTGTATTAGTTAATTTGTTGGATTAGCTTTTCTTATAGCAAAGCAGAATTCACAGCAAAGCTTCTTATGTTGGCTCTCTTGACAATGCAAACAAACTTATTTAGCTCTATACTTAGCAGGATGTTGTATTGTCCAATCAGTTTTAAAGATATGCTGATTACATTTACTAATAGTAAAACAGATAGAAAACCTTTCTTTCACATTCTGCTACAGGTCCCTGTTAAGAGATGTGGAATCAGGGCTTTAATTACTGACTAATCCATTTTTTCCCTACTGACCTCCTATTTTCTTTTAGCTAAAGCCAAAACCTCCAAGTACTTGGTGATTCTTAGGAGAAAAGAGGTGGAGAGACAGAGACAAAGACAGAAACAGAGAAAAGAAGTGCTTTCTCATACCAATAACATAATATGAACAATTTTTATCCCTAAATTTTGAAACCAAAAGTATTTATTTAATCATCCCATTGCCTCTAGTTAATTACCTACTTCATTAAACTCTCAAATTAAAAAGAATGGTTGCAAGCAAATTATCTGAAGGGTCAGGATTCCTTGTAGCACCAGATTTCTCTGTCTTCTCAAACATGTCCCTCTCAGTTCTTTGGTCTTTGGAGCAGTCTGTGTCTATCACATTTCATGTGAAAACTGTTTCTGTATCCTTTAATTTAATTAGCTTTTCATAAACAAAAATTCTTTTTTCCACTCTTTTTCACAACCAAACTGCTCATAAACTAAAAGGGTAGTATCTTACAGGCATACCACACATTTGATACAAAGAAAAGCATATAAAAAAAAAAGAAGAGGGATGAGTTGTTTTTCATTCCTTGCCCCTATCTCAACTGATGCAATCATTAAAAATTAAACCACAAATAACAATGGTAATAAGGTATTCATACGTTAACAAAATGAATTTCTCTAATTGAATTGGAAATACAGGTTGGCATTGGTTGGCAAAAGACTGGCCACGCCCCAAGTGAATTTTAAAAAGCTAAGGCTACCAATCCTGGAGATAGGTCATGGAAGTCAAGAATTCAAGGAAATCTTGGATTTTTGAAACATAGTTCATAGACACACATATTTCCTAGATAAACACAGATGCAAGAATCAATATTCAAACATCACGAAGTAGAATGACCCTGACAGCAGAGAACATAGCCAACCTTGGATTCAAGAGTTAATCAGATCCTGACAGCAGAGAACATTACCAGCCATGGAGTCAATGTTAATTAGCACTGACATTTGGGAATTGATCTGTGGCATACCAAATGATTCTAACTGAGCATCCTCTCCAATAGAAGAGATGCACCTGGGGTAACAACAAATGAATACCACACGAAGTTAATGTCCATGAGAAACCTATAGTACCTGAAACTTGACCTGTCTTAGGCATATATAGTCTCTGTGTGTCAAACTACTAGCTTATTATGAATTTATGTCCACTCTCCCCTAAAACATTGTGTGTATTTGTGGCATAATGTACTCTTTTCTGTGGCATGTTGGTGAATGACTTTTGCTTTGTACTTTGTGTTCACTGTCTATTAAAGACACAGAGTTATAGTTTTAACAGCACAGACCCAGAGGGCTTGCCATTTGAACTCAAGATAGTAGGTGCTCCTTCTAGAAGTCCCAACTTATGATTTCTGGTTGGAGAGGTAGCTACATAAAGAATAAAGACTCACAGAATTTTAGAAGTGAAAAAAGTCTAAGATAATTTACTGCTATTCACAAATTTTATAGATGAGGAAACTGAGGGCTAAAGAGTCTAAGTAATTTGTCAGTAGTCATAATGAAAGCAGAACTAGGTGCGTCATTCATTGCTCTTTCTACTATATTATATAGATGATAATTTTGTTGGAATTTCCTATGTTCCAACTACTTACCTGGGAGGCCAGGGGACCCAGGGCTTCCTGGAAAACCTGCTTGCCCTTTGTCACCAACTGGACCAGGTAAGCCAAATCCTGGTGGGCCAGGAGGGCCTATGTCACCACGACTTCCAGGAAAACCAACTCCTCCAGGGGGACCACGATCTCCTTTTAGTCCTATTGAACCCTTTAATTTAAAAAAAAAAAGATAATTATCTACCTTACATGTTAATTTCAGAATCTTTAGGAATTTTTGATAATTAAGTATGCTATATTTATCATTCCATCTTCCCCTCCCCCCAACCACCACCCTTCTATTATCAAATTTATCTGAGAGCATGTTATACCTTTATAACTAAAGGTATAAGATTAGTTTTTGTTTTTCCAGTGAAGATTAGTTTTCTAGTCCCATAAGAGCTTTTCCTAATTACAGAGTAAATGTCTCTAAAAACAGAACATCCCCCTCTAAATTTAATATCCCAGCCAAATGTCACAGAATCATTTTTCTCTCCCAAATCATAATTTTCTCATACTTGCTCCCTAACCCTCAGCATGCAATCCATTTTCATTATCACCATTTCTCCTTCACAACTAATATAGACTTGACACTAACTTTAGTAGGTTTGACACTAAATTTATGTCTGAACACTAGCCAGATTTTTTTTACTAAAAAACACACAATTATTCAAATTGTAAACCTCTTTATTCCCCTTTGGTCTAAATTAAGATGCATATACTAAAATATGGAAATAAGCATACCGGTGACCCTTTAGGCCCCTGAAGACCAGGATGGCCATCTCTTCCAGGTGTTCCTGCTCTTCCTGGGGCACCAGGTTGTCCTGGAAAACCTGGCTCTCCTTTGTCACCCTTGAGCTTTGCATCCAAATAAATATCTCCAGGCTCTCCCTTTGCTCCTGGCTCACCCCTCAGTCCTGGCAAACCTGGAGGCCCCTGAAATAATAAAATATAGGCATATTACTAAACACATCCCTTCCTTTAATAATCAACTCACCAATGCTTTCTGCAATGAAATAAGAAATTTGTCATTCTCTCCAAGTGGTATTTGGGTAAAAAAAATCTTCTCAAGTGGAACCAGTTAATTTGTAATAAAGCCCAGATCTTTCTTTCTATAATTCTCAAAGCATTCCATTTTGCTCCATTGGGCATTTCAAAAATAGATAGATAAAGAGAAAGCATGGAATTTTTCACACAGCTCTATAAAGAAGGCCTTAATACTGTCCCATTTGCAAAGAACTTAAGCTTTCCTTTTCCCTCACAAGTTCTAAAACAGTCACAAAATATTTGAATGTACATTGGCACAGGAGGAGACATCGAAGAAGTGATTTTGCTTATGTGGTGCCAGTATTGTGAGGGGCTTTTAGATCCACAGTGCAGGGATGTCTGTTTCCCATTTTCAATTGTTATAGGAGAGTAGTCAATGAGAGGTGAGACCAGACTTGGCTTTTTTCTCAGGCTAGTCATTACTGAAATTATAAAGGTTTCCTTTTATGTTCGTTCCCTTTGTTCTGGGAGATAAGGTCTTCCAGGACTAAGTGTGGAAACTGAAAAGCCAACATTCAGCCAACTCTATAATTAGTCACTTATGAGCAGTCAGCAGAATAGAATTTACTTTCCCAAGAGCCACATATCAGAACACATTTTTCAATTCCTGGAAAGCCAGATTTGCTCAGAATGTGCACACCCACAGATGTTTTCTCATCCACCAGCTCTCAGAACCCACGATTCTCAAGGAAATTACAACTGTTTCAAATGACCGAAATAAATTCAAATTATTTGTTTTTTTAGCACTGAGAAACAGCTTCTGGTTTCTAGCTGATTTAGTATAATTTTGTTAATCTCACAGGATATTCTGATACAACATACAGTTTTAATTCCTCCCCACTTCCATTCCCTTTCTTCAAGGGTCCTCTGGATATATGGACTTTTCAAAAGAAGCATTTGGCTTACAGTATGGTAGGGCTATTGTTCTTTCCATGGCAAATGTCTAATTCCTACCTTCTAAGATGTATTGATACTAACAGTCAATTAATTAGGACACAATTACTAACACAACAGCTCATTTACCTAGGGCCCTAGGAAGTGTATAAGCATTTTCTTCCTAGTACGGAATTGTACACTGTATCACAGGGCTTAGTATATTACTGTGCTAGAAGAACATATATCTTTAAAAATGGCTAGTTCAATAGAACTATAAAAAACACATAGGATATGTTCAGGAAGGCTTGGGGTAGCTAAAAATCAATTTTCTTGGCTGCTTTGTGATAATGTAATCCTAAATTCCTTTTACAGGGATCATGTTCTTAGAGGATCATAAATTTAGAATTAGAAGACTCTTAGTCTCTTAGAGAAGACTAGTTCAACTTTTCCAACTGAAAGATGAGAACTCTGATGCCAAAGGATTCGTGTGACTTGTACAAAAAAATTCAAACTCAGCTTTTCTATCTCCACAATGCAGCATGCCCTTCACATTGTGTATTATAAATATATTGTATATTTATCTTGGTATCTACCACAATTGAAAAGAGCTTAGAACATTATTTGGCATATAATAAGTGCTATGTAAATATTAGTTATTACAGGTATTATTAGCATTATTTCACCTAGGATCCTTTAACTATGGTACTGAAAAACCCCTATTTCATTAAAGAGAAAAAGAATCTAGATTTTTATTTTTCTGGTCCCTTTCCCCATTTTGATTATTTGATCAATATCACTCTGCTGAATATCACTAGGAAATACTTTTTCAAAGCTTACTTAAGCAATTAATAAAACTTTAAAGCATTGCCCAGTAAGTTTTACTGATTCCTTGGTAGGTGTTGTAGTTGTACAGTCAAATGCCCAAGAGATAATATTTGCTAAATACACAAATATGCCTAGCACATAGTAGGCACTATAAAAATATTATCATTATTATCACTATTAATAACACTACTAATTAATTAGTAATGTTAAGGTAATGATGATTAATGTTATCACTATGGTGATTATAATTATCATCATTCAATTCATTAGTTCACCAAAGTGTGTACTAATAAAAAAGTAATCAGAAGTAATAAAGAAGTCTTTTGGCAGCTGGATAGAACAGCCATGATTTTTTCATTATCCAATTTTTTTTAATCTTATTTTTTTAATTCTTCATTATGAGTCAGTCATATACTCTAAACATGCATTCAAATTAAGTCCTAATAGGGGAATTGTCTTCAAAAACATGTTCATTGATATTTTATTTAATGTTCTTTATGCAACTTTCAGGTAGATTTCTTTTTCCCTCCTTTACCCTTTCCTCCTTTACTTTTTTGTTTATTCTGTTCTTTAGCCAATTTTCTATCTCTCTGTCTCTGCTCTGTGTGTCTGTGTGTCTGTGTGTCTGTGTCTCTATGTCTTTCTTTTTCTTTCCGTGTCTCTCTCTGTCTCTGTCTTTCTCACTCTCTGTCTATCTTTCTCTTTGTCTGTCTGTCTGTCTCTTTCTGTGTGTATGTGTCTTCATCTCTCCTTGCCTCTTCTACTTTTCTGTTTCCTGAAATCAGGTTTCCAAGGGCATCAGGACTGATTTCAAGCCAAACTTTAAGCAGGAAACTGCTGCCTCAGAAGAAAAACAGATAAAGGGAGATGAATTGAGAGTAAAAGCATCCTTCTCACATTGCCTCAAAGTTTTTTTGTCTTTGATATTCACCCTAGATTGAACTTCTTCAGTTCAGCTGAACTCCTAATTTATTTAGAAACACTTTAAACAACTGCAATCCCCAGTTTAACTCCCCAGGTTCCAGGATGGCTTTAGAAAGCCAAGAGGCAGATTTAACTTCAAAAGCAAACTAATGATTGTTTGTCTCTAGCTGTTTCACTTTCACTTGAGCTACCCCCTGCTCTTGCTCTCATACACATACAAAGTTCCAGCAATATAAAAAAAAAACATTCCTTTGAGTAAATCTGCTATATCAGAAGAGACTAATGAAAGATTTTTTTTTCCAAATTAAAGGCAGCACAATAAGAAATTATAGGTACTAGCTAATGTTTAAACTTGATAAAAGGAACAGATTAATTGGGGAAACAAAATTGTTGCATTAGAAAACAGTACTGATTTTAATAATAAAATAATTTCTAATACTTAATTTTTTCCTGTTTTCTCAATTATTCCTTCTTCTTGTAAGAAGCTAGAGATTGAATTGATATTGTGTTTAACTAGGTTTCATGAAAAGGTGATTACTACCAAATGGCGCAAGAAGTGAATTAGAGAGAATATGCCACCACTAGCCATAAAAATATTCCAGAGCACCAAATATATCAAACCTATTCACTAATAAGCTTTGGAGTTTTCCACTATTATGGCATTGCTTGAGAAGGTAAATGCAATAAAAAATCAAAATGAATATTCATTGTAATTGCTTGGGAAGGGCACCGGAGGGCACCAGATTACACTTTGTTGGCTTTGAAACAAATTGTTAAAATTGAAACTACAAGGATTCACCAGAAGATGGAGCAGCAGACCTCAAAAATATAAATGCATAGCATCACCAAAACCAGGTTTGTGAAAAATGTAAAAAGCAAATTGGGATATCTGATCTGGTTTCAAAAAAGTTAATTTATTTCACAATTTTGACTGAAATTGAGTTAATCTTGTAATAAGATAAAAAGTGATATGAATGGATCACTCAGAAATACTGTATTTCTTTAAGCCAATATGAAGCAAATAACAATGAAAATGCAAAAATCAAATTCTCTTAAGAAAGGAATAAGCATTTATTAAGTACCTACTACAAGTCAGGCACTATGCTAAGTATTTCACAAATATTATTTCATTAGCTCATCATAAACTCATTTAATGCCTTCTACAATAGATTAAAGTTCAAAATTATAGACTTACAGGCATCCCTTCAAGACCATTATGTCCGGGTAAACCTCTGTCTCCCTTGGCACCTGGCTGTCCTGGAAAACCTAAACAAAAAGATAGGGTAAAATGAATAATCAAATGACTCAAATGCAATATCTCATTTTTCCTATCTTAAAATCCCTAATTCATTGTTAAAAAGCAGGAAAATTTTTATACAAAGTAGATGTTCTGAAACAAATTTTATTTTAAAAGTCCCCGTTGAAAATTACAACTACGGTAAAAGTTAGGGTGAAAAGGAAGAAAAAGCATTCTAAAGCCTTAAAATGTCTTTTGTGCAAGTTTTTATAAGTAACTTTTTCTGAATAGGTGTCTTCCTGAGGAAAAGTCTATTCATTTCTTGTTAAAAGTAATAATTCATCAACTTTTACTCTGTAAACTATATAGGAACCACTTGTTTTATAGCTATTTGGATATTAAGAAATTCTTTCTGTGATGAAGTTACAGCATATAATAATAATTTCTATTGTGTAAAGGGGAGATATATAAAAAAATTTCTGTTCTTCATTAGATTAAAATATAACAATCCAGAAGTTTGAGAAACCATAATGGTAATTATTGATCTCTTTGACCAAGAGCAATGCTCCTTAAAATGTTATTCCCTGCACCCAAGATATATTCAAACAAATCAAAGTCAATTATCTTACCTATTTCCCCTGGTGGTCCTTGTGGACCTGGAAGTCCAGGAACTCCATCTAAATCACAGGTTAGGCAGCCTTGACCTTTCTCACCTGCAAAATAAAATTTAAGTACAACGTGAGTGAATTATATCTAAAAAAAAATCTTCACTAGACTGTACTGAGAGAATAAAGGTAAATGGGTCACTGTTATTAGCAAACATATTTAAAATTAGCTTTTACAAATGATCACCTCTTTTGGGGATATCAGTTTTCTAATAAGTATGGAATTGGCACATCTCTCTGAATGAGGCTATTTTTCCTCTCTAGACAACTAAGATACTTTTATCCATATTTCCATTATACTCTGAATACTATGTTTCACATGCAACCTATTTTTGTCTCTGATAATTCTAAACAATAACAAGAAAAATGAGGAACACTCCAGAAAACAAAAACTGAAGCAGTATACCTGCCCGTGACCTAAGCTGTTTGTTTTTCTTGGGCTTTTGGGGAGAGGGATAACCTATTTTATTCCTCACAATGTTTTATTTAATTTTTTTCTTTGACTTATTTTGTTTGTAAAAGCTGTTTTGGCAGAATGACCCAATAAATATTGCTGACTAATAGG
Organism: Myrmecobius fasciatus; assembly: GCA_023553655.1. Taxonomy (NCBI): domain Eukaryota; kingdom Metazoa; phylum Chordata; class Mammalia; order Dasyuromorphia; family Myrmecobiidae; genus Myrmecobius; species Myrmecobius fasciatus. Next base: position 219,391 of record JAJPUD010003461.1, read on the forward strand.
TGATAATCAAAATGGAAAAAAAAAACAGTGGGTTAATAAGAAATTAAGGGGTAGTGGAAAAAAATATACCACACCAAAGAAATTATAAGATATATTTTCCCTTCTCTGTTAAAAAGCATTATTCAATTCAAGAAAATAAATCTTTTGACAATTTAGATGCACTTATGCTTACACTTTTAGATTTTAAGAGTAAAATCTTCAATTACCGTGTTTCTAAGCAAATTGTTAGAATAGTGAAAAGGGAAAAAAAACAGTTACAAGGAAAGTGAGTAAAATTAGTATTTATTGCTATCCCTTTTCACCTACTGGACATTTTTCTCACCCTATTCTTCTTATTGTCTCCCTAATCCTCTTTTCTCCAATCATGTAATCACAGTCTTCATGTACTATAAGCATTTTTTTAAAAAATATGAACTAATAACTAAGGTTTTAGTTAATAGCACCTGAGGAAAATCACAATATTGAAATGACACAGTATGGAATCAAAATAATAGGACAACTACATACTCAACTAACCAGTTGATTAGTATCCATATAATGTATATGGAAAAAGGTAAGCAAATATGGAAAAATGCATATTCAGAGATAGAACTGTTAACAATTCTCCATGTGTGCATATTTATATCTCCACATGTGTGCATATTCCAAAAAGGCCAAAAGATGCCTCTCCACAACTGACTTGTTTAAAGGAAAAAGAAAAATCAATTCACAGAATAGTTTGTCAAACCAACAGCTAAGGTCAATACTAATGAATTCAGACATTATGGGGTTAACAACAGAGGTGAGCTTCAAGATTTTAGGCAATTTTTTATTCTCATAAATTTAGTGAAATACCGGCATTCTTCAGAATATATGCCCTTGAAATTTTAGGTAAAAAAAATATGATAATGTTTCCATTTTGTCCCACAGTTTGTTCTGCTGTGTTTGTCAACATGAGGGTTACTCACTTAAAATTACATGGAAATGGAAGGAAAAGAAAAGAAGAAAGACATTAACCCAGAGGGATGAAGATTTACAAAATCTCCCTTTCTTTCTTTGTTTTTTTTTCCCTGAGGCAATTGGAGTTAAGTGACTTGCCCAGGGTCACACCGCTAGGAAATGCTAAGTGTCTGAGACCAGATTTGAACTCAGGTCCTCCTGACTTCAGGGCTGGTGCTCTATCCACTGCACCACCTAGCTGCCCAAAATCTCCCTTTCTTAAGAGTATTCTCATCTCAAAAACTCAAAATGAGACAATCTCAAAAGAAGCGGCAGAAGACAATTATTCAAATTGTACCCACAATTATTCGAAAATGTACCCACATACCATGATCTACAAATTTAGTATCAGGCGTGAACTGAGTTTAAAAAAAAAACACTAAACTTTAAGTTACCTTTCTGTCCCATCTCTCCTGTCAATCCTGGTAGCCCAGTATTTCCAGGTGGACCTTGATCTCCAGGTGGTCCAGGTTGGCATTCCACTATTCCATCTAGAAGTCAAACAAAAGAAGAAGAATTTTGGTTTTATAAAATCCAGTTTTCCTAGAAAATAGCAACCAGGTCATCTACAGCCAATGTGCCACAACAAAAAACGATATTTATTACAATTCTAAAGGAACCAAGACCACTGACTTGAAAAATACGACCACACATGTATTATTTAGAATGCCATGACAAGAATGCCTTAATTCTTTAATGTAATCCTTCAACACAAAATTTAAAAAAAATCCCTATTGGCCTAAAAGAGTCAATATGCTTAACAATAACTGATGTTTAATTCTAAGGGTTTTTTTATATTAGTAGACCAGGCAATGAACTAGTTATATAAACCACTTCTGGAGTATTTCTCAAAGTAGGTTCAAGGTAAGAAGTACTGCTTTCTATCTATAACTAGACAATGGGTTTTTTTCCCTCTTTATAAGATGGAACATTTATTCTTTAACTCGTTCAAGGAAAAATGAAAAAACAAACCATTACAGAGAATTTTGCTCTTGCTTCTTAGCATGTACCTGACTTCTGCATCCCAAACATCCAACAGACTCACAAGAGGTTAGGAATTTATCAGCTCTCCTCTTTCTTTAGTTTGTAAAAATCTATGTATGATGTTGTAAGCAGGGGACAGAGAGATCTAGGTAAGAAGTGATGCTGAAGTATGATAACTCATATATTTATTTTGATATTATTTCTTTGACTAGTAGTCCTCAAATCAACCTGGTTTATGACTCCTCTGCTTTCTGATGGAAATTACACAGAGCATTGTTGGGGAACAAGAGACAGTTGAAGTATAAGACAGCTGGTGAACAAATATGTTTTCTATAGTGGCAAGAAGCAGAGGTCATTGAGCAAACCTTTCATTGTTTCTATTTAATACCCCAACAGAATGCATCTCATCCTCTTCTTTGAGTCAGAGTTAGACTGCCCAGCATCTAGCAGCATAAGTAAAATCTGAGGTCAAAATAGGTGGTTCTTGGTGATTTCTCTTCATTAAAGCACAGGAAGTCAGAAAGCCTAGAAGGCAATTATTTCTCAATATTCTTCTTAGTCAGCCACAGCTACTGATTGTAGATTTGTGCTTTTCCTCTCTTCTAATTTATTTTTTTTCATTTTTGTTTTCAGCATAATTGACTGAATACTAGAGGTCCTATTTAAAAATAAACTATCAGGCTTGAAAAAAATCTCAAATTACTTCACTGTGAAAAGTGTGATCTTAGTAACACATGTAGTTTTAGTTGTTAGCTATTACTTAAACCTGATAATAATCATTGACATTTATATCAGGAAGGTTTCAAAGCAATGTATGTGTATGTGTGTGTGTGTGTGTGTGTGTGTATGTGTGTGCATGACTTCTCATCTGGTCCCCATGACAACTTTCCAAGATAGCTACTACAAGTATTCATATACTGTCCTTAGAGATATGCTGAGGCCTATAGTTAATTGATTTTTCCCTCATTACTAAGTTAGAGAAAGGATTTGAAATAGTTTTCCTTTCTCTATATACCACACCACATTATCTTCCTCAAATCCATCTATTGGTCTTACAAAGAGAGTCCACAAGAGATGATGTTAAAATTACAAGATTGAACTAGATTATTTATAAGGTCTTTTACAGATCTCAATCCTATAGTAGCCTAATTAATTATTTAAATAAAATTCACATAGTTCTCAGAGAACCTTTCAATTGTTCCTCACCTGAATAGCACCCCTGTATTCTTCTGATGAGAAAGCAATACAGAGTGAATGGGTAAATCAAGCCAAAATAACTTAAAATAAAGATCAAAAATTAGGGAATCTCTACTGACAAGATATAAAAATCAATATTATGATCCATGGTGAACAGTTTCTATCTATTAAGATTATTTGCAGGCACAGATGGCCTGGAGCTTATTGCAGCCATATGGGAAATGAAGACAATCATGAAATTCAGTAAAAAATTTGAAAGAAGCCTGTTTCACTTGGGCATGGTTAATGAAGCATTAATATGCCTCAAAGTGGCAATTAGCTTTAAGCTGTCTCTTTGCCTAAGTTATATTGTATATATAAAACATTCTCATTTATAAATTATACCTTAATACTTTATGATTTTTGTGTTTATTTTATATTGTCTATAAAAGGCTAAAGTAGATTGATAGGAGGATAGCTCATCTAGAGTTTCCTACTCAAATAAGAGAAGTGAAAAGGTCACATATATAACAGAAGCATACTTAAACATGACAAGCAGCATGGAAAACTGCGTTTTGAGTTGGACAATACATCATTTATAACCTGTGACCCTAGGCAAGTCATTAATAACTTTATATCAGTTTTCTGTGCAAAATAAGAGGATTGGATGACTTCTAAGATTCCTTCCTATTCTCTATTATGATCCCATGACCTCAATAGTGAAAAGAGAGAGAGAGAGAGAGAAACCAATAAATGTAGTTTAGTCTAGTAGAGGCTGGACCTACAGTCAAGAATACCTCCATCCAAATCCTGCTTTAGACACTTACTAGTCTTATGACCCTAGGCAAATAACTTAAATTTTTTGGACCTCAATTTCTTCATCTGTAAATGAGAAGATTGACTTTTATGAACTCTCTGAAGACTCTCAACTTCAAATCTATGACCCTGACTTATTATCAGTTAATTCAAATAGACTGATTTTGATGTGCACTTATAGATGGATAGGACCATAAAGATCTCAAATCTCTCTATGATAGGTGAAGAAACTGAGGTTCAGTTAAGTTGATTGACTCACCCATGATCACAAAATTATAGCAAATGCAAGAGACAGGATCTAAACTCAGGTTTTCCTGACACCAAGTTGAGTACTTTATCTACTATAAAACAAACTCTTCCATGTTTCATCTTATGATATTAAAAAGAATCAAAAAATGTATAGTTCACTCCTCCATCTTAGTTGGCTACTTATTAGCTATATAGCCTGTGGTAAACTCATTTAAATTCTGAAATTATTTCTTCATCTAGAAAATGGGAAAAATTATTTCTACTGCCTACTACACAGGGTTCTTATAAGAAGAAATTGAGATGATATATGCAAAGTATTTGTAACAAACTATAAAGGTCTTTATAAAGTTATTTTATATAGTTATATGTAAAGGTAGATTAAGTGTTATTGGGTCACAGATAGTCTACCTTTTCTTCCTAATCTCAACATTCTGTAGTACCTAATTTTACATTGCCCTTTAAAGTATGGACATTTCTAGGTATGTTTACTCATTTGATCCTCATTATTTTCATTATCAATACTATTGCTATTTTATAGATGAGGAAATTTAGTTTGAGAGAGCTTACACAACTGGTAAGTGTCTGAGATGAGACTTAAACTCAGATCAGTCTGAGTTCTAGCATTCTTACCTATTATTCTGCCTAGCTGACTTAGAATAAATTGAATCTTTCACTTTCTCGGTTTATTTTCCTATCAAGTTATCTAAATATTATACAGCTTCATTGGTGAGGTATACTACCTTTAGGTCTGATGCCATCTAAGAGGCAAGGATTTCTAGTTCTGATACTCTTGATGTTATAATAATCAAATCTCCTTAAATGATGATCAAAGCATAGAACACACATATATATATACTTTCAATCCATGTTGAACAGCATTATAGAAACATTCCAAAAGATGGTATATGCCTATCTAACAATTTGAATTTTAAAGTCATTCCTATAAATCTTTAATCAACCATAGGGCTAGAGCACACTCCTTATTCTTTAAACAATTAACTCCATAACCAACAGATAGTGTTTGAGGTTCTGATTAAGTCTGACACTTCTTTGTCTAGCCTTAATTAATCATTTAATTTAATTAATTTAATTTAATTAAGAATAGGTTGTATTCCAAGGGAAACCAAATAAAATGGAACTTACTTGTATGGCCTGGTAAGCCAGGAGGCCCAGGAGGCCCAGGAATTCCTGGGAACCCATCTCTTCCACTTGTTCCAGGTAATGATTGTCCTGGAGGACCTGGATCACCCTTTTCTCCCCTTTCACCAGGAAAGCCAGGAGCACCAATTTGCCCTGGGACTGGGAAGCCTTAAGTCAGAAAATAACCAATTATCATAAAAGGAGGCATTCTACCCCATTTCCTTGAAAAACAAAATAAAATAAACATAAATTCCCACAGATGCTAAACAAAATAATTTTACTTTACTGAGTCAAAGGGAAAATGGCTAGGAGATAATCACTCAATAATAAATATATATATATATATATACATATGTATATATATATGTATGTGGAACCAACCATATACTAATATGTTGGCACATGACATTACTTTGGATACAATATAAGAACTAATTAAATGAACCTGCATGGATAAAATGCAAAACACACATACAGACTAGTATGAATGACTGTATAGATATTTTTATGAAGCATAGTCATCAATGTGTGTCAATAAGTCAGAAGGCAATAGGAGAAATATGAAATTTCTAAGGGAATGAGAATACATCCCATGTGTAGAAACTAGTATTAGAAAAAAGGAAGAATTGAGACTAAATAGAGAAATAGCAAATGGATTGTTTTTCAGGAGAGAGGAGCATAGGTAGAGACTAAAGTGTGTACTTGAAAGCATCAAAAGCTAGAAGACAAGGAGCATGGTCTCAGCACATAGCACTATGGTTACCCACTTCAAGATTCTAAGTATGTATATTGCCAAGTAATTATGTGCATGAGTAATGATTCTTTACTGATTGTTCCCTACCTATACCACTGAAATAATATGATGATGAAATGAAATGATAAGTCCAGATCAATATATAATTGAAATTATATATATATTCATAGATATGCCCATTCATCCATTGATACACAGAGAAATGTATACATAGATATGTGAATGTGTATATATGTATGCATGTTTGCACATGCATGTGTTTGAGAAAGAATGAAAAAAAAAGGAAAGAGAAAGAGACAAAGAAACAGAAAAAGGGTTTACAGTAGAAGGAAGTAAAGGAGAGACAGAGACACACAGGCAGACAGAGAGAGGGGTTCATAGAGGAAAGAAGAAAGGGAAGGAGAAAGAGACAGAGAGAGGCACACAGACATAGAGAAAGGAAGGAAGAGAAGGAGGGAAAGAAGGGGGATAGATTTATAGAGATTTATAGAAGAAAGAAGATAGGGAAGGAGACAGAGAGAAAGAGGAAGAGGGAAGGAGAGAGAGGTCAAGAAAGAGCAGGAAGAAAGGGAGACAGAGGATTAGAGCATGGAGGAAGAGAGAAAGTGTGTACTGGATAAGTCTACTAAGGTGTGGAGAAATTGTAATCTGTGTCAGTGGAGGAAGTGCTGACTTTGGCAAAATCACAGATCTTTTTTGAACAAATTACTGAAGATTACCTGGACTCGGTAATTCAAAGATATATTGTACATTCTGAGTCTGTGGGCTCAGGACAGTTGTTCTAAATGCTATTGTCTTATGAAGACTATAACTAATACTTAGCTATAGAGCAAAACTTAAAATTCTAATAGCACTTTACAGAACAAATATCTTTACCAGAGTATTCAAGGAAGGTTTTGCAAGGAAGGCTGGAGTTGAATTGGGTTTTGAAAAATGGGAAGGAGGGAGGAGAATTTACATAAGAGATTTAGTAGCAATACAATAATCTATATAACATATAGGAAAGCAAGAAACATGGAGTAGTCTGACTGATACAGATATTTTGTATTTGGTAGCAATGTGAAATAAAGTCTATGTGATAATGTAGTTTTTTTTTTCCCCCTGAAGCAATTGGGATTAAGTGACTTGCCCAGGGTCACACAACTAAGATGTATTAAGTGTCTGAGGCCAAATTTGAACTCAGGTCCTCCTGACTTCAGGGCGGTGCTCTATCCACTCCGCCACCTAGCTGCCCCAGTGTAGGGGTTTCTTAAGGAATCACTGAAAGCCAGAGAAGTCAGGATTTGCTGGAAAAGACTACGCAAGGGCATTAGAGGTTCTGGAGGAAGGTTAGTACTCTAAAAAGAGTAGCTTAAAGAAAAGAGAAGTGATATTCAAAATATAACTTAAAATTAAAAGATATTATTGCAGTAATTCCACTGTGTAAGTATTTATATATATATATAGTATATATATGTCAATAGTATATATATACATATATGATGTTCAAATAGATTTTTTATTTAAGTATACCCATATAAGGCATATTTGTGCATGTTCATTCTCA
>JAJPUD010003461.1:227043-246775 GCA_023553655.1 Myrmecobius fasciatus
TTACATACTGAAGAAAACAGAAAATCTAGGTTAAGTAGGGAAAAAAATTCTTGTTATAAATTGAATTTTTACCTGGAGGACCTGGTGGGCCTGGAATACCTGGGTAACCTAAGGAGAGAAACAACAAAGGAAATATTAGAATTTAGTAAGTCATTTTGATTGGTTCAAGTCTGCCATACTCATAAATACTCATACCTATGAAGACATGAAAAAGTATACTCCAAAAAGGTAAAGAAAAATAAATAATTCTACATCAGTCTTATGTACCCCAAAGAACAGAAAAGCAAGATCAAAAGTGATAATCAACACTCTTCTATACTTCTGTCAGTGTTGTTTTTTATCTGTCAATTCAATTTCAAGAGTAAATTTAATCATCATTCAATTATTTAAGTTGCTAAAAAAACACATTATGTACTACCCCCAAAACCCCTTTACACATGAGCAAATTTGCAATTATAATATAGACTTGTAATATAAACACATTAAATGTGACATGGTTTATGGTATAAAGATAAAATCTCAGACATTGCTCTACACAGTACATAATTTTGCCAATTACACAAATGTTTTCAATAGAACTAATTCAGACCAGAAAGATTTTTTTAAAAATTAACCTTTTTGACCCGGTTCGCCTCTTAATCCTGGAGCACCTGGATATCCCTTCTCTCCTTTTTCACCCCCTGGTTGTGTGCTTATCACCTATATCAAAGTAGGGAAAAGTATCCATGAATGCTAAGCTCTGCAGAATGGCATCAAGAATATGGCTGCAAATGTCAAGAAAATTGTTCTGCCTGAAAACTAAAAAGCTCAACACCTGCTTACAGCAAGTAAAATAATGAGTTCCCTTTAAGGGTATTAAATTGTCAGAGTATAAGTGAAGAGAACCTCAAATTTCTCAGGTTTTCTTAACACAGAAATCTGTCAAGTAATTAGGCAGAGGCAAAATAATCAATATCAATGTTGATAATATTATTTTAATTTGTTTTCTCTCATTAAGAAGAAAAAAAGCCCAAAGGTGCTAAGAGCACACATATTTTAGCCATGGCATATAGATTACAATCTTAGCAAACCAATGAGTGATAAAGAGGTACCACACTAAAAGGCTTCTCCTTAAAGCCAGCCTTAAGAGATGACAGCAGATGGACAAACTGGAAAATAAATCCATGACCTTTATTTCTACTTAATAAATCATTCTCTCAAATACTAAAATCCTGAGCAGCTATGAAACCAAGTGTTTTCAGATTAACTTAAGTCAATATGCACACATACATTATTGCTATTTTTTTATATTATAGCAAGTCAGATGTGGTTTTTTTGGGAGGGGAGGAAGTGTTTGTTTTAGTGATCTTAGGCTCTCTGGAAGAGAAAAGAAAATAACTATTTTTTAAAAATCAATTAAAAATAGGCCAAAAATCCTTATACCAAAACAATATTATTTTTATCATATACTTTTCTTTTAAAAATAATAAGCAATTATGTTTTACTTCTCAGGTTATTTTTTCCTTTCCTGTACAGCAAGATAACTGTATAAATATGTATACACATACTCGATCTGTCAAATATTTTAACATAATTAATATGAATTAGACTTCCTGACATCTAGGGGAGGAGGGAGGAGATAAGAGGGAAAAATTTGTAACAGAAAGCTTTGCAAGGGTCAATGCTGAAAAATTACCTATGCATGTTTTGCAAAGAAAAAGCTTTAACCAAAAAAAATAATATGCAAAATCAGGAAATATTTCAACTATTAAAAAGAAAAGAAAAGAATGGCTCTAAGACAGTTTTCACTTTGTTTAAAAAGGGTATTAATTGATCACTTCTGTGATCTATAGACAACCCCAAGGGCAAAGTGCAAAAATATAAACCATCATTGTAACACATCTTAAAAAAATTTCAATAGCACAACTGAGCTCTATCCTTCTTGCACCTTTGTTTAACAGTTTTATAGATATTCACTCTAATGAAGGCCTTACTCTCACCTCTTAGAAGACTATGGAGGTAGCCCTGTATTCTTCAACCCTATCTTTATTTCTATTGTTGCAGTAATTCCACTATGTAAGTATATATATATGTATGTACATATGCATATATGTTTTTCAAATAGATTGTGTATTTAAGTGTACCTATATATGCTGCATATAAATTTGAACAGAAGTCTGTCTTAAATATAGCCTTAACTGACTTCAGAGACTGTGTCTATCAACCAAGTACAGCCAAGGGGGAAAAGGTTCAATACCAAAATGATTGCAAAAGAATTATAATTTTAGTCATAAGGACCATCTACTCAGGCATGATAATTGGCATTTACGATCTACATCAATTGAGGGAATGAGGAAATCAAGGAATCTAAAGCATCAAAATATAGAAGAAATACACACATAACATTTATTTTACTTACGGGGCCTGGTAATCCTTGAGGGCCTGGTAATCCTTTGTCTCCCTACAAAATAAATAAATTTCACAGATATTTTATTATTGCAAAAACTAGACTGTAAAGAGTGATGATACTTAATGCTTTTTTAATTTCTACAAAATAGAGCTGGCATATGTTCCCCTCAAATTCTTTTTATTTCATAATTTCAAATAATATTAATAAATGCTGACTAACTGATTCATTAAAGTAAACAATATATGAAAATCTTTAAACCTCAAATTAGAAGGTAGGCTATTCACTTCACAAAATCTTTCTTATTACTATTACTATTTTTTGATTAGTAAGTCCCCTCAAGAATCACAAATAATATTTAATGATGGATTGACATTTCCTTCTCCAGCTCATTTTGTAGATGTAGAAACTGAGGCAAACAGGATTAAGTAAGGGTCACAAGGCTATTATATATCTGAAGCCAGATTTGAATTCAGAAAAGAGAACTTCAACAAACATTGAAAATGCTTCTTCTATTTTTTTCTGTTCATTAATTCACTTTTCAATGACCATAGTAAATAACTGGGTGTGCCAGAAATTTGCTAATAAGGAAATTTGCTCTTCCAAAATAGATTGACAACTACTCTGCAGTTTACAGACTATCAAATTAACCTGGGTTACTGAGAAGGTATTAATTGTCCCAAATAAGATGGTCATTATATGTCAGAGGATGGAGCTAAACAGAAGGGGTCCTGAGCCAAAGGCCAGCTCTTTATATACTACTCAAAGTTTCCCCTTAAAAACTTGATGAATATCTTTTACAATGAGTAATATGAAATATGGTAGGCCCTGAAATAATAAGAAGACTCTCTCAGTTACCTTGGAGAATATCACTTACCCTCCCACATCTATTTTTGCATTTTTAAAAATGGGGTAATAATAACCCTTTTCCTCCTTCAGGAGCACCATAACTTAATGTACTAAATGTTCCTTATAAACATAAATCACTATACTAATATAAGGTATTATTACTTTTTTGTGTGTTTCCCTGTTCCCTATTATAAAATTTAATAAAAAGAGCAAAATATTCAAGATGTATAAAAACAACAAACTGTACACAGTAAAAGAAAAGTAAAATGCCATTTACTGGTATGTTTCTTGATTGATGTTTTTTCTTCAGTAGTCACTGGCTCTCCTGATTAAAGAAAATGAAGGACCTCTCTGGTTTAATTTTTTTTTTTTGATGCACAGATATAAGGCAGTTTATACAATGGAAGTAACCTTTAAAATCCAAATACCATTCTGTGCTTACCTTAGCACCCTCTTGGCCTTTTATTCCTGGGAATCCTGCATCACCTTTTAGACCCTAAAAATAAATAGATGAAAAAATTGCATTGGTATGTTGTAAAGGTGAATATAAGCACATACAGGAAGACAAAAAAATTTTGTGAAAATACTTACTGGACTCCCCTTTTCTCCTTTTTCACCATCCTTTCCAGGTTTCCCCTATATGACAGAGATTGTACCATTAGCAAAGTATAAAATGATAACATGACCCTAAAGTCCTGATTCAAAGATGAAAAGAAAATATTCAGTCTCTCAATTCATAAATGTATGCATGTATCAAGCACATACTATACATGTAAGGCCTTGTGTCAAGTCCCTGAGAATACAAAGATGAATAACACTTTTTCTTTCCCTGTAGTATCAGCCAGTCTTTACACGACATTTTAGATTCATGAAGTGTTTTCTTGACAACATTGTAAAATAGGTTATTAAAAAAAATCCACAATTTTTTAACACAAAGAAACTAAGTGAAATTAAGTGCCTTGCTTGGATCAAAAAGTTGAATCTTAAATCTAGATTTCTGCATTCAAGTCCAACAGTCTTTTTTACTATAACAAGAATATACATACAACTATAGGCAAAGAGAGATTAGAACAAGTACAAAGAAGGATGTGATATCTGAGAAAGGAGAGATTAATTCCAGCTTGGGAAGAGAGGATAGCATATAGTCAGCAGATTAAACCAGACTGGAAGTCAGCCTCAAAGACAGAAATAAGAGAGAATGTAAATTCTAGGAATATAGGATCTAATGCATGGATACAGGTCAGAGTAGGGTGAGTCCAGGAAACAGTCAAGTCTAGTTTGGCAGTGTTGTGAAGTATGTAGGGAGGGTGATAAGAGTATAAGACACAAAATGTGATTTGGAGTCAGATTCAAAGAACCTGAATGCCAGCCTAAAGTGTTTGGGTTTTATTTGGAATATGCTATAGATTTTTAACCTGTTGTATATTAAAATAATCTTGATACTGCTGTGTTGGCTACATTAGAAAGGAGTAATATTGGAACAAGGAAGGCTAGGAAAACACTGGAATAGTCCAGCTATGAAATAATGAAGGAATGATGCCAAAAAAAATATATGGGTAATGTAAAAAAATCAATAAAATCTATTTTAAGCAGTTAATGAAAACCTAAAACTAGGGTAGTAGCCAAGGAAATAGGAAGAGAAACGGGTGAGAAAAATATTAATGAGAAAGAATTGACAGAACTTGGAAACATAATTGCTGAGGACTAATGAGGAAGAAAAGAATCAAAGGTAATATTCCTGTGTTAAGACTAGCTAAGAGGATGGTACCCTTAGCAGAAATACTGAAGAATAACACTATCTCTTCTTTAAAGTCACTTAAATCTTAATAGGATCTTATCCTTTTTCTATAAGTCTTCAAGAAAGCAATTACTACCTTTCTATATAGCATCAAGAAAAGCCTTCTTAGGTGATCCATATACTCTTTCTAGTTCTATGTTTTTATGACTTTATGATTCCATGTGTAGTGAAAAAAATGTTTGATTATAAGCAATGAGATTCATGGGAAAGTAAAATAAAAGATACTTACTCGAGGCCCTGGTTTACCAGGTTCACCTTTCTCTCTTTCACCTGGCACTCCCTTTTTTTTAAAAAAAAGGAAGGAAAAAAAATTAGATATGCTATCATATTCAGATAATTTTTAATATGGACAATATTTTAGATATAATAAAATATGCCTTCAATAAAACTATTAATTTTTAAGTAATCAATAAAATTTAATCTCTACATGGAGAGATATTTTAATAATTAATACTTACAGGAAAGCCAGGTTCTCCTTTTTGACCCTAATGAATTAAAAACACACAAAAATACATGATTATTTCCAAAATATGGCTTCAAATGTTTAGGCTTATTACTAAAGACAGGTAAAAGAAATAAAATTAATGTCTCCTCTGATGTAGTAAAAAAAAAGCTAGAACTTGATTAGAAATTGTGCTATAGTTTTTTTTATGGTGAAGAAGTAGAGAGGAGAGGATTATAGACATGAAGTGGTAAAGAGTTAGTTTAGAATCATCTTCTATAACATAACTGTAACTCCTGCTTCAGGATGCCAGAGTCTGCCCTCTATACCTCTACACCAATGCCAAAACCTGGTATAGTCTTTTATACCCCACGTAATTTCCCACGTAAATCTTGGAATGCAGCTAGAAAGGCAGGAAGTATACAAAGAAAAAAAAATCCTCAAGATACATGGGGCAAGAGTTACACAAAATAAATTATAAAGGGGAAGGGAAACTCCTATGTCAAAATTTTGCTTACATTCTTGAATTTAAGTCATTTCCTCAGATTCTAGCAAGTCAATTTGAAGCTCACAGAAAAAAATCTTCATACAAATGAGAATTTGGACTCTAGGGGACACACAAGATTAAAAAAAAAACTGAAGATAGCTTCTGGGGGAAAAAAGGATTTTGACCCATTTTCTTTGTGGGATATGTTTACAAATTAGGAAATCAATGTTTATTAAATTTAGCATACTTACTTTTGGCCCCTGAGTAATAAGATCTCCCTTTTTTCCTATTTGAGCTTGTCCTGGTTCACCTGGAGGTCCACTAACACCTTGCTCACCCTATTGATTTTGAAAAAAAATGAGTGGAGAAATGATTAGACACAAATAATTATACTGAGGAGGAAAATGAAAAAATTCAATACATTCTCAGCTGGTATAATTATGTTTGCAGAAACCTAATCCTAATTTTGGCTTTTAAATCATTAAATATCAGATAATATGTGTTTATTTGTTTGTGAGTGCGGGGGGAGTATCTTTGCATGAGAGAGAGAAACAGAGACAGAGAGATGGAGACAAAGAAACAGACAGAAGTGGCTAGAAACTGGAAACCGAATGGATGCCCATCAATTGGAGAATGGCTGAATAAGTTATGGTTTATGAATGTTATGGAATATTATTGCTGTGTAAGAAACGACAAGCAGGACGATTTCAGAGAGGCCTGGAGAGACTTGCATGAACTGATGCTGAGTGAAACGAGCAGAACCAGGAGATCATTATATACAGCAACAACAGTATTACAATGATGATCAATTCTGATGGACATGGCTCTCTTCAACAAAGAATTGTCTCAAATCAGTTCCAATTGTTCACTGAAGAAAACCATATACACCCAGAGAGAGGGATATGAAATATGGACCACAACGTAACATTTTCATCATCTCTATTGAGGTTTGCTTGCATTGTGTTTCCTTTCTCTGATTTTCTCTTTTTTTTTCTTGTAGATAGGATTTTTCTTGAACAACTTGTCAAGTATTTCAACATTATTAACATGTCATGGATTTACTGCCATCTAGGGGAGTGGAAGGGACTGGGGGTAAAAGTTGTAATGGAAAGCTTGGTAAAGATCAATGTTGGGGAACTACCCATACATATGTTATACAAATAAAAAGCTTTAATTAAAAAAATCATTAAATATCAGATAATATGTGTTTGTTTATTTGTTTGTGTGTGGGGGGTCATCTTTGCATGAGAGAGAGAGACAGAGACAGAGAGATGGAAACAAAGAAACAGAGACAGAAGTGGCTAGAAACTGGAAACTGAATGGATGCCCATCAATTGGAGAATGGATGAATAAGTTATGGTATATGAATGCTATGGAGGAATATTATTGTTCTGTAAGAAATGACCAACAGGACGATTTCAGAGAGGCCTCGAGAGACTTGCATGAACTGATGCTGAGTGAAATGAGCAGAACTAGGAGATCATTATACACGGCAACAACAGTACTATATGACGATCAATTCTGATGGACATGGCTCCCTTCAACAATGAAATGTTTCAAACCACCTCCAGTTGTTCACTGAAGAAAGCCATATACACCCAGAGAGAGGGATGTGAAATGTGGACCACAACATAACATTCTCATACTCCTTGATTGATGTTTGCTTACATTGTGTTTCCTTTATCTGATATATCTTTTGTGTAGATAAGATTTTTATTGCGCAACAATGATAAGTTTGGAAAGATGTATACATATATTCCATTTGTCAAGTATTTTAACATAATTAACATGTAGTGGATATCCTGCCATCTAGGGGAGGGGTGGGGAGTTGGGGGGAAAAATTTGTAACGGAAAGCTATGTAAGGGTTAATGTTGAAGAATTACCCACACATATGTTATACAAATAAAATAAAATTTAAAAAAAAAAGAAAAGAAAAGTACTGAGATAAATAAATTGTACACAGTACAGATTGGATTTGATATATCTTTGAGAGGGGAAATACATTTACCAAAGAAGCAAACATGTTGTGATCCTAAACCAAGTGAGTTTTAGTGGAGGGAAAACGGCTAATGAAAATGTACTATATCTATCACTATAAGAACCTAGTTTTCATTCCACCTTCATACCAATGTATCTTTGGATGCTTTCATTGTAAAAAAAAAACTCAAAAAGATTAAAAAAGATACATAGAAAAATATGGATATAATACTAGCAGTTACAATTTGAAAATTACATTTTCTTATTACTTGCTGTGCTCTCTCCTGTTGTGAATAAGAACTAGGGGGGAAAGTGGAAATACTCTACTATTTTGAAACATTTTGAAATAGAAACACTCTAAAATCAAATACAACTTACCTTGTCACCTTTCGGTCCTTGAAAACTCAAGCCCATTTGACCCTGTTGGTTAAAAATTAAAGCTATATTATTATAGGAGTTTCTATCTTCCAAAATTAAATATAAAAATCAAATAAATAGGCATAAATAACATGGAATGAATCAAATCTGCAATGGATTTTGGTTGCTTCAAAATTTTCACAAATGTCATAACTATATTACATTCAATCTCCATGAAAACATTCTTTCTTAAGGCCATTAATAGATAATTTTTTTAAAAAGTTGAAAAGACCTTTGAATACCATGGTTCTCTATAGTGGAATAAGTCATTAACAAGTATATAAAAGCCTATAATATTCCAGGCACTGTGCTACATGAAAAGGCAAAAACAGACACCAACATTCAAAGAATTCATGACCTATGAGAAATAGATTACATGTTTTAAAAGTTTTTTAAATAAACAGGCAAAAATTCCACTTTTTTAATCATGAGAAGTTTCATAATTAGTTGATTTAAATCATTTAAGAGGCAAAAAATTTAGAAAATCTTTACCTTTTCACCTGGAAGTCCTGGAGGACCTGGTGGACCCTATAAAAGAAGATATTTTAATTATATAGATCTTTTAAAACACATCCAACAATCTCCTATTGGATTTTAAGTGACTACTTCAGTGATTATTCCTCTAAATGACTACTTATTCTGATCCTGGATATCACTTACATTTGAACTATATTGGTAGATAAAAGTCTTTTATATATAGGTAGATTTAAAACCAAAATTAAAATAACATTAAATAGAAAGTTTGGCATTAATTCTTTTTTAATTTTAATTTTTTAACATTTTTAATTTGTTTCTATATACTGTCTATATCATTACATTGGCTGCATTACAGGACAAATATTTCTTTTAACTTTATACTTGTTCAGAACATAAAATCTTAATGGCCATAAAATATTATTTAACATTTAGATAATCTTATGCAATTAATGAATATATTTTATATGTGTATATGTATCTATATACATGTATATATGTGCATATAAAAATATATGTGTCTACATATATATGGAGGGGTAGAAAACTGAAACTTGACATCAAGTCAGGAAGAGTTGGGGTTAAGTACCACCTCTGGTTCACATTGGCTGTGTAATTCATTTACCTTTAAGTGCTCTACTCAACATTCTAAAACTATACACTGTAGAAAAGGGACTGGCCTATACCAGTAAAGGAAGTTTTCTCACCATAGTTCACTCTATCAATGAAATTAAAGTTCCATTCCCTATCCCCTTTTCTTATAAGCAACATCAAAATGAATCCTCTCTTCTATTGCTCTAAAAATTTAACATGAGAAAATTTAGAGCAAAAACAATTATATCATAAACATTCTGTAAGAATGACAAAGATAAAATATTTCAAACTGTCTCCTAGTGTCTACCCAACAAAATTTAATAGATAATGTTATATTGATCCAAATAACCATATTTGAGCTGTTTAATGATACTTTAATGAGATTTCTCTTCTCCCCATGCTTTTCCCAAAGACATTTTACTCATAGATAGCAGAAATAGAAACTTACAGGTGGTCCCGAATATCCTGGTGGACCATCCATGCCTGGTAACCCTGTATTTCCTCTTGGACCCTGTTTATTAAAAAGAAGGAAAGAGCCACAAAAATCAGTATAGAGATAGTATTATTTTTATCTTACCTATAGCTAAGAAGGAAAATTTTTATGAAACAAGGCTTATGTGAGTGCTTATAAAAGGTAAAACAGACAATTTTGACTGAATGAAATTAGAAAAGGTTTTGAATAAACAAAGTGAATGGAATTAGGATAAGAGGATAATTTATTGATGGGGAAATCTGCATCAAATATTTCTGATAAAGGTCTGATTCAAGATATTTAGCCCTTAGAATAATAGCCTTTCCTAGATGGATAAATAATTCAAATATAAAAACAGCTCTCAAAAGAAGAATTACAAACCATTAAAAACCATCCAAATAACCATCACAAATACAAATCAAAATAACTCTGAGATTTCACTTCATATTCAAGAAAATTGACAAAAATGGAAAAGGACTGAAATAGTCAGGATTAGAAGAGCTATGGAAAGAGAAACACTCTAATACACCTGTTGGTAAAATTATGAAATGATCAAATCCTTCTGAAATGCAATTTGGAAATGCTTTAAAAATGATTAAGATGTCTATCCTTTGACTTAAGGTATCTACAGAACCTTTTTTAGGTATGTAACTCAAGGAAAATTATGTTCAGAAAAAAAGTCCCAGGTACATTAAAATATTCATTAAAATACTTTTTGTGGGAACAAAAAAAATAAACATTGTACATATCTATTAATTGTGGAATGGTTGAACACACTATAGTATATGAATAAAATAAAATATTACTACATAAAAGTTTCCATGAATATAAAAAACTCAGAGTTGTTTATACATACATATATGTAACAGATATGGGGTAAAACAAGGAGAACAAGGAAAACAATATACAAAATCATTAAAACAATGTAAAGGAAAATATTTTTAAAAATGAACACTGTATAATTATAAAAACCAAATTTAGCCCTGAAAAAAAACCATGAAAATGCATTCCCTGTCTTTCTTGGCAAAGGAAGAGGATTTGGAATATGCATAACTACAAATAATATATTCGGTTAATAAATGAGTTTTTCTAAATTGCTTTTTATAAATCTTCCTTTTCTGCTCATTCTTATAAAGAATTCTCTGGTTAAAGGAGAGAAAAGGATTATAGTAAGAGACACAAAAAAGATAGTAAAATTTTTTTAAGAAAAAGAAGCAAATTTAATAATTATAAATGTAAACTCAATAAACTGATGCAAGTACATGCCTGTATATATTTAGCTAACACTTACCATTGGTCCAGGGGGTCCAGGAAATCCCCTTTCACCTTTCAATGGCATGCCTGGGATTAGATTAAGGATTTCACCTGGGTCTCCCTATAAAAACAAAACAAAACCACATTATTTATTATGATGAGTTTACAAAGATAGTCAACTAGAAGAAGCAACAATTTAAAATCTATCAAGTAAGAAAATTTTATTATGAATAAGCCAGCTAAAAACTGTGCATGTGAAACAAGCTATGACTTAATTGCTTCATGTATGATGACAATATTAATGATCAATGAGATTTGCCACATAAGTGAATGCTGCTGAGTTGAATAGATCCACACTACCATTTACTGTTACATTTAGACACTGTTGTTTGTTCTTCATTTTCAAAAAACAATGACTTCACCAAGTGATGTCTTGACTTCCACATGAGTATCTTTAAATGAGACAGAGTTGCACAAAACTGTCTACCTAACTGTCTATTCAGGATCATTAAAATCCAGCGGCAAGGCAAAAGTCAAGAGGGATGATCCAAAGGGCTGAAATAGCAGATTCTGGTTGAAGAATGCCATGAATCCATTCAAGTGACTTAATCTTTCAAGAACAAAATTGCCTTCTCCTCCATAAGAACAATGCATCAGTTAATAAATATGAATTGGTACCTAATATGTACCATGTTCTCTGCTGGGTACTGGGGATAAAAATACATAATAAAAATAGTGATAATTCATGGGGCAATTAGATGGTGCAGTGGATAGAACACTACTCTTGGGATCAAGAGGACCTGAGTTCAAATGCAGCCTCAAACATTTAACACTATGTGACCCTGAGCAAGTCACCTAACCCCAATTGCCTCATGCAAAAAATAATAATTCCTATTCTCAAGTAGCCGAGACTATTAGGAGAAATTATATGTGTATGTATTCATACAAAAACATATATAAAATACACATTTATTAAGTGCCTACTATATGTCAGGTATTGTGTGTGCTAAGAGCTGGGGATACAAAAAGAAAGCAAAAAACAGTCCCTCCCTTCAAGGAGTTATAATCTAATCAGGAGTACAACATGCAAACAATTGTGCACAAAGCAAATTATATACAGGATAAATAGGGTATAATTAATACAGAGAAGGCACTGGAATTAAGAGGGCTGGGGAAGTTTTCCTGTAAAAGTTAGGATGTTAGTTGGGATTTAAAGGAAGCCAATGAGGTTCATAGACATTGCAGAGGAGGGAAATCATTCCAGGTACTGGAGGCAATCAGAGAAAATGCACAGTGAAGGGATGGGGTGTCTTGTTTGTGGACTAACCAGAAGGCTACTTTCACCAGATCAAAGAGTATAGGTGAGGAAGTATAATTTTAAGAAGACTAGAAAAGTAGAAGGAGTTAGGTTATGAAGAGTTGGGAATGCCTAATAAAAAAAGTTTTGTGCTTGATCCTGGAGGCAATTGGGAAGCACTGGAGTTTACTGAGTAGGGGGTGACATGATTAGACTTGTACTTTAGAAAAATCACTTTAGTGACTGAATAAAGGATGGATTGAAGTGGGAATGGCAAGATAAGGTTCTTTACTAGAGTGGTGGCAGTATAGCAGAGAGAAGGAAAGGAAGATATTAGTAGCTGGGGGAATGAGAAAGACAAGTATGATACTTGAACTACATCTTGAAGAAAGATAGGATTTCTATAAAGTAGGCATAATGAGGGAGTGCATTTGAGGCACAAAAGATGTCCCAAGTAAAGACATCAGGATATGGGATGCCATGTGTAAGAAATGACGAGAAAGCCAATTTATCTAAAGTGTAGGGTGTAGGAAGGATAGTAATATGTAATGTGGCTGGAAAGATAGATTAGGACCAGGCTGTGAAGGCCATTTACAACCAAACGAAGAATTCTCATTTTATCTTAGAAAATACAGTCACTAGAGTTGTTTGACCAGGAAAATGATGCAGTAAAAGTTACACTTAATAAAAATTATTTTGGCAATTGTACAAAGTTAGAGTGGGTAGAGACTTGAATCAGGAAGACTAAATAGAAAATTGTACTATTCAGAGTGATAGGTGATGAGAGCCTTAATGAAATCGGTGGCTGTATGACTAGAAAGGGTAAGTTAAATGCAAGAAATGTTTAAGAGGTTAAAAAAAACACAGCATAATTTGGCAACTGATTTGACATGTGGGGTGAGAGAAAATAAAGTCAAAAATAAATGAGATTTAAAAATGGGTCAAGGAACAGTGATCTATTTGCCAAGGCACTCATGAGAACATGATTCATAAAGCATAATGTAAATAATCAGAAGACTAAACAACAATAACAAGTATTTATAATGTATCTTTATGAAATTTCTGAGATGAGAACAAAAACGCTTGTATCTTATTCATTTTCATGGGTTAGAAAATTTTCTTTTTTCTTCATCTTTTTCCTCTTCCTGCTATAGACATTTCTTTCTAGTAAAATAAGTTGCCACTTCTAATTATAACTTTAGACAAATTATGTTTCTCTTCAATCCAACCACTCTAGAATTTGTTTTTGCCTCCCCTTTGTTCCAACAATTTTGGAAGTCTGCTGTCATCATGTGAACAATTTAAGAGCAAAATACAGTTTGAGGGATCTGCTAATGGTTGTGAAATTGTTGGCTGATACAGGTAGGCAATTATTCTGCTTTCTCATGCTTTGAAGGGTTATGTCCCTTTGAATATGAATGGAAAAATGAGATAGAATGACTGATAACAGGTGGCCATGTCACTTAGCAAGACTATTGTCAGTCTGAATGCTGCTGCATTGGTAATGAAATGTAAAAAGACCTGGAAGAAGGTCTCCAGTGTATTGTACAAATTTCTCTCTATGAAGGATTTATGGGAAAGACCTGGGTAAAAATCACACAGAATGAGAAGGTGATTTGGATTATTGGTATGCAGTGTTTGGCTAGAGTCAGTACTTAATAAATGCTTGTTGAATGGTTAATTGGTTAATTGATGAGATCATGGATATGCTAATATTTGTCAGTAACTAATACTAGACTATGATTGAAAACAAGATGACTTAGATCTCTGAATAAAAAGGATTATGATATCAAATATTCATCACTTAATTATATTTGATCCCTGGGTAATTATTAAATTCACAAAATCCATGGGAAGGACATTTAAATGAGTATTTAAATGAGTCTACTAAGAAATATTTAACCAATAAATAAGATCATTCTAGTCTTTAAAAAAAAAGCAGGTGACTGAAAAAACATAATATTTACTACTTAAAGATTCTAATTACTTTAATTCCTAAAAAGTAATTGTAATACTTTCCAAAACAATATTGAAGATACATTGGCCTAGTTAGAACTGTTTAAAATTAAATATCATTAAGTAAACTTTTTTAATCAGGTCACCTACAATTAATTAATTCATTAATTGCTACATACCTTCATTCCTGGCAATCCAGGGGGGCCCTAGAAAAGAAATAACTTATGTTAATTAAACTTTTTACCAACAAAAAAATCAAACTATTCAAACTAATGGGGAAGAGGTAGGGAAAGGGACAAGAAGAGAAATCGAAGTGCCAAGAGATGAAATATGATCAAAGAAATAATATTTCATCTTAATGTTATACTTACTGCTATCCCAGAAAATCCAGGCAAACCAGGAGGACCCACTGGACCTCTATCACCCTAAAAAGAAAAGAGACAAGTTCTTTACTCTGAGAATATATGCCTCATTATTTCCTGATGAAGGAAATGGTAATATTAAAGATTCTAGATTCATGCCTAGAAGTTATAATCACTTAGGAAAACTCTACTAGTGCTTAAAATATATCATCTCTTGGTTTTAGTTCTTTTCTAAAGATAGAGTGCTATTTGACAATCGTGTTCCTATTAAGTGGTAAGAGAGTACTTCATGACATAAAATATATGAATGTTAGCTATCTTTTATATGTTAGCTATATTTTAATGTTAGCTATAATTTAATGACTGATTTGGGTAGGAAAGTTAGTACTTAAAGAGATACTTCAAGGTGAAATTGTGTAGAGTGATTGAACATTTCCTACAATATAACTAGAAGAAACTGGAGTTCTTCAACCAATAAAGCATCTAGAGAAAGGCAATTTGGGATAGCAAATAACATTGGATAGGCCATCTGTTCTAGGCTCTATTTTCAGCTCTGCCAGTAACCTAGAAATAACTTTACTTCTCCATGATTCCTTTTCCTTATCTTAAAATTAGGATGTTAGAACAGACCATTTCTAGGCAAGACCCTACAATTCCAAGATTCAATGAGTTGAATCCCATCTGACAAATGAAATTTCTGTTAACACAATTCAACTTGATTTATTATTAATAATTAGCTTTTACTTTCAAGACAAAAAAAGTTTGCTATTTTTTTTGCCCAGTTCTGTAATTTTATCAGTTTAAGGCACAATTAGTAAAGAAAATCTCTTTACCAGTGTTTAAGAGGGTTGTCTGGAACACTCACACATAGCTAATGTATCAGAGCATGAATTCGAACACAGGTGTACCCAAATCCAAGACTATCCACAACATAATAGTGTCTGTTATTCTGTCTATCTCAGTGTCTGTGTGTCTTTCTGTTTCTTTGATTCTCTCCCTCACTCAGTTCCCTTCTTCTTTCGTCTTCTTTTGTCTTCCTTTTTCTTTCTTTCTTTCTTTCTTTCTTTCTTTCTTTCTTTCTTTTTCTTTCTTCATTCTTCTCTTTCTCTCTGTTTCTGTTTCTTTCAATCTCTATGTCTCTCTGTGTCTCTGTGTCTGTCTCTGAGTCTTTCCCTCTCTCTCTCTCTCTCTCTCTCTCTCTCTCTCTCTCTCTCTCTCTCTGTCTCTCTCTGACTCTGTCACTGTCTCCAACTGTTATTTCTTAAAATTTCACAAGAGATGAACTATAGTTAAAACTCTTAACTTACCTTTGTACCATTGCATCCTGGGATACCAGCAGGACCCGGTGGACCATCTTGGCCTGGAATACCCTGCAGTCAACAAAATAAAGAAATAACCAATTCAGCAATCACCTGATAAGGGCATTGTATAATAGAAAAGGTTTTTTTTTAATAATTAAATTTCTAACTCATATACATACAGGAAGTCCAGGATTTCCAGGATAACCAGATGAGCCTGGTGGTCCCTACAAGTAAGAAAAAGAGAAGAGAATTAAAATAATTTATAGCAACACTATCTCCACTCCACTTTATTCAAAATGCCACTATAGTAAAGTCCTCCTGATGTTTTAAAAACGTATTATTCATATTCCCCATCATTTACCTGGGCAGAATGAACCCCTGTGATCAGATGTAGGCACATTCCCTAATACACCTAAATAAATTATTTGTGTCTGACAAATATATAAATTAGACTTCTCATCACTGATTTTCATTCATACATATAAAACTTTAGACTTTTATTCTTTTACAATTTGTACTTCAAAATGCAGGCTAATTCATACTAAAATCTATAAAGATGGCAATGACATCAATGAAACAAATTTATCCAATATTGAAGCACTTCCTTTCAAAAGCAAAACATGACAATTTTATTCAGAATATATTGATTTTAGTACATTATAGGAAATTGCTTCTGCATCCTTCAAGTTCTTTCTTCAATTACTATTTATATTAACTTTAATATAAATCAAATATTAACCTAAAAATTTGTAGTTAGCATCCTTTATAAGCCTATGTTGTTTTAGTTATCTTTTTCTTATATCTACATAGATATTCTGTATATATATATGTATATTATATGTGTGTGTGTCTGTATGTAGAAACTATAGAACTGAAACATGTAGCTATTTGTCTCAAATGCTTCACTATTTTAAAAAAAATTGCTAAAAATTTTGATATTTTTACAGGATTCAAATATTAGGAAATCATTTAGAAGTGATAGATATTTTATCTTCTAAAATGATAATTTTAACAATATAAACTCTTACTTCACAATAAATGAGAAACTTTTAATTTAATGATATCATCTCCCAAAGTCAAAATCAAGATTTGTTTATAGAAAATATTTGGAAAAGATAAAATGAGACAAAAATAAGGATAAATGAATGTACTAAAATTATTGTACTAGCAACAAGGAATTTTAAAGTACTCTTTGTTATGGACTTGGGAAAGGAATGAGAAAGCTTCCCTATCATCAACGTTGACCACCAACTTTTAGCTTTACTAAATACTCCTCATATCTTTTACCTATTTGAGCTTTGTAGGAGAAAGAAGAAAAAAAAAAGGTAGAAAATAAGAGGAAATAAAAGAAGATATTTTTCCTGAGTGCCCACTCAGAGATTAGAGAAAATATAGTTAAAGAATTTAAAAAACAGCAATAATAAGGGGAAAAAAGCCCTGAAATTCCTCTACCCCACTAAAGGCCTTACCCTCACCATACCCAATCCATAGTGACTAAAAAAACTTAAGTGATTATTATACTCACTCTTGTTCCTTTTGTTCCTGGTAGTCCTGGTTCTCCAGCATCCCCCTGTAAGACAGTAAAATTGCATTATCAATGTCCATAATGGCAAAAATTTTGAATATCTTAGAACTTGATAGTTAATCAATTTATTCTACCTTATTACCCGGAGGCCCATGTGGACCTTCAGGCCCTTGCATTCCAGGAAACCCGATAACACCTTGTAATCCTGGAAGACCTCGTTCACCCTGAAAAAATAAAAAATAAAAAACAAGTCAATATTAATTGGAACAAGTTCTCCCTCAAAATTTTTTCTTTGTCTATCCAGTAGCTTTCAAATTACAGAAAGTTGAAGTAGAATTCCTGTTTTGAGATTGTTTCTATTTACTATAGTAAATCCAATTCATTTGCAAGTTAAGATATCACCATCTTGATATATTGGTTCTCTTTGAGAATGAAGCACAAATAACAAAAATCACAACAATTTACTATAATATAAATTACTTTGGAGCAAGAATTATGTGCTCCACAATTAAAAAAGCTAGAAAAATAACAAATTAAAAACCCTCAATTAAATACCAAATTGGAAATTCTAAAAATAAAAGGGGAGATTAATAAAATTGAAAATAAGAAAACTATTGAATTAATAAATAAAACTAAGAGTTGATTTTATGAAAAAACAAACAAAAGAGATAAGCCTTTAGTTAATTTGATTAGAAAAAAGAAAGAGAAAAATCAAATTGTTAGTCTCAAAAATGATAAGGGAGAACTTTCCTCGAATGAAGAGGAAATTAGAGTAATAATTAGGAGTTAGTTTGCCCAACTTTATGCCAATAAATTTGATAATCTAAATGAAATGGAGGAATATATACAAAAAATATAGATTGCCCAGATTAACAGAAGAGGAAATAAATTATTTAAATAGCCCCATTTTAGAAAAAGAAATAGAACAAGCTATTAATCAACTCCCTAAGAAAAAATCTCCAGGGCCAGATAGATTTACATGTGAATTCTACCAAACATTCAAAGAACAATTAATCCCAATACTATGTAAACTATTTGAAAAAATAGGGAAAGAAGGTATACTACCAAATTCCTTCTATGACACAGATATGGTGTTGATAGCTAAACCAGGTAGGGAGAAAACTGAGAAAGAAAACTATAGACCCATTTCCCTAATGAATATTGATGTAAAAATTTTAAATAAGATTTTAGCAATGAGATTACAGAAAGTTATCCCCAGGATAATACATCATGACCAAGTAGGATTTATACCAGGAATGCAGGGCTGGTTCAATATTAGGAAAACTATTAGCATGATCAATTATATTAATAACCAAATTAACAAAAACCATATGATTATCTCAATAGATGCAGAAAAAGCCTTTGATAAAATCCAACACCCATTCCTATTAAAACCACTAGAGAGTATAGGAATAAATGGGCTTTTCCTTAAAATGATTAGTAGTATCTACTTAAAACCATCAGCAAGCATCATATGTAATGAAGTCAAACTAGAACCATTCCCAATAAGATCAGGAGTGAAACAAGGCTGCCCACTGTCACCATTACTATTTAATATTGTCTTAGAAATGTTAGCTTTGGCAGTAAGAGAAGACAAAGAGATTAAAGGAATTAGAGTACGTAATGAGGAAACCAAATTATCACTCTTTGCAGATGACATGATGGTATACTTAGAGAACCCTAGAAACTCGACTAAAAAATTACTAGAAACAATTCACAACTTTAGCAAAGTTGCAGGATACAAAATAAATGAACATAAATCATCAGCATTTTTATATATTACCAACAAAGTTCAGCAGCAAGAGATACAAAAAGAAATTCAATTCAAAATAATGTTGATAGTATAAAATATTTGGGAATCTATCTGCCAAGGAAAAGTCAGGAACTATATGAACTAAACTACAAAACACTCTCCACACAAATAAAATCAGACCTAGTCAATTGGAAAAACATAAAATGCTCATGGGTAGGCCGAGGAAATATAATAAAAAATGACAATACTACCCAAACTAATTTACTTATTTAGTGCCATACCAATCAAACTCCCAAGAAATTATTTTACATATCTAGAAAAAATAGTAGCAAAACTCATTTGGAAGAACAAAAGGTCAAGAGTTTCAAGGGAATTAATGAAAAAAAA
>JAJPUD010003462.1:0-108051 GCA_023553655.1 Myrmecobius fasciatus
CCCCCTTCCAAACTTCCCTCTTACTACTGAGGACACTATCATATTCTCAATAACCTACATTCAAAATCTAAGCCTCATTCTCAACTTCTTACTCTTTTACCCACTCTATTAAATTTGTTACCACTTCCTGTTGGTTTTATAGAATATCTTTTGTATAAAAGACCTTTTCTCCTCTGGTCTTAAAGTTTGAGCTCCTTATATAGCTTATTGATTGGTCTTTCTGACATATCTATCCACATGCCAGTCTATTCTCCATTCAATTGTCAAAGTAATCTTTCTAAATTGCAGGACTGAGTATATCACTTCCTTACTCAATAAACTCAAGTAGCTCATTCTCATTCTTAGAATAATTCCTTCTATCAAGTCTTCAAATCCTTTGCAAGCTACCCCCATTACATTTCTTATCTTCTTACACCTTATACTCACCTTTCCCTCTCACATACTCTGAGATCTAGTGACACTAGTCTTTTTCCTATTCCTCCCACAAGGTATTCTATTACCCAATTCAGCTTTCCCTGGCTGTTCCTCATGCCTGAAAATTTCCTCCCTCCTTGCTTCTACCTCCTGGTAGCCCTGGTTTTGTTCAAGTCCTAGCTAAAATCCCACCTCCTCCAAGAAGCCTTTCTTGATTCCCCTTTAATAATAATCCCTTCCCCTTGTTGATTATATTTCATTTATCTTTTGTATAGCTTATTTGTACATATTTGTTTGTGTATGATTTCCTCCATTAGTTTGAACTCCCTGAGAGTAAGGATTATCTTTTACCTTTCTTTGTATCTCTACTGCCTTAAAATACTAGGTACTTAATAAATGTTTATTGACTGAACAACTCCATGAAAAGAAAAAAGGACTTTAAGGAGCTGGGAGTTACCTCTTTGTCACACATCTTGTCTAAGTCAGCACCCACTTTTTTCTGGACAATATGTGTACTTATATATGAGTGTGGTCACATACTTTGGAGGGAATTTTTTTCTACCAACTGTTCTCATTATTCTGCCTAAGTAAATATTCATTTCTAAAGATTAATTTTGACCAGTTGATATTAATGAATGATCACTGGGGGCATCACAGTGATGGGGACATTATAGATTAGTATTATATATCTCTCCCAGCCTTACTGGGTCCTCTAGAACATCTAGGAAAGAAGAGATAACTATTCTCTGGGCATTCAGTATGCCAGTTCAAGTGAAAAGTTGGGAGACAGAACCCCAGAGCTTGTGCTACATTTTTTTGAAAGAATCAAATGTCTGGTAGATCAATGGAATGCCCCAGAAAGCATGTACCTGAGTTTCAGGGAGGCACCTGAGAATATCTCTCATTATATCCCTTGGAGAAAGCTTGGTATAATGAAAAAAGTACATGATTTGCATTAAGATGACTTGGGTTTGAATCTAGGATCCACTTCTTTGTGATGTTGGGCAAGTCATTGACTTCTTTGGGATTTAATTTCTTCATTTGCAAAATTAAAGGATTAGATTGAAAGATCTCTAAGGTGTCTTTCAATTCTCAATAATTGTGTTCTACATTTTTGTACATAAACTGGATTGGAACTGGGTGAATAATTGATGAGTGTTCTAAGGATTTACTTTTAATTTTCTACTTTTTAAATAGATTTTATTTTTTATTTCAAACTTAAATACAAAATGAGGAAAAAATACATTGCCACGTACACAGCAGATCATGAGAGGATCCAATATAAAATTCTAAATTTCCATTTCAAGAAAACCCATAGTAATAACTACACATTATTTTATTCCTACTCACCCCTTCAAGAGTCCCTCCTTTATTCTCACCCCCTACTCTATTCCTTTGCCCTTTTATTTCCTTCTGTATTTCGAAGACATTTGTACCTTTCTAGATATATATGTTATTCCATTTTTAAACCATTCCTGATGAGAGTAAAGTTCTATTACTACCTTCCCTCCTCCCACTTCTTTGGCATCAATTTTTCCTTTTATACTTCATTTATATGAGATAATTACTTTTTAAAATCCCTCCCTAAACAGTATTTTTTCAAGAATCACCTCATCATACACAGCTCAGCCCAAGATTTTTTTTCAAGCTACCTAAAAATGATGACAGGCATAAGAATTTTTATAATATTTTCAAATCTAAGAAGGAAACAAGTTGATCTTATTGAGTCCCTTCTACTTCATATTTAATATTTATTTTATATTTCTCCTGGAAATTTCTGATTTTCCCTTAAGTTCTGTAGTTTTTGACACAAGTACCTGAAAGTTTTTCCATTCATTAAATATCTATTTTTTTCCCATTCAGGATTATTGTTAACTTTGCTGGGCAAGTTACTTTTGGTTATAACTGTAGTTGCTTTGTCTTGTTTTAGAATGCCATTATCTTTCTTTTGCCCAATTCTAGTTTACAAGGAATCGTTTTCTTCTTCAAGTTTTTGACCATCTATTTCTTTTTTTTTAATTAAAAGCTTTTTATTTCCAAAACATATGAGTAAAAAAACTTTTTTTTTGTTCCAAGCTTTTCCCCTCCTTCCCCCCACACCCACCCCTAGATGGCAGGTAATCTAATACATGCTAAATATGATAAATTATATGACAAATCCAATATATGTATACATATCTACACAGTTATCTTACTGTCCAAGAAACATCAGATCTAGAAAGAGAGAAGAAAAAAAAACCTAAGAAGGAAAACAAAATGCATGGAAATATTCACAGAAAGCATTAAATTGCTATGTTGTGGTCCATACTCATTTCCCTCAGGCTTCTCTCTGGATGTATATGACTATCTTCATCGCTGAACAATAGGAACTGATTTGAATCACATCATTGTTGAAGAGAACCATGTCCATCAGAATTGATCATTATATAGTCTTGTTGCTGTGTATAATGTTCTCCTGGTTCTGCTGATTTCACTCAGCATCAGTTCATGAGAGTCTCTCCAGGCCTCTCTAAAATCATCCTGCTGGTCGTTTCTTACTGAACAATAATATTCCATGACATTCATATACCATAATTTATTCAGCCATTCTCCAATTGATGGGCATCCTTTCAATTTCCAGTTTATTGCCACTACAAAAAGGGCTACCACAAACATTCTTGCACATGTGGGTCCCTTTCCCTCCTTTAAAATCTCTTTGGGATATAGGCCCAGTAGAAACACTGCTGGGTCAAAGGGTATGCACAGTTTGATAACTTTTTGAGCATAGCTCCAGGTTGCTCTCCAGAATGGTTGGATCCGTTCACATTTCCACCAACAATGTATCAGTGTCCCAGTTTTCCCACATTCCCTCCAACATTTGTCACTATCTTTTCCTGTCATTTTAGCCAATCTGACAGGTGTATAGTGGTATCTCAGAGTTTTGACCATTTTTTCAAATTGGTTGATTTTCTTTTCATAATTTTCTTGATTTTCTTGGACTGCTGTCATAATTTTTTCTAATTTTCCCTTGAATTTTCTCATTTGATTTTTAAAGTCAAGAAATGGGCTGCATACATTCACAAATGTTCAGGGTTTGGGCAATAAGCAATGGAACTAGAGGTCCTAATACAAGGAGAAAAATTTAATTTTAGAGGTATCACTGAGACAATGAGATAAAACCCATTTTTGTACTATGGCTCTTAATGGGTATATATTATTTAACAAACATTATTATATTATATATTATTACAACATAATAATATCATATATTATTATTAAACAAATCAGGAGAGATAAAGGGTTAGATGGTGCAGCAAGTATATTCACCCTCCCATCATCCCTTGATCTACGTAACTCTACTTACCAGCCTCAGGTGGCCAAAGAACCAGTTCTGAAGAGGAGGCTGGGGGAAGCATCGAAGATGCTGGCAGGTGTTATAGTATTTATGGACCGAGACAAGGACCTGAAACATCATCCAAGTGCTTAGTGTCAGGAGTAGCAGGAGCAGGACCAAGGAAACTCCAGATCCCAGTCCTTTAAATCCCAGCTGATGAGACAGCCACTCAGAGTCAAGCAGCATCCTGCAGTGAGAGAGAGAGAGATGAGGGGATGGGGGAAAGATGAGGTATAAACTGATATGTGAAGACAAAGGAGAGGGAGAATTAAAGGGTTTGGGGGATGAAGGAAAGAGGAGAGAAACAGAGAGGCAGAGAGAGGTGGGGATTAATGGGTAATGAGGATGAAGTAGAGGGAGAAGGAAGGAAAGGGAGAAGCAAAAAGGGATCTGGAAATGAAAGGGAGAGGGAGATGGAGGAGGAAGGAAGGAAGAAGAGAGGAGGAGGGGACAGAGAGAAGGAAAACGGGAGGGAGAGAAGGAGAGAGAGACACACACATACAAACACACACACACACACATAGAAAGAGACAGAGAGAGATACAGAGAGAGAGAGGGAGGGAGAGAAGGAGGCAGGGAAGGATGAGGGAGAGAGAAGAATACAGGAGTTCTAGAAACTAGTTTCAAAAATATATTGATAGTTGTATTTCAACATAACTAGTTTCATTTTTAATCCTATGTATTTTATTCTATACATTTTTGAATATGATTCTGAGAAAGGAGCCATAGGTTTAATTGGATTGTCAGAGGAGTTCCTGAACGACAACAACAAAAAAAGGATGTGGGAAAAATTCAATGGGGAGAGATAGAAAAGGGGTCATAGAAGGATAGACATTGATGGTAAGGAAATGAAGCAACTTTTGAGAATGGAGGAAAGAATGCCAGAGATAGGAAAGTCCTGAGTAGGTAGATAAAAAAGAGAGAGAAAGGGATTGATAAGAAGAGGATTTTGGAGGAAAAGAGATATGCAGATTCAAGAATGTGAGTGTTAGGATGACCTCTTCCTTTCTCTGGACCTCAAGATTTGGTGACCCCTATGGGAAGAGTCTGGTTTCCCCTGGCTTGATTCCCTCCTTGTCAAGGTAAGTCCCCAATTTTTTTCTCCCAAAATCTCATAGCAGGACATCCCAAGCCACTGGGAGAAAGCTTGTCTAGGTCATCATGGACTCCATGCTCAGCAAGTTTACCTTGACTAGGAACACTGAGACTGGGAAATTCTTGCAATTTTTGGCAAAGTTTCTGAGAAACCTTTGCTACCCTTTCACCTTCTCTGGGATGACAGAGAAGATAGAAGTGCTACAGGATAGCTTTTGGCAAAATTTTATGGCTTTTGGAAAAGATGGGACAGTTCTCTTTCATGTCATTTTGTCTGTGTCTGTGTCTCTGTGCAGAATGTCTATGTTATGTTTATTCTGTGAGCTAGAATTTGTTACCTGGAAAGATTTAAAATGCAACCAGCAAGAAAAAATACTATGCTATAGTTAGAATGATGGAAAAATTTCTTAAAAAGCCTAACTTTTTTTTTTCTGTGGACTTCAGCTCTGGCCAAGCTGGGGGATACACAAAAAGTTAGTTGATTAAAATTAAAATAACATCTTTATAGATTCTCAAAGTTTTGAGAGCAAAACATCTTAGCAAATTCTCAAAGTTTTGAGAGCAATGATTAAAAAGTTTGGCAATTAGTAATTTTGAGATTACAAGGAAAATTCCTGAAACATTAGGAATAATTCTAGGCATTTATCCCATTCTAAAATAAAAGGAAAAAACCAAACTAGGTAAATAGCAACTTTTTGTTAACCCTTCTTTGACTCCTATCTTGTCTGGAGTCCCCTTCTACTCTTTGGGAAAAGCACCCCAGAATGTATTAAGGGACCTTCTCTACTCCACTTCCGGGAGTTCTCCTGAGTGTATCTCAGTTGTGGGGATTGCTAATAAGATCAACGTAACCTAAGACCTTCTGTTTGCTAACTCCTCTTATCTCAGAATCAGATTAAAACTCAAATTTTGCCTCACCTGTAGAAATAGGGAAAGCAAAACCATGGGAACCCCACACAACCTTGCCCAAACACCTTCTCAACCCAATTTTGGGGGTAAGGCCCAATGGTCAGCATTCCATGAATCCTAGCACCTGAAACTACCAAAGGTATATCCTGGCACAATAATTGTTGCTGTGAAGACCACACGACTGCATAAGTGCTTAGCATGAAACATGCTATATGAATGTTAACTACTTTATTGGATATAATTGCTTCATATTTGATAACTATGAGTTTTTTTTCAAATGTGATCAACAGATAAATGATTTATATGTATGTGTAAAGTAATTTGGAAATTTGTCTTATGATAGTAAAAGCAATTTTAAAGGAGTTCTAATTAAAGTGTGCTAAAGGGATATATAAATTGTAATCTATTTGCACTGATTGTGTTTTGGAAGAAGAGTTTTGGAACTTTAGGAAAACAGAAAAGCAGTTTGCCATTAATTAAAAAACTCTAGCTATCTAGAGTTAGACTTCTAAGGGACCTGTCAGTAAAAACTGGCACCACAAAAAGAGAAATAATTTGCTTAAATTGGAAAATAACCAAATTGCAACTCAGTTTGCCTAGGCCATTTAATCAGAATCTTGGGAATCTCATCAACTAAAGTTGTCAATTAAAAATAATCTGTTCTACCTCAATTTTAAGGATTGTTTTGTTTTCTCCCTAAAACAAAAGGGAAACTCATTTAAAAGAATAGAAATTACAGCTAAAACTATTTGGCTATTAGGAAAATTCTAAAAATGTTTAAGTTACTTGGAGTAATTGTCATCATGTTAAGTCTTATCAATTTACCTCCATGTATGAGGTGTGCAACTCCTTTTCCCCTTTACAGAGTTGGGGGAGATACAGCCCATGAAAACTGTAAGGATAGTTGGGGTGGACAACAGCAAGCTCAGCCCCTTCCGTGCGGTCTCTGTCAACTCCCCTTAATTTGTAAGCTTGCCAATTTTCTTGAAACCATCAGGATAAGCCAGGTATTCAGCCTTGAGAAATGAGCCCATTTAGGTTTTATAGTTTCTAAACAAGGAATGTGTTTCCTAAGAATTTATAAGCCTGTATAATGATTGATCCTTTGAACCAGGATAAGTTTAAACATATAAAACATGTTAAACAAAAATCTCCTATGTGTGTAAGTCCTGGTAAACTTTTAAAATAATGTATCTAGCCCAAAGCCATGATCGGTAGAATTTGCTATTATCTCTAATATCTAATATCCTGAAATGTGTAAGTGGACAATTTATCTGGGCAAAAGCTGGGAGGACACAACCTTAGACTCTGCTTAAGGCGGGATCCTTCTGACTCAGTTTCCTAGTTCTGTTTTTTTTTTGTTTCCCACCTGAGTCTAATTATTACTGCATGATTGGCTGTCAAATAGATCTAAGGATGCTTTAATCTGTCATGTATATGCTCTCAGGATGAGAACTGAAGGACCTGTTTTGATGCTATTATAATTATGTACCAGCTTTTTCCTCTTATAGCAAATTTCTATAATCAGAGCAAATGGTCAGTAGAAGTCATAAGCCCAATACAAGCATCCCAGGGAACACAATAATGATTTTCTGTCTTAGATTTTAAAGATGCTTTCCTTTGCATACCATTGCATAAAGATTCATAATTTCTTTTTTCATTCATTCATTCATAATTTCATAAAAATTTCATAATTTGCCCTTTGGGCAAATCCAGGGGAATATAACCCCTCACAAATGAATATGGCCAGTATGGGTTAGATGATATCTTGATCTATAGTCTCACCTGAAAGGCTTCTCTGACTGCAGTCATACAAAGGCTAAACTTCCAATACTCCTTCTTCCCCCGCTCCCCAACCCAGGGCTATGAAGTTTTTTTGGTCTAAAGTCATCCATTTATTAAAACCCTGAAAGCTAAACTAATCTCTTGCCCTGGCTTTAGCCCTACCTAAAGCTGATGAAAAGTAGGGTCAGACCATAGGGGCTTTGATGCAGGTCCTTGAACCCTATCCCAGAACCCTTGCTTACTTTTCAAAGAAATTTGGTGTTTTTGGGGTGATACTCCTGCCTTAGAGCTAGCTGCCACAGCCCTTCTAATTAATAAATCCTTTAAGTCCACCCTAGGCCAACTATTGGAGGTTCTAATCCTCCCCATTGGGTTCAATGCTTTTTTTCCCTCACAGAGTTTTAGATTTGGGGAAAGGAATAAGAGTGAACATCTATACAAATACACTTTTCATATTTTGCACACTCATGGAGCTATATGGAAATAAAGGGGACTTTTGACAGCAAAACTTCTCCTATTAAATACGCAAAGGAAATAGGCTTGCAGATTCAGCTGCCTGTGCTGCTACCCGTTTGCCCCTGAGTATGGCGCCTTTAACTCCCTAGCTCTCCAACTCCTACACTCTTTCATAGCGCACAGAAACAAACCTTTTGCTAAAGAAAGGAGACACATCCTTTCTCCTTCTGGATGGTTTCAAACACCCTCGGAGTAGCTTCTAATCCCAGAGGCAAATCAGTGGGAACTTCTTTTGGCCCGTACAACTCTTTACAGAGCAAGAATGGTCTAGCCTTCACTTTTCAAATAACTCAAAAAGTGGCTGAGGCACTTAAGATTAGCTTGCTTTTTTTTCTTGTTATTTTCCACTTTTTCCAGGTGTATCTTTAAGAACATCCCAAGGATGAGAGCTTTGCTCTTAGTATTTTCTCTCTAGCTCTCTTGATAACACTCTCTGGGGAGTATGGGGAGTGCCAGTGGGGAAATAACTCTTTAGTCCTTAGGCTAGGGAACTCCATGAGAGGTGGGGGCATTCAGGATTGTTGGGTATGCCCTCAGCATCCTCAAGGCAGTCCACATATGTGACCCGATGCATTATTTGCAAAAGACTCAGTCCCAAATATCACCATCCCCACCCTGGATGCCATTCCATTTGTACTAGCTACCCCCAGGGTAATAATTTTGACCTGACTATTCCCTGTTTTCTTGTCCAAAAGGATCTCTTACCCACATAATAATTGTAGAATATCCATTCAAAAATTATTCTGGCTTTAAATGCTCATAATGATTCTATACCACCTTCCTTGAAGCCTTTTCATAACCTCCTGAGAATTAACATTCTGAATCCCGAAGCCAGCCAGTGGAAACTTCTCTATGGCCTACACCATGCTACTCACTTGAAAAAAAGTGCTCTTCAATCCCTTGTGAAACCTGTTTTCACTGGTCACAAGCTAGGAGAAACAATTAAATAGATCTGTCAAATATGCCCAATTTGTTCCTACTTGGCACAATCAAGAATTACTTGATTCTGAAAGGTCTGCTAAACCCCTTCATCCTGAATCCCTATCTGGAAGAGAAGTATATACTTAGGGAAGGACTGGCAAATGGATTTTAGACATATGCCCCCTCTCAGGAGCTTCCAATTGCCTTTTGATCTGAGAATTTTATCATTTTGATGACAATCATTTATATTGTGCTCCATGTCTTTTGCTCATTATCTTTCTTCTAGCTTTCTTTTTTTAAACAAATACTGATCTTAGAGGTGGTAAGTTGAGGGTCTGGCAACATATAGCCAACTAACACAAGGATTACTTTTATTTCAAAAAATATATAGTGACTTCCTATTGCTACCAGGATAAAATACACACTCAGTCTGGTATTAAAACCCCTCACACTATATAGGCTTTTGCTTTGTTCCATGTTATCTTTTATGAATTCTGTTTTCCAGAAAAACTAGACTACTACCTGTTTCTTAAACACAGTGATTCTATTTCATTCCTCTATACATTCACACAAGTGATACTGCATTACATAAATGCTTTTTCTTTTCATCTCTACCTTTCAGAATCCTGTTTGGAAAAACAATAATAATTAAAATTTTAAAAAAGCTTCCTAGTTGGAAAATGATTTGATGTAGCTCATGTTCCTCCATCATAAAGCCTTCTACAATCCCCTAAATATTACTGTTTAATCCTCCTCAAATTTTCCTTGAGTATTTTGCCTGATCTTTTCTTTGCTCCCTTCACTCTCTACCACATGTTACACCTGTCTATGTTCATTAAGAGAGGCATCAGAACCAAGAAGACCTGTGTTCAAGTTATATTTCTGAAACATGCTGGCTGTGTGACCCCAGGCAAGTCACTTACCCTATCAGTGTTCTGAGCAACTCTCTTAAGAGGGTAAATTGCAGTGGACATACCAATCTATTTTGATATAAAATTTTTCTCATTTGGTATTCCCTATAACAATGAAATCATAGGTCCAGAATCCATCCCCAATTGTTACTTATATGTAGAATTCCTATCCCATCACAAAGAAAATTGCAGGCTCTTTGAGAATTTGATATAAGAAGAACATCCTAAGAATTAGAGCGATCCAAGAGTGAAATGGGCTACTCTAAGAACAACTGGGTTTCTCTTCATGTTGCCCATTTTTAGGGATGCTTTAGAAAATGGTTGGTCAGGTATGGGTTAATCTACACAATCACTGACATTCTTTCTAGACCTGACATTCTGTGATTCTATGACAGACCACATTTGAAATATATACTACAAGTGCAACCCAAAGGGACATCTTTTAGAAAGTTACTATTGTTTCTTATTATGCACTATGGACCTACAAGAAGGAATTTGAAAA
This sequence comes from Myrmecobius fasciatus, assembly GCA_023553655.1. Taxonomy (NCBI): domain Eukaryota; kingdom Metazoa; phylum Chordata; class Mammalia; order Dasyuromorphia; family Myrmecobiidae; genus Myrmecobius; species Myrmecobius fasciatus. Next base: position 10,427 of record JAJPUD010003462.1, read on the forward strand.
TTGGCTGGCAGCAACCTTGCTTCTTCAGAGGATTTGCATTTAGGACCATAGGATTACAGAGAAATATCTGGAAGGGATCTTAGAATCTTTTAATTGAACCCCCTTATTTTACAGATGAGAAAACAGAAGCCTAAAGCACTTAAATAATTGGACCAAGGTCATAGGATAATGGATTTGACCCTAAAAGGAAATTTAGAGGCATTAAATCCAACACACTTATTTTTATAGATGAGGAAATTAAGACACAGAAAGGTTAAGTGATTTGCTCAGGTGACATATTGTATTGGAGGAAAGATTCAAATCCAGATTTTTTTCAATCAAAGTCAGCTACTCCATCCATTGTCAGAGTGTAGAATCAGGATTGAAAACTAGGTCATCTGATTAAATACACTCCATTCAATTCCAGAAACATTTATTAAACATTAAGTATATGTGAAGCATGAAACTAGACATTAAAGAACAAAGATAAAGGCAAAACAGTCCCTGTTTTCATGGAGCAGCTATTCTACTGATATTCTTTTCCTTGTCCTTACTTTTTTTTTCCAGAATGACTATTTCTTGTAGTCTTCCCAACCCTAGTAAGGAAGTTGTGGAGTATTGGGAGTTCCACCAAAAGCCCTGACGCGATTGATTGACTGGTGTGTGATTTGGGATTTCCTAGTTTCCTAATCTACAAAAACAAAAAATTCCATTGAACAAGTTTTAAGTCCCTATATATTTCAATATTCTGTGATTTTCTGGAAAGTGACATCAATTCAGAAGGAGACACAGACAAAGGGAAGTTTTCTTACTGCATGTTAAATTTAATGTTTTTTTTTTTTTAATAAACTACAATGGAAGAATTGTACATGTTTGGCATAAATTGGATTGCTTGCTCTCTAGGGGAGGGGGTAGGCAGAGGATAGAGGGAAAAGTTTGGAGCACAGGATTTTGTGAGGATGAATATTGAAAACTATCTTTGCATATATTTTAAAGATACTAAGCTATTATTTAAAAAAACCTATATCATAGAAATTCAGTTTCATATACAAACCTCTTTTCTATCCCATATGTTAATTTTTTTTAAAGAGTGATTTGTTGAAGACAAGATGAGGATGTATAAATGAGATTATGTCTAACATCACTCAGTTACTTAGATACATGAGAAAGGATTCTCTTCAAGGGCTATCTGAGCTCTACCAACAGGCAACATGACATAAAAGAAAGGCTGTTGGATTGGATGTCACGAGACCTAGTCCTGATTATCAGGTCTTGTACATACTAGCTCTATGATGTTAGGTAACTTGTACATATTAGCCTTAGATTTTCCATTTGTAAAATTAAAGGAATAGATGGCCCCTTCTATTTATATGACTATGTATTCTAAGATTACCCAACCCTTATCTTCAGAATTGACAGAATACATGGGACTGATCAGCCAGTAGATTGAACAAGTATATTTAAAATTAAAAAGATCATAAGGAATGAGATTGCTTGTATGCTTCCTATTTTCAACATGGGCCTGTATGCTCAGAAAAGATACAGTTCCCAAAAATCCAGGTCAGAAAGGTTTCTTGTCTACAATTTTAACCAGTCAGTAGGAATGGTCACAATGGGAAGTGTTATCCTGAATTTGAAACAAATGTCCATTACATTTTAACTAGCACTCTGTATGTTCATTGTTATTCAGTCTTTCAGTCACGTCTGACTCTTTATAACCCCATGGTCCAAGAGTGGTTTGTCATTTCCTTTTTAGTGGATTAAGGCTAAAAGGATTAAGTAACTTGCTAATGAGTGTATAAAGGCAGATTTGACTTCAGGTCTTCCTGATTCCAGGCAGGTTCATACTAGGTGCTATCCTTCCATGTCATCTTGTCTCATTCCTATAATTTTTAAATATCTTATTGTATAGATATCTCATATGTATGTGTTAGATTTTGCCAAGTTTTATTTATATTCAATGTATCCCTGGTGCAACATTTGTCATCATGCATGTTATACTGCAGAATGAATCCATTGAATGAATGAAGGGCTATAAAGTGATATGATTTATTTGTAAAAGCAAACATATAAGACACATATATGAAGTACTGAATTCAGTTCTAAAACACTGTCAAAAGGAAATACAGGAAATACCCAAAATTATACCATATGAATATAGGGTTAAAAGCATTAATCTCTGCCCAAATCTTAAGAATTTTCTTAATTGGAGGGTTAGGACAATCTTAATAGTGCTACTAAATGGTTTTTTAAATATAATTTTCTTTAATAAAATCATGTCAGTTTCTGAGGTTAATCTGTCTGACAGTGTCAAGTATTTTGGTGGCAAGAACTTTTTAGTGGTCATTAGTAGCTGTAGCACCTGCAGGAGCAGTTTGAAATTATACTATCTGTTGGGCAATAGAATGGAGAGTTAAAAGTAGAATAATGAATTAAAGATTAAAAGTGGATGATGTACAAATTAGAATCATGCACAGGGATTGTTGGCTTGGGTGGGGAGTGCTGGGAAGAAAGATCATAAATTGGTAAAAAATGTCTAGGTCCTTGTTTTAATCTCATCACAAAAAGAGCTCTTTTTGAGCAAACCTAGAGGTAATGGTTTGAGGAACTCATCCTAACCCAAGTCAAACTCAATCACAATTTTAGGAAGTAGTCCTTGAATGAATCTGCAACCCAGCCTAGAGTTGGGGAAAATATTGAAAGATAATCAGACCCTGGAGCCTTCATAGCATGTGTCAAAAGGACTATACCCTGATCAAGGCAGATATGCCTTGAAAAGAGCTAAGATGTAGATCATAGTACATACTACACATAGCATCATGAGGAATCCAGCAACATCCCTGTCTTCAAGCACTCACAGGACACCCTAGTGTCACATCTCAGGTACAATGCCATAGTTCAGAAACAGCAGGCTCTCCAGAACAGAATGCTTATCTATGGATGAATCCAGTCAGTAGGAAAAATTCTTGCTGAAGTCAAGTTGTCCAACATTTATTAAATGCTATGTGCTAGGTACTGTGCTAAATTCTGGGGGATGCAAATACAAGTTTGAAGAAAGATAGTTCCTGTCTTCAAGAACCTTATATTCTAATGAGGTAAGACAACAACTAAAAAGGAGTTGAAAAGTGTGAATGGGGGTGGGGAAGGGGGTGATGTGGAGAAGGGAAGTGTTGAGGACACAGTAGTGAAATCTTGAAAATTAAGTATAGTAGTTCTGGGACTTTCTCTAAATGTAGTTTCCTTGAGGTACTCACCAATGAGTGAAGGATGTCAAAGGGGCAGAGTGAGAAAGCAGATGAAGTATGGAGAAAAAATCCAGGGAGTGAAGCATGGTCAAAGTGATTTAGCTGAAGATCCCAATGAATCTATTCAAGACATTGGTTCAAATTTTGTTAATTAATTCAAGGGTGAAAATACCACAAGTGAAAACTACACAAGTGGAAGAGAACTGCTTATAGAGCAGGCACCCAAGGCTTCATGAAGCTTTCAGCATCAACTTTGCCAAATAAGATCTTCAATTTCCCCTATTAGCATTTACTGTTATAGTCAAGCAATTGAGAAACTCCAATCTCTCCTGAGAGGTATTGTATATTCATGGTGTGTGTGGGGGGAGTATGCATAAGAGGAAATTCCTACTCACCTTAACCTAACAGAGGTGGCTACTGTGAACAGTGATACCACTGATGCTCTTGCCCTGGATCTCATAAATATATGAAGGCAGAAAACTGTATGCAGGGTGACTTTTAGTCTACTTGCCAAAATAATTAGCTAAGTATTTATTTACTGTTAATGTTATTTCCTATTATTTAATACAATATAATTATTCTTTTTCTTTGTTTTAGCTCACTTATTTTATTTTATTTCTATTATTTGTCTGACTTAGTCCCAGGTTTTTTTTTTTAATTAAAACTTTTTATTTGCAAAACATATGTATGGGTAATTCTTCAACATTAACCCTTACAAAGCTTTCTGTTACAAATTTTTTCCCCCCTACTCCCCACCCCTCCCCTAGATGTCAGGATATTCACTACATGTTAATTATGTTAAAATACTTGACAAATCAAATATATGTATACATATTTCCACACATCATTTTTGTGCAAGAAAAATCACATCTACAAGAAAGAAAGATCAGAAAAAGGAAACACAATGCAAGCAAACATCAATAGAGAGCATGAAAATGTTATGTTGTGGTCCACATTTCACATCCCTCTCTCTGAGTGTATATGGCTTTCTTCACTGAACAATTGGAACTGGTTTGAAACATTTCATTGTTGAAGAGAGCCATGTCCATCAAAACTGATCATCATATAGTATTGTTGTTGCTGTGTATAATGAAATCCTGGTTCTGCTCATTTCACTCAGCATTAGTTCATGCAAGTCTCTCCAGGCCTCTCTGAAATCATCCTGCTGGTAGTTTCTCACAGAACAATAATATTCCATAACATTCATATACCATAATTTGTTCAGCCATTCTCTAATTGATGGGCATCCATTAAGCTTCCAGTTTCTAGCCACTACAAAAAGGGCTGCCACAAATATTCTTGCACATGTGGGGCCCTTTCCTTCCTTTATGATTTCTTTGTTATATAAGCCCAATAGAAACGCTGCTGGGTCAAAAGGTATGCACAGTTTGATAACTTTTTGAGCATAGTTCCAAATTGCTCTCCAGAATGGCTGGATCCATTCACAGTTCCACCAACAATGCATCAGTGTCCCAGCCTTCCCACATCCCCTCCAACATTCATCACTATCTTTTCCTGTCATTTTGGCCAATCTGACAGGTGTGTAGTGGTACCTCAGAGTTGTCTTAATTTGCATTTCTCTGATCAATAGTGATTTGGAGCACCTTTTCATATGTTAGTACCAGGTTAAACTGTGCCCAAGTTACCTATGAAAACATTCCCAGCTCCACACCTTTTTGCCTTTGTGAGAAAAGGGTTGTACATAACTAGATCTGTATAGAATCATCTGGACTAGTTTCCTTTTGGTCTTAGTCAAGAGGATATAATACAGCTTTTGAGATAGCCACCAAGGCCTAGCTTAACAACTTGATGATATCCAGATTATTGTAGTTGATCAATTATTTTTCAGTTTTGTCCAACTCTTCATAATCTCATTTGGGATTTTTGTGGCAACGATACTGGAATGGTTTGCCCTTTTCTTCTTCAGCTTATTTTACCGATGAAAAAACTGAAGCAAACAGGGTAAAGTGATTGCCCAGGGTCATATAGTTAGGAAGTATCTGAGGCCAGATTTGAACTCAGGAAAATGAGTTTTCTTGGCAAAGGTATTGGAGTGATTTGCCATTTCTTTCTTCATCTCATTTTACAGGTGAGGAAACTGAGGCAAACAGGGTAAGTGATTTGCTAAGGTCTTTCTAACTCTAGGCCTGACACTTGATCTAGTATATCCAGATTCACAAACAAAAATTCATCTTCTCCGTGACCCAGCAACATTGATTATGCTTCTTCTGCTATTCCCAGATATTCAAGAAAGATCAAGGGAACAAGTCTTTACCATGAGCCACTGGGATCTCAATGTCAGAGAAGTTAAGTGAGGAGTCCTGCATTTAGTCCTTAGGTAGGTAGAAGGCTCTTGTCTCTCCAGTGATGCACATTCTTTCGCTGCCTCTCTAGCACAGTTGTGCTTATCAGTAATAGAATTAGAGCATGACTAATGTCACTGTTCACTGAGACTGCTCAGAATGAATAAAGATTTCTTCTGATACCAACTCCACCCTAACAAACCTTTTCCCTGGAGAGACTAGAATTTCTCTGTACTCAGTTTATGAGAAGAGGGTCATCATGGGGCACTTGTTTCTGGAATTTCCCTGAGACTGTGTGATGCCTGTTCCATTCTATGTATGAGTTCCCTCATATTTGTGTCATTATAACTTTCTGCCCCTTGAAATATTTTACAGGGTCTGAAGACCACCATATTAGCCCAATACTAATTCCCACTCTGCTAACTAACAGAATATCAAATTCTATTGACTTATGCTCTCGTGGTCACTCCACAAAGTAAACAGTTTGTTCTGGGAAGTTCAGACTTTCTAAATTATAGCATTATAGCAGAAATGGAGCTGTTAAGTGACCATCAAGCACTCAAGACAGAGTATGTTGCTGGATTCACTATGATGGATTCACTATGATGCTTTATCAGAGAACAAGTATCTCTAATAAAGATTTAATTTCTTATTTTATTTATATATTTATATATAAATGTATATAGATTTAATTTCTTAAATATTTTTAATTGTTTTAACTTTTAAAAAATTATAATACAAGTTATTTTCCAATTGACAAATAGTCAAATTATATGAATGGGCAATTTTCAGACAAAGAGATCAAAAATACATATCCATATGAAAAATATGAAAAAAATGCTCCAAACCATTATGGATTAGAGAAATACAAATTAAAACAACTCTGAAGTACTACCTTATACCTATCAGATTGGTTAATATGATAAAAAAGGAAAATGATACATGTTGGAGAGGATGTGGGAAGATTGGAACATTCATACATTATTGGTAAAGTTGTGAACTGATCCAGCCATTCTGGAAAGTGATTTAGAACTATGGAGAGTGATTTAGAACTATGTCCAAAAGGCTATAAAACTGTGTAAATATTTGATCCAGCAAAGCCACTACTAGGTCTGAATCCCAAAGAAATCAGAAAAAAGAGAAAGAAACCTACTTGTAGAAAAAGATTTGTAGCAGCTCTTTTTATTCTGGTAAAGAATTAGAAATTGAGGATTCACTCATCAATTGGGGAATGGCTGAAAAAGTTGTGGTATATGAATGTAATGGGCTACTAATGTTCTATAAGAAATGATGAGCAGACAGATTTCAGAAAAACCTAGAAAAATTTACATGAACTGATGCTGAGTGAAGTGAGTAGAACTAGGAAAGCATTGTACACAGTAACAGCAACATGATACTATGGTAGACTTAGCCTCTCTCAGCAATACAGTGATCCAAGACAGTTCCAAAATACTTGTGATAAAAAATGCCATCTGTATCCAGAGAAAGGACTATGGTGATTGACTACAGATCAAAGCATGCTATTTTCACTTTGTTGTTGTTGTTTTCTTTTCTTTCTCATAGTTTTCCTTTTTTGTTTTGATTTTTCTTTCACAATATCACAATTATGGAAATATATTTAAAATGATTGTACATATATAACCCATGTCAAATTGCTTGCTGTTTTGGGGAAGGAGAAGAGTAGGAAAAAAAAGAAGAACATCTGGAAAAATCTTATAGAAATGAATGTTGAAAATTATCTTCACATGTAAATGTAAAAAATTACTATCAAGTAAAAAAAAGAAGGAAAACAAAAAAATTAGGGAAAAGTTTTTCAGCTAATTACTCTAATAAAGACCTCATTTCTCAAATTTATAGTGAACTGAATCAAATTTATAAGAACACATTCATTCTCCAATTGTCAGAATAGTCAAAAGATATGAACAGATAATTTTCAGGTAAAGAAATCATAGTTATCTCTATTCACTATTGATTAGAGAATGCAAATTAAATCAAGTCTGAGGTATGACTGCATATCTATCATATTGGATAATATGACAGAAAAGGGAAATGACAAATGTTGAAGGGGATATCGAAAAATTGGGACACCAGTACATTGTTGGTCTATTTATGAACTGATCCAATGTTTCTGGAGAGCAATTTACAACTATATCCAAAAGACTATAAAATTATGTATATCCTTTGACTCAGCAATACTACTGCAAGGTCTATGTCTCCAAGAGAGCAAAGGAAAAGGAAACAGAATTATAGGTGCAAAAATATTGATGGCAACTCTTTTTTTTTGTGGTGGCTAAGAATTGAGGGAATGCTTATCAATTGAGGAGTGGCTGAACAAGTTGTGGTATATGATTGTGATGTAATACTATTTTTCTCTGAGAAATGACAAGTAGAATGGTTTCAGAAAAACCTGGGAAGACTATAAACTTATACAAAGTCAAATGAGCTAAATCAAGAGAACGTTGTGCACAAGTACAGCAATTTTGTTCCATGATAAACAGTGAATGACTTAGCTATTCTGAGCAGTACATTGATTCAAGACAAATCCAAAGGACTTGTGATGAAAAATTCCATCCCCTTTCAGAGAAAGAACTAATGGAGTATGAATATAGATTGGACCATACTTTTTTACTTTCTTTATTTTTCTTATTTTTTTGTCCATTTTCTTTTGCAACACGGGTTCATACAGAAATGTTTTCTGTGACTTTATATGCACAATCTATATAAAATTCCTTGCTTTATTATGGAGAGATAGAGAGAGGGAATTTAGAGCTCAATTTGTTTTGTGTGTATTTGTGATGCAATTGGGGTTAAATGACTTTCCCAGGATCACAAAGATAGTAAATGTGTAGTGTCTGAGGTCAGATTTGACTCAGGTTCTCCTGAATTCAGGGATGGTGCTCTATCCACTGCTTCATCTAGTTGCCCCTAGAACTTAATTAAAAAGAAAAAGAATGTCAAATACATTTTTACACATAATTGAGAAAAAATACAAAAAAGTGTTGGTGGAGGAGAAATGAGAAGGAGGAAATTTTTCTCCACCACAATAACTTTCACAGTGCTGTCTTCTGAGTTTCAAAATATGAAGTTCTATGAGGTTAATAGAAGGTAGTAAGATGTTCACATGGATTCAAAGTTTTCTCAAAAAGGAAAAGAGAAGGATTTGTTTAGGCATACTCAAAATATTTTCTTCTAGTCTCAAATATTTCTTCAGAATTGTGTTGAATGTAAGGAAAAATGACAAATCTTATTGATGCTTCATTCAATGTCAGAATCAGGTATAAATCCATAAATTTGGCTTGACACATGAGATTCTAGTCATCCTTTTATCTATAGAGTGTAATGTTAGAAGTGGTGGAAAGATGGAAACCTGTCCAATTTCTAGAGAAAGTTGGCTCAAAATTGAGCTTGTGTGAAAAGGTGGAAATTTAGCCATGGCATAGGGGTCAAGACTTCCTTCTGCCTTAAATATAAAGCTTCAGTAATGAGACTGCTTTCAGAATCTAGATTAAATTAAACCATATCCCTTAATAATATTTAAGGGAACAGATATATAATCCTAGTCTGGTACTCCTTCTCTCTGAGAAGGACAGGGTTGCTGGTCTGCATCTCCACTCTACTACTTCCTCTCCTGAAAGGACTGAAAATCCCTTGGAGAAGGGGGATAGGGTGAGGGTGGAGTGGGCAAGAGAAGAGGTTATATCTATTCTATCTCCTTTTGAGTCACACTATGATAATTCCATCCCAACATTTGTTGAATACTGTTAAGACCAAGATCAATACCTGATGGGATAAATGGGAGATAGCTCTCTCACATTCATAAAACACTTACTATGTGATTGGCACTGAAAACACCAAGACAAAAATAAGACACTCCTTGTGATAAAAGTTTCCTGCTCCTCTTCCATCATGGCATTTGTCCAAAAGGAATAAAATAAGACTTTATTTGGTGAAGACTAGGGAAGCATTGATATATTGGAGAGAGCACTAGAAGACCCATCTGGGGTCAAATTCTGTCTTTGACACTGACTAGCCGTGTGAGCATGAGCAAGTCAACCTCAATTTCCTCATTTGCAAAATAATAATATTAACTATGTTAGTTACTCCCACAGGATTGTTGCAAGGCTCAGATGAGACAAGGTATACATAGGACTCTGTCTATTTTATGGAACTATAACAATGTTATCTATAAAGATCTGAGATAGATACACTGATGTTTCAGTTTAGTCCAAGTCTTTGTGACCCCATTTGGGGTTTTCTTGGCAGAGAAACTGGAGTGGTTTGCCATTTCCTTCTGTGGGTCATTTTACAGATGAAGAAATTGAGGAAAATAGGGTTACATGACTTGCTCAGAGTCATAGAATACCAATAAGTGTCTCAGGCAGGATTTGAACTCAGGAAGATGAGTTTTCCTGATTCCAGACCTAGCACACTATGTACTGTTTTATATAATGTGCCCATGTACATGCACATGTGCATATATATGTACATATATGTGTATACACACATACATTATATATATATATACACACACAGTAAAACCTACCTACTGTGACTTGTGGCACATATATATGTATTTGCATGTGTATGTGTTTATATACACACATACATATACACATAATATATAACATAAACACAGGAACTTTATTCGCCAAGTTCCAATGTGCATAGGCTTTTTAAACCTAGTTGGGAGGATGAGCATCATGTTACTGAATTCCTGCAAGCAAACTATAAAGTCATGTAACATGGGTGTGCATGTATGCTACACCAACACTGGAAATCAACTTTATAGCCTTCTCTCTTTAAGTTTACTCTAGTGAGATATCATTCAGCAGCACATTGTCAAATTTTGACTTATATTAAACAAATTAAATGAATACTTAGACTTCACCAACAACACTGCCATGGCATTACAGCATCATTTTTTGCCCACAGTATTAAAAAAAACAATTAAGAGATGCAATTTACATATGTTTTTTATCCCTAATAAGTTCTTATAATCTTGCTAAACCTTTGGGATTTTAAAAAATGAAAATATAATGAGAAAACAATTGGAGCTATGCTAGCATTTTCTGGTGCAATACAGAATACAGCTTTGGTAAATTCTTCAAACATCAAGGCCAAATCTCTAAGCTCCTGGGACTTACAAGAAAAAGGTAAATTTTAATTAGTATATACTTGGACTCTAGTTGAATATGGGCGGGTATGTAGCACAGTGGATAGAGTAACAGGCCTAGAGTTCAAATCCAGTTTCAGACACTTACTTATGTGACCTAAGGTGAGTCACTTCACCCTGTTTCCTTCAGTTTACTCAAGTAAACCCCCCAAAAGGGATCACAAAAAGTTAAACATGACAAGAAACAACTAAACAATAATGTTATTATTGGACTTAACAATGAGACCTGGGAGCCAGAAAAAGATTCACTCACAGAGAATATCTATGGCAAGAATATTCTTATTCCCATCAGAATCCTTGGATAACAGAGATGAAAGGGTTGCTGGGAGTCAGCTAGTTCTACCCATTCCCCAATAGGAATCTTCTCTGCAAAATATGCAGCAAATGAGCTCCCAACTTTGATTAGAAGACTTCGCTTAAGAGAGGACAGTCCTCTATACTACTATGACAGATACTGGCCGGCAATGAAGAGGAAGTTTTGCCAAAGAGGTACAACCCTAGGAGGCTGCCTTGCAAAACCCAATTCAAGCTCTGGGACATTATCAGCATGTGGCACTATACCAAGCAATCCCACCAGGAGGCGCTGTTGCTCCTTTGTTATCAATGTGGTCAGGATGATAATGTGAAATATACTCAAGAAAAGAACTAGTCTTAGTATGGCACAAATTATAGTTGGGTGGGCAGGTATCAAAAATCAATGAAGGGATAATTGTGTCAGGATAGAGATGAGTAAACTTGTCTTGCTATGGCTAGGCACTATTTGTAATCCTAGAGTTTTTTGCTTTGTTTTGTTTTTTCAGTTGGACAAGTTTAAACTTCTGGAGGACATTTGTTGAATACTGTTAAGACCAAGATCAATACCTGAATATTCTTGTCATCTATTCCCTTTTGTATAGAAACCTTATAGGAATAGATAGAAGGCAGATCTGGTGGGTCCCACAAAGATTCTCTTCAACCCAGGCCTTACAAGGTGCTACCTAAGCTATCAGATGGATCTTGAGAGAGGTGATTTTTAGAGATTTTCTATTCCTTGGGATTCCTAGGATTAGAAATTTCATATGAAAAAGAAATAAAGGCCATCTGGCTTTTCATAGTTTGATTGTCAAAAAACTACATGGATGATTCAATTCCTGGATATTCAACCATTCCAAGAATGGAAAAAAATTGAAATAAAAATAATTTCCCCTCTGAAATGAAAGACCTTAGAAACTTCTAAAAAAGCTGCATATTACTGAGGTTCAACATTCTTGTAACCTCACTCAAAAGAATAGTGTGAAATACTGGAAGATTAGAAGGCATGGATCCCATTGAACCCTGAATCAGTGGACTAAGGTAGCTCAGCAGATGGGGCCATGAGGTTGGGATTCATAAGATTGTCTGCTGGGATAATCAGTGTCCTGAAATGGGAGGCTGCTTTTTTATCAGCTATGAGTGTCTTATATATTATAGGCCAGGAAGAAGCATCATGAATTCAAATCAAAGGCAACAAGGTCTCTGAGAAAGGAAATACACAGGATGCTTGTGTGGAGTCAAGGTTGCAAGTAAGTAGGTGGGGAATTATGGTGAGTGTGTAATAAAGATGGAGAGTATAACCTGGGGATCTCAGTTCAGGTTAGAGATTCATTAAAGAAGAGAGATGCAGGACAAAGACATCTTGAGAGTGAAAAGGATATTGACTTTAAAGAGATAACTCTAAACTAGACCAAATGAAACTGAACTGAACTAAACTAAGAAGGGTAGGGAAGAGGAAGACCCTTGTAGTTAAAGTGAAAAGGGAGGAGGACAAAAATACTCTGAAACTATAGTGATTAATAGGCACAATTCAAGAAGAAGAATGGTAGAAAGATCTTTAATCTGTAGGAAACAATACATGAGAAGAGAATCAGAAATAAAACCTTCAGATATCTATAAACAAAGGTATGAAGTTTGGTTAATAAACAGGAAGAACTAGAGAGTCTAAAGAGAGAGGATGAATTTAAATCCATATAAAACATGTTCTAAATCATTATTAGAGAAATACAAATTAAAATTCTGAGGTACCATCTCATATTTTAGCCTTAGACTGGCTAAAGTAACAAAAAATAAAAAAAATAAAAATGAGAAATGCTATGGTTCCTGTGGGGGAAAGCTACAGTATTGCATTGTTGGTGAAAATGTAAACTGGTTCAACCATTCTGGAAAGCAATTTGGAACTATGCCAAAAACCATTAAACATTTCATACCTGTCGACCCAGAAATATTGCTAGTAGATATATTATCAAGAATGATGAAATAAAAAGGAAAAGTACCAATATGTACAAACATATTTATAGCAACCTTTTTTTTTGTGGGGCAAAGAAGTGGAAAGAATTGATGCTCATCAACTGGGGTTGGCTGAATGTTATAACGTATGAATACATTAGAAAACTGTAGTTTTATTAGAAATGATAAAGACAATGATTTTGGAAAAAGAACTGAGAAGACTTGTATGAACAAATCCAAACTGAAGTGAGCAGAATCAGGGGAACAATTTATATAGTAACAGCAATAATCAACTTTGAAAAAATTTGAAAAATATGTTATTGCTGGACAACATAATGGCCAACAAAATTCCAAAGGATTCATGAACCTACTCCCAAGCAAAGATGGTTTATAGAGAAGATTCTCAGAACTCAGTTTTTTTAAATTCATTTTTTTCTAATCACCTGTAAATTTTATCATTTGTTTGATAAACAAAAATTGAGAAGGTAAGAAATTTGATATAAGTTAGACATGTACAGTCACGTAAAATATATTTCCATATTAGTTGTGTTGTGAAAGAAAATACAGACTCCTTTTCTACTCCACCCCAAAAATTAAAAAAAAAAGTTTTAAAAAATATGCTTCAATCTGCATTCAAGCTCTATCAGCTCTCTCTATGAGATAGCCTTTTTCTTCATGAATCCTTGGAAATTGTATCAAATTGTTGTATTGCTTAGAATAGCTAAGTAATTAAAAATATTTCACTCCTCTAATAATTTGTTATTTCTTGGTTCACCATTTCTCCTAAGCCAGATCATCATCTGTAAAATTAGGGGATTTGACTATGTGACTTGTCACATAGTCAACCCCCCTAATTTTACAGATGATGATTAAAATGGAGGATCTCAGCAGTTAAGTGGCTTCTACAAGGTTACATAGTAAAAGAATTGAAAATTGAACTTGCCATATGACTTCAAATTCCATAACACCATTTACCTTTCATTTCTTCAGCCTCTTTCTAGAGCTCTGATCTTTATTTTCTCCTCTGTCCCAACTTTTGAGATTCCTGGATGTTCAATCCCCACCACCTACCCTGTTCCACCCTGTTCCAAAGAGAAAATAGCCCTCTTCATCTCCAGTTTTGGACATCAGCTTTTCCCCCCAAGCAGTACCTGCTACTTCTGTGTCTGTTTCTCTTTGGCTCTGATGAAGGTAGTCTCTCTATTTTGCTATTCTGGGATGCTAACAGCTCCTCTCTATTATCCAGAAACAAGGAAAAGATTCCACAATTCTTCTAAATTGTCCTTCCACCAAACTCCTCATCTCTAAGGAAGGGACTGAGGGAAGGTGACTAGTCCTGGGTGGAGACTGGGTGGAGTGAGAAGATGCTGGAATCAGTAGTCTTGTTATGAGAAACTTTGGAGCAATAACCAAAAGGGTGTAAATAATAATCTAAACACCCAAGGGAATATCACTAGATCTAAAATTTTCTCCTGGCTCCTTCCTTTCCTACAACATCTTATTTCCACTGAGCAGGTAGAAAGAGCCTCTACTCCTTAATTCCAATTGTCCCAACAGCTTTCTTAATATGTCCTTCCTTCTACTTCTCTTTTTCATTCATCATTTATTCCCACCCCCTTCTCTTCTTCCTTCCATTTTTCCATTTCCTTGTCCAAACTGGACACAAGGAAAAGTAGCTCTGGAAGCCCATTAATAAATCAATCCAACTCTAAGCTCTTTTATACTTTCAAATCTATGGATTTCTTTTTCTATGGCAAGTTACATTTTCCCCAAATCCCTATTTTTAATTACTCCCACTACTCACCTCCTTTGATATCCTATGCAAGTCTCATGGCAGGAGGGGAGTTAAAATATTTATTATTCCAAATGCCACTTCCAAACTCTCCTCCAACCATTACTCAGCAATTTCTCCTTTTTTGAAGCCTATAGTATTCAAATTTATCAGCCAAACCTTTACCCTTTCCATCAGTCCCTAAGATATTTTCTTTCCTTTTATGATTTTTGAAATAATCTTGTCCAGGCTTTTTTTTCATTATAGTTTTCAAATAGTCCAATGATTCTTAGAGTGTCTCTCTTGGATCTATTTTACTGCTCAGTTGTTTTTCCAGTATGGTATTTACATTTTCTTCTATTTTTTCCATTTTTTTTATAATAGCCTTTTATTTTCAAAATATATACAAAGATATTCACCCTTGCAAAACCTTGTATTCCAAATTTTTCTCCCTCTCTTTCCCTTACCTTCTCTCCTAGACAGCAAGTAATTCAATATGTGTTAAAAGTGTCCAATTCTTGATTGTTTGATTCTTGATGTCTTATTGAGTTTCATTTCTGTTTTTCCAATTCTAATTTTTAACAAATTATTTTCTTCAACTAGCTTTTTTTTTTTTTTAAAACTCCTTTTTCCATTTGGGTATTTTTTGGTTTAAAGTTATTTTTTTGGTTAGTGGATTTTTTTTTTTCTATTTTGCCAATTCTATTTTTAAGGAGGTATTTTCTCTTCCCATTCTACCAATTCTATTTTTCAAGTTGTTTTCTTTATACATTTCACCAAATTTATTTTTCAAGGAGTTGTTTTCTTCAGTTAATTTCTGTGCTTTCTTTTCTTCCTTGTGGTTGGCTTTTCTCTCAACACTTTCATAATTCTCCTGAATAGCTCTCATTCCCCCCCCCTCATTTTTCTTCTATCTCCTTTAAAAGATCTTTTTTAAACTCTTCTAAGAGAGTCATTTGAGCTAGAGACCAGTTCATATTCGTCCTTGTGAGGCTTCACCTGAAGGCATTTTGCCTTTTCTATCCTTTTCTGGGTTTGTGTTCTGATCTTTCCTGTTTTCATAGGAGTTTTCTATAGTCAGAGCTCTTTTTACTTTTTTGCTCATTTTAAAAAGTTGTGTTCTGCTCCTAGGGCCCGGGGAGGGGAGCGGGGCAGGGGGGCGAAAGAGGAGATTGTTCCAAGCTTCTTTTGAAAGGGGATAGGAGCTTTTCACTGACAGCACTGGAGCAGGTAATGCTGCAGGCTTTCCCACTGCACTGGGTGGGCCTAGCCAACTCCTGCCTATTATGCTGTGATTTGGGTGCTCACAATTTGCCTTCTGTAGTTGCATTGGAATATTCACAGCTGGTCTGCTGATTCATTGGCTCTCTGAAACAGGTTGGAGTAGTCAATGCTACTATACTTAGGCTAAGAGCCTCCCATTATATTCCCTAAAGGCCTCACTGTGCTGGGTCTCCCTGTACATTGCCAGCACTGAGCCATTTTCCCCTGCCTAATTGAGACAGACTTTTCCTGAAATCTTAAGCAGGAAAATTATTATACTTTGAATGTTTGTGGATTCTGTCACTCCAAAATTTGTCCAGAGGCTTGATCTAGCATTGCTTCTGAGAGAAGCTGGGGAGAGCTCAGGCAATATCTCTGCCATCTTGACTCTGCAGCTCTCTTCCTCCCCCATTTTCTTTCCTTTGATCAATGAACTCACAGCTGAGCTCATAGTCTCCACCAGAGCTTTTGCTTTCCTTTTGGAGGATTTTAACATTACATACATGCATCATTAATATGTATATACATCAATATGAATGTACATAGACTCATAGAGCATTTAAATAGTATATAACATTTATATGGTGCTTTAAGACTTGCAAAGAACGTTATCCTTATAATAATCCTGAGAGTTAAGTATTATTATTATGCCCACTTTATAGTTAAGGGAACTGAGACAAACAGGTTAATTGACTTGCTATTAAATGTCTGAACTCAAATTTGAATACAGTTCTTCCTGTCTCCAGGTCCAGTGCACCACTTAACTGCTTTATAAAGAGGATAAGTATAGAAATATACTCTCTCAAATACCCTAACTTCCCAATTCCTCACTATAGTCTATGACAATAACCTACTCCTCTGTTCTGTCTCAGCTATGCACAGAGATGATAATGTCATACCCTTTATCTTGTCCTCACCAACAAGGGAGTCTTTCACTTCCATATTTATGGAGTCTGAAATTTCATTATTTGATCATGATGCTTTATCATTTTATCTTTCCCTCTGGCTTATGACCCTCTTCTTTGTCTTCACCAGGTCTTCTAATCCCCTCATGCCACAATTCTTCCGCAGGTTTTACTCTCCTTCTTTCCCAATCCTGATCCATTGGTAAATTATTTCAATTCTAAACTATCATTTACAATCAAATTTCCTTATCTTCTTGTTCTATTACTTATTATACTTTGCCAAAATTCCAACCTTGGATTATTCCCATCATCTACTGCCTTCACTTCCATGTTCCTGAACAGACTTGGAGAAAATAAAGAAAATTGTATTGAGTGGGTTCATTACAAATGCACATTACATAATATCAACTGGACTCTTACTGCAGCAAGGCAATTCACTTATACTTCCCTAATATAGTGATTACTTTACTCATGACAGAAGATATTATAAAATTTTTTATCTATCCTCAAATGCCCCGTTGTATCTCTACTAAACCCTCTTACCTGAGGACTTCACCTCATAGTATACCAAAAAATTGATATAATACTAGAGAGTTCCTTTTTCTTCCCTCCTCATCTCATCTTATTCAGAAGTTTTATTCTAATATCTCATATTTCACTTCAATCTCATGTGAAGAGATAGTTCTTTTGGCCAAGGCAAATTCCTCTTAATGTAATCAGTTTCCTATCCTAGCCCATTCCCTCCTCTCCAGTGCTTTCTTTCACTATCTTTTCCACTCTCTTTAATAATGAATTTCTCTCTATTTACTGGCTGCTTCCTGCTACTCACAAATATGTCCATATCTTCTTCATCTGTAAACAAAGCAAAACAAAAAACCAATGATGGCAATAACGACTCACTTTATGAGACCATTTTCACCAAATATCTACCTTTTTAATATTTCTTCTTTACTTCTTAGCTAAATTCCTTCTTTTTTGAAGCATATTTTTTCCTTTATTTTTATTTTTATTTTTGCTTTTTTGATGCAGAAATGGCTAAACTTCTTAAGAAAGCCATCTACGTGAGGTACCACAATTTCCTTTCCCTTCACTTGCTTCTAAATTCTTTTTAGTTTTGTTTCTTACCTCATTTTTCAACTGAAATTGGCAAATTCAAAGTTACCAAGAATGTTTGAATTGCCAAAATTCATGTTCTTTTCTTACTGACTTATCTTTTTGATTTCTCTGCAACCTTTGGCATTGTTGATCATCTTCTTCTCCTGAATACTCTCTTGTCTCTGTTTTTTATTTTTTTTAAATATTTATTTAAAACTCAATACAAAACAAGAAAAAACAAAATAGAAAGACAGAAAAGAAAAATAGATAAACAAACAAAAAAAATTGTCATGTGTCCAGCAGAATATACAGGAGAATTTAAAATATGTAAGAATAAATTTTCATGTTAAGAAAGTATGTATATAATAATAACAGAGATTATATTCATGACTTTTTCTTTTTCTTTTTTTTTTCTTTTTTAAAATAGGTAATTCTTTTGTTCTCTGCTGTGTACTTTTTACTTTATTTTTCCCCATCTCCTTTTATTCTTGTTACTTCTCCCAAGCAGATTACTTGTCTCTGTTTTTATGGAACTTTTTTTTTTCCCACCTGGTTCTCTTCCTGTCTGACCACTCTTTTTCGATCTCCTTTGGTAGATTTTCATCCATATCAATCTATTAACTGAATGGTAACAAAGGCTCTCCTTTTGTTTTTTACATTATTTCACTTGGTGATTTCACTATCTACCAAAGGTTAAACTATAATCTCTCCCCTGAGATTTTCAGATCTAAATATGCAGTCCTTTTCTACTGACCACTAGTCACATTAGCTTCTTTTAGGATATGTCAAATTAGAGGTACTATACACACCTTAAACTCAACATGTCCAAAACAGAACTTAATGTCTTTCTTTCTAAATGTTTCTCTCTTCCAAGATTGCTTATTATTATGAAGGGGACTACTATCCTCCAATCACTCAGACTCAAACCCCCAAAGTCATCTTTGAGTATTCACACTTATCCCACCTATCCAAACTATTATCAAATCTTGTCAATTCCACTCTTGTACCATCTCTGGTATATTTTCTCTTTCCATTTACAGGCCACAGCTTTGGCATAGGCTTTCGTCACTTATTTTCTGGACTATGACAATAGACTTCGGGTTAGTCTTGTTGCCTCAAGTATCTCCCTAATCTAACATAAATTAGGTGTTTTTTTTTTTTTTTGCTTTTTGCTGAGGCAATTGAGGTTAAGTGATTTGCCCAGGGTCACACAGCTAGGAAATGTTAAGTGTCTGAGACCAGATTTGAATTCAGGTCCTCCTGACTTCAGGGCTGGTGCGCTATCCATTACATCACTTAGCTGCCCCAAATCTAATATAAGTTAAACATGAAACTACCAAAGTGATTTTCCAAAAGCTCAACTCAATTGTATTAGCCTTCATCCTTCCCTCACTTCCAACTCAGTATTCTATATTGGTTCCCTATTACCTCTTTCATGAAATAGAAAATCATGTTTGCCATTTTGAGCCCTTTACTACTTGGCTATTTCCTAACTTTCCAGTCCTTTTACACTTTCCTCCTCTGCAGCTACACTGGCTGCTTCCTATTCACATTCAACCCTCCATTGCCTGACTGTCTTGCTGTCATCTAGGTTTGGTTTGTCATCCCTCCTCACTCCTCCTGACTTCTATGGTTTTCTTAAAATTTGAACTTTCTCATCCTCAACAAAAGATCTTTTCTGACCCACTCCCAGTTGTTAGTATCTTTTTCTCTGTAATAAACAGTTGGAAACTTATTCTGTATTTATCTTATATATAACTAGTCATCTTCATGTTTGTCTTCCTTGTTATATTGTAAAATACTTGAGACTAGGGATTGCTTTTCTTTTCCTTTTTATCTTCAATATGTAACTGGCATAGAATAAACACTTAAATAGTTATTGACTTCTGGCTTGTAAAATGACAATAAAAGCTAATTTAGTATGTATCTCCTGCTTAACATCTCATATAATCCCCAAGAAGCCCAAAATGCAATTAAACAACTATTATAAGAAGAGATAAAAATACAAAATAAAATCCTCCACTATGTAATTGTTACATAAAAAAATAACTTAAGATCTCATTAATTTAGATCTCTGCTCCAAGCATGATGTCACCATAGATTATGGATGGTCATCTTAGCCAAGAAAGCTCAGTGGCCTCTGTGACAATTTAAGTTACAGGTTCTTGACTTTTGAGCTAATCCCTTGGCAATGTCCTGAGGAGATACTTGCTTTCAAGGCAAGTTGATATCTCCTAATGTGATCAACCCTGAAACCCAAGACAGAAAAATATAAATGAATGAATGAGTATAAATATATCTATATCTATATATATACATATGTATATATATATAATGTGTATGTGTTTACACACATATATACACAAATAAATATATAATATATGCACACACATACATTTGTATGTATGTATATTATATATGTATATATGTATGTAAATATAGAAAATATAGAGATACAGAGTCTTGGGGTGGGGAAGATCATGGTGGAATAAATTATTTACATTCATCTTTTTTTCCAGGTTCTGCTTCTAACTCAATGGACTTCTTGACCAATGCCCAATTCTATTTATAAATCTCTTTTATATGTTGTCTTTCCCATTAGAATTTAAGCCTCTCTAAAGAATTAACTGCCTTTTTTTAACTTTTATTTTCATTCTCAGCATTTAGTATAGTGCCTGGCACATAGTAAGTGCTTAATAAATGCCTATTGATCTGACTTGGTGATGGATAAAATTACTTTATACTAGGGCTTCAGGAGGAAACAGGCAGCTAGAAAAAGAAATAAGTAGAACTGACTCAGAACTCCAAAGATCTTTTAGTTTTACCTCAGTAGTAACTTGAGGGACCCTCCCCCAAACCATTTATATATTGGGACCCTCCAAATCAGCCAAGTCAAGGGAGTAGTCAAAAGACCAATAGAAATTAGTTGCTGAGAGGAATGGATTGCCTCACACACAGTACTCCATATCTCAATGCAGGCTCAGCCTCCACCTCAAGCAGACATTTTAATGAGATTTACATACTCATTAGGCCAGCCCAGCTCCCTGAAGGAGTTAGCAGCCCGGCAAAGTAAGACAAAGCTATTTACAGAATAAATTGGGCTAATTACACCACAAGACATATAAATTCTGAGATTATAGAAGGAGTTTGCTAACATGGGGAGGTCCTAAAGCCTTGGTGGAACTGCACATGACATAACCCAGAATACATAAAGAAAAACTCCTTTAGGAGAGTATTGATTTATGGTAATAATATTATAACTAGTATCATGTGGGAGGAAGATTTATTAAGGGTGCAGTCCAATATCCTGTTCTATATCCTCCTAGGGTTACTTTCTTGTTTACTGATTTCTGTGTTATGTTTTGTGGTTAATGTTATGTGGTAATCTGGTGATGTGGCTACAGAAAATTCTGGTAGACTCATTGTTCCAGTGAGATCCATGATAAATGAAGTCTGTGGGGCTTGAAGCAGGAGGCAAATTTGGGTTGGGGAGGGTTGAGGGCAGCAGTAGAATCCCATCAATAGGAGATACAATGAATGCCAGTTGGCTTGCCTAAGTAATATATTAATACAATAGTAGTATATGTGCAGCAAGTGTGTGTGTGAGAGAGAGAAAGAGATTAAAGAGAGAGAAAAAGAGAGAAAGAAAGCTGAGTCCTATTTTTTTTAAACAGAGAAATATTAGATCTTCCTTTCCCCAGCTCTGCAAAAAAAAATTTAAAAAGAAAAAAAAAAAACCCAAAACATGAGTCCTTTGCCCTAGGGTTACTCTTGAGTCCAGTCATCATGAGTTTAAATTGCTCAATCCTGCAGTGAGAGCCAGGTGTCAGAACAATTAGGGATTATTCTAAGAATTTGCAGGCTATTTCAATCCAATGATGACAGGTGATTTTGCAAATTTTGGGAAAGTTATCCTGGAAAGAACTGAGGTACAGCTGCATTTTGGAGGATCAAGTAGAATACCTGCTGGTGAACAACTCAAATATATATTTTTTTATATTGTACTCTCAATCACATATTCAACTGGAATATCTTTTTAAAAATTATTTTTATTTATTTATTTTAAACTTTTTTCTGTTAAAATTGATTTCAAAAATCTCTCTCTCCCTCCCCTACCTCCTCCATGCACTGAGAAGGCAAACAAAATAATATCAATTATACATGTGCAATTCTGTAAAACATTTTAGCCATATTGCAAAATATTGCAATATATACTTCAATTTGTATTCATTGGTTCCCTCTCTAGAGGTGGATAGTAGTTTTTCATCATGAAATCTTTTGGAATTTTCTTGGGTCATTCTATTGATCACAGTAGATCCTCATTATGACATTACTGTTATTTGAGCAATGATCTCCTGGTTCTTCTCACTTCATTTTGTACCAGTTCATATAGGTCTTGCCATAAGTTTTTTTTTTTCCCTGAAACCACCCTTCTTGTCACATCTTATAGCAAAATAGTGTTAGAAACAATCTTCTGAACTCCCCCAAAGGTGAATTTAATGAACAGACTGAAGGTAAATGAAGCAGTTTAAATTTTGAATACACTCCTACACAAAGTGAACATGAGTTCACGCACAATTCAAAGCCAGAAGTTAAACCCTGTAATTCCACCCTAAATCCTTCTTCTCAGAATTTCCAATGGAGGAGATTCTTTGAAGGGCTAACATTTCTTCACAATTCCATTACATACATTCCTTAATAATTCTCCCCCTATCATATATTGCATGTTATGTTAAAGAAGCCTGAAGCTCCTCCTGTGGAGAAGTTAATATTTAAAAGGCTAATTAAGCTCTGAAGTAGCAAGAACACTGTGACTGAAGCTTGAACTGAAGGGGTTTGAATGTCTATCATGTCTTGTGGTCTTTGAATTATTGATGGGTCACAGATCAGAGTCCACTTCAAACTGCATCTCTAGATGATGAATATGGAACAATAAAAACTATGATCTTTTACTTCTTATCTGCCTCTTGCAGAATCCTCATCCTGACTTTGTGTTGGAATAAATTCTTTTTTTTTTTTTTTGGTTATAAGCATTATTGATGGCCAAGATAGTATAGGCCACTAGTTTGATTTTCCTTCAATTCCTTAACTTTGTAGCCAAGTTACAACATCCATGGAAACAGAACATTGTTTCCCCACCATTTATCACATTAGTAGTCCATCACAATTAGAAGCCAAGTAATTTCCCAATTGATGAGCCTCCCCTAAATTCTTTCAATTCTTTATGACCACAAAAAGTACTAATATAGTTTTGTACATATAAGTCCTTTTCCTTTTTTTTTTTAAAATGTATTTGGAGTATAGACCACCTGATAGTGGTATTGCTAGGTAAAGGGACATGCACAGTTTTCTAACCTTTTGAGTACTTTTCCAAATTGCTCCTTAGAATAGTTGGAACAGTTCACAACTCTACCAGTAGTTTATTAAGATACATATTTTTTCCTCATTCTCTCCAGCATTTGCCATCTTTTTTAATCCTATTCTCCTCAAAAGTGTGTTTTGTTTCTGAGGGCTGCATCCTTTCATCTACGCTTCCTTTTATCATTTCCCCCACTAATCCTATTGGGTAAAATAGATTTCCATTCTTAACTGTGTATGTACATGTGTGTGTGAGTGTGTATCTGTATTCTAACTTCTTAGAGCCAATTCCAAGGACAATGAGGTTCAATCACTGCTTATAATCTCTCCCTTTTCTTCTCCCTTATAAAAGTTCTTCTTTCTACACCTCTTTTATGTAAGAAAATTTTATTCATTCTATCTCTCTCTTCTCCCTTTTCCCAGTGTATCCCTCCTTCTCACTCCTTAATTTTTATTTTTTGGAGATCATCTCAATATAACTGACTTATATTCAGACCCTCTGTCTATACTGGGACATAAATAGCTTGTCTTTATTAACTCTCTTATGATTACTTTGTCATGTTTACCTTTTTGCATTATTCTTGGGTCTTGTATTTGAATGGAAATTTTTCTATTCAGCTCTGTTTTTTTCATAATGAATACTTAAATGTCCTCTATTTCATTAAATATGTGTTCCAAGTCCTCTATTTCATTAAACATTTGTTTCCTCCCTGAAGCAATATGCTAGGCAAAACTTGGTGTAATCCTAGTTTCTTTGCCTTTTGAAATATCATATTCCAAGGCCTTCAATATTTTAAGTAGAAGTTGTAAATTTTGTGTCATCTTGATTATAACACCATGATTTAAATTTTTTTTCTGGCTAATTGTAATATTTTTTCCCTTGATTTGGAAGTTATGAAATTGGGCCAAAACATTCCTGGGAATTTTTATTTTGGGATCTCTTTCAGGAGATGATTAATAGATTCTTTCAATTTCTATTTTACTTTCTGATCTGAGGCAGTTTTCCTTTATTATTTCTTGAAATATGATGCTGGCTTTTTCTTTAATCAAGACTTTCAAATAACCCAATCATTTTTAAATCTACCCCTCATTGTTTCCCAGTTATTTTTGAAACAAGAAGGTTTACAATTTTTTCTATATTTTTCTTTCTTTTGATTTTGTTTTATTATTTCTTGATGTCTCATCGTGTCATTAACTTCTACTTGCCTGATTCTAATTTTTAAGGAATTATTTTTTTCAGTGAGCTTTGGTACCTCTTTTTTTCTATTTGGTCATTTCCACTTTTAATGGAATTCTTTTCTTTAGAGAATTTTTGAAACTCTTCACCTTTTAGACAAATTCTATTTTTTAAAGTTATTATCTTATTCAGTATTTTTTTTGCCTCTTTTACCAAGATGTTAATTTTCTTTTTATAATTTTCTTACATCACTCCTCTTTTTCTTTTTAACTCTTTCAGGAATTTTTGTTGGGTATGGGTCCAATTAGTATTTCTTCTTTGAAACTTTGTAGGTGTTCTCACATTGCGGTCTTTATTTATTTATTTTAGTTTATGTCTTGGTCTTTTATGCCATTGTAGGAGCTTTTTATTGTCCTTGTTTATTGGTTATTTGTTCATTTTTTCCAGTCTACTTCATTACTTTTGAACTTTAATGTTAAAGCTGGGCTCTGCTGTCTGGGAGTTGGGAAGGCACCATCCCAAGTTTCAGGTTTTTTGTGCTGCTATTTTTCAGAGCCAGTACTAGAAGTGTAGAAGTTTTTGGTGCTTCCAAGGTGGAGTGATTCAAGAAGAGAACTAGTCACTGCTCTCATAGTCTGAACTCTGCTCTTTATCCAGTAAGAACTTCAGCTCCCCTTCAGCCACAATATACTAGTACTCCTCCTCTTTGCCATGTAACTGTGAGCAGGTCCTCTGCTAAGTCATAGCAACAAGTACTAGTGCTTCCTGATACTGTGGAGCTGTGAAAAGGGCCTCTCCTCCCTGTGACAGACTAGAACTGCTCCCCTCTGCCTGGAACTATGACCCAGAGCTGCACATGTGTAATAGAATTGTCAATAAGTGCCTCTTGGACCCAATGTCTGCAAAAGTTGTCTTGTGATCTTTTTCTAACCTTATTATCTCTGGGCTGAGAGTTCCCAAAGCTGCTATTACTGCTACTGCTGTCAAAGGAATCAAAATCACTCTTTAAGAAGAATTGGAGTAAGATACTCAAGAGATATTGACCCTTGCTTTCTTTGAAGCTTCATTTAGATAGATGTGCACCATATACCCATGGTATGTGTATATACACACACACACATACATACATACATATATACATACACACTTTTCTTCCTCTTTCTCTGTCCTAGCACAGATCATGGTGACCCAGAAAACAAAAATCTCTAGAAGAAACAGGCTACCTCTAAGATTCAATCAGTAGAAAGATGTCAAGATTTCAGGTGAAATGAGCTTTAGGGTAATATAGAAGAATCAATGGTCCCATAAAGGTTACCCCTAACCTGGAACCTCAGTCATGCTAGGTTCTTGTCGCCATATTTTCTAGGTCAATAAGGTTTACATGATGTTTTCCTATAGGGAAGGACAATTTCAGGATTTAGATTTGCAGGGTGGTTATCTGAGAGATCAGTGTTTCACTTAGATTGTTGCTCAGTCCTTTTCAGTCATGCCCAACTCTTTGTGTCTATCCCACTTTGGGTGTTTTCTTGGCAATGATACTGAAGTGATTTGTCATTTTCTTCTCCAGCTCATTTTATAGATAAGGAATGGAGACAAATGGGTTAAAGTTATTTGCCTCAGGAGGCAAATAACCTCAGGATCAAATCACAGCTAGTTAGTGTTTGAGCCTGGATTTGAACTCAGGTCTTCCTGACTCCAGACACTACACTCTTATCTAATGTGCCACCTAGCTGCTTCAAAAAATATTTATAAAGAAATCCTAGCAAAAACCAAAGTCCACAAAAATGTTCTTAAATTAGAGCATACCTTAGTCTCTAGAAAGAATAGATTTAAATTTAGTGACTGCTACTGTACTCAAACTGGGACACATTATTTTCTACCACATCAGTCCCTGGGAAGAATGGGTTTGAATTTCAATGATATCTACAAAGCATTTCTCCGGCTTCTGGATGTGTTACAGTTGCTACACAAATGACTACTTTGTAGTATATGGCATGGGCTTCTGGGTTGATACTTTGCTGGGCTATTGTGCGTAAGTAATTCCTCAGGGCTGCACTATCTCCTAAGACTCATATGCTACAGGTATTACTGAAGCTTAAGAAAAAGAGAAAGAAGAAAACTGTCATTGGAAGCTGCTTTTCAATCTTCCTAGCTGGGACAGGAAGATGGGGAAAGTCAGGGAACATGGAAAGATGATTCAGAAGAAAAAAGAATTAGGGAGAGAAAGGAAAGATATATGATTAAAGGGTAAGGAAGGAAAGAAGGGGGGAAGAAGACAAAAAAAGTGGGAAGGATGGCATAAGAGCACATTAGAGTCTGAAGGGGGGTAGAAAAACAGAATAAGGATGGTATAAAAATTTAGGGGGTCTCTTCATAATCCAAATGGGACAGGATGGTAGGAGAGGGAAGAGAAAAAGAGGAGGAAAGAGATCAGGAGGAGTTTTTGAAGGGAGCTCTGGAAGTCCAAGAAGAGAATGACCTTGAGGGCCTGGGTTGTTAATTCTCATACCCTTTCACCTACTGCTTCATTTCTTGTTCTTATTAATCTCTCTCTTTTTTTCTGATTCTTGCCACAGACCTCCCCCTTTCTGGGTCCAATCAGATTCGAGTTTCTCATTGGGGCTTTTTCTGTCTTTTTTTTTCATGTAGAGGTGGAGTCTGAGGGAATGAGAAGTCAGTAGGGGGTGGGGGGATAGAGGATTGTAGAACATTTTCCTTGTTTTTGAGTTACAGTGAGAAGCATGGGGGATTCCAAGACATCAAGACAGGGACACCCAGAATTCCCAGAGCTACCTTCCTTGGAAGAGAATTTACCAGGTATTGTCTGAAAAGACTTAAAATGATGGCTTGAGAGGGAGTATTGCATCTGGGCTTGTTGGGGCCAAGATGAGGATGGGGTAAGGGTGAAAGACAGAGGGGAGAGACAGGGTGAGATGCAGAAATATGAAAAGACAGAACACAGAAGAGCACAAAGAGAAAGACCCAAGGAGAAACTAGAGAAGTAGGAGATGGGTAGAGGCAGAAGACCCAGAAGTTTAGAGAAAAGTTGGAAAATAGGACAAAAGCAGAGCTCTTGGTAATTCTCCCTGTAAACAGGCTTGATTAGGAAGTTAACACAGGGCCCATTCTTCTCCTGATTCCTGCTCCTATCCAGGATCTAGTTCTGCTAAATCAGGGTTTTTGTTTTCTCTCCTGCTTAACTTGCTTTCAGCTCTGATTAACTGTCTGAGGTCACACTTAGAATAAACTATTCAGATAGGATTTGAAAGAGCCACTGCTCTCTGCATTGTACCGAGTAAAAGGTCAGAATGAAAAATGGGAAAGAAGGGACATGAAGATGAGGGCCTTTTGAAGAGATGCAAGAGATAGAGCCAGGAAAGCCAGTAACTCTGGGAAGTTTGGATCAGAGACTTAATAGGTGGGCAGAGAGGAGCAAAAGGGATGCCAGCATCCATATTTGTAAAGTATTTAGCACAGTGTCTGGCATATAGTGGTAAGCACTTCTACTAAATGCTTGTTTTCTTCTGCCTTCCCTTCCTCTTATCCTCCCTCCCTCCCCAGAAACACAAGGGGAGGGGGAAATCCTGTTACCAACTTCCCACTTAATTTCTCATGTCCCATCCAAAGAGCCATCTCTTATAACAAAGGAAAAAAAACATTCAGTAAAACTAAATAATATGTCAACCATGTTTGAGTGCAATCTTTGGTCCCCAATCTCTACAAAGCAGGGAAGTAGGTGGAGTCTTGTATCTCTTCTCAGAGGGCAAGCTTAGCCATTATAATTGCACAATTCTATTTTGACTTCCTTTATTCTTTACATTTACATTCCTGTAATATTTTTAAAAGGAAAAAAATAGAAATATTTGAATGAGTTACTATTATCCTTAGAGATATATTTAAATCCCTAGTCATTTACTGTGCTGAATATGAGACTTCTTATGAAATCCTTTCCCACAGGGGCTAACTTATCTGCCCCTCTGTCCCTAGATTGTTTATACCTGCTCCTGTCTGTTGGAGAAGGAGAAAGTGGTATTTATTTATCTCTCTCCTCCTTCCCATTTCCTGGCTCTGTAGCAAGACCTTCCTCCCCATAAATTCGAAGATCAGAGTGGGTGGATTGACTTTCTTATACAGTTGTCCAGACTTTGTGAACAACATCTAAATTGTACCATTAGGTACAACATGAAATGGGAGAAATATCCAATAAATGCCTCTTCTCTTGTGTGCTGTTGCTCTCTCCTGCAACTGTTTCCCTTTCCTCTTATCTTTTTTTCAATTATCTCTATATTACTTACTTCACCTAAAATCACCAAAAATCCCCTGAGAGCAGATATACTTTTTCTTCTCCAGTTTTGCAAATTGGAAAGGGAGGGAGAAAGAGCAAATATCCTCCTTTTTGCTATGTTTTCTCTACCCAGTCAAAATATTGTCAACTTTTAAAATTATAGCAGAAACCATATAATGCTCATGTTGTTGGGGATCTGTGATCTCATCAAAGTGAATACTCTCTCTAACTCAAACTAAACATTCCTTCTCATTTTGGATAATTCTTGCCATATTCTTCTTTTAATTTGCTATTGATGATGCTAGCTAGAGTCCATCTAACCTCCCAAACACCTTCTTTTAAATCTTTTGACTTTATATGACTACCAGTGTCCTCAGAGGTGCTGTCTACTAATGAGTGACTTACTTAGTGACTAGCCTATCTTTTTTCCTCAACATATAATTTTACTGATGGCACCCTTTAAAATACTATGCAATTCTTTATTGATACAAATACTTCTACTACAAATTTATTTCTATATAGCATGATACATATTTGAAGTTAGAGGACCTGGATTCACATCCTGATTTGCCATGTGATATATGTGTGATCTTGGACAAGTCATTGTAACTTCCTTATTTTTAAAATTATTGGGTTGGTTGAGTTGACTTTTAATATTACTTTCTGCTATATCTCTCTGTAAGAAGTGTTTTAAGATTTGAAAAGAGCTTAATTTAGCTCAGAACTCAGAGCTCAGAACAAGATGGTATCATTATTACTACTGATGACATCTGAGGAGGCTGACACCCAGAGAAATCAAATCATTTTTCTTTGGTCAATAAATGTTGGAGATAGGATTTAAATCCAGGACTTCAAATCCAGCATTTAAATATGTAATATGTATTTACATGGGGTTTGTGATATGCAATAATGTTCATACAGAGTAATTTTATATAGTCAATTTTACAAGGATTCTATCTTTTGCTTGCTGAATTCCTAAGGAGATGGTATGCTATCCTGTGTCAGCACACACCCACTGTGTTATGTGACTACTTTCAATAATTCTTTGATTATTCAATCTTCTATTAGCCTATTCACTGTGAGGCTAGATTGTGTAGGTCAGTGATTTTCAACTCAAATAGATACTGGATCCACTAATATATACCTAAAAGATTCTTGCGGGCTTCATATTGGCTTAGTTTTAAAATGTAATATTATTTGTGTTTTATTGTATTCTTACCTATTTTGGGAAATATTTATCAATTACATTTTAATCCAGTTTGGACCATACTCAAGAGAATTATGGGCCAAATGCAGCCTATAGACCATGAATTTGATACTTCTGATCTAGGTTTTTTTTTTTTTTTTTTTGGACACAATACAACTTTTTAATTTTTTATGAAATAAAAACTCTTCTTAAATGCAGAGACCTACAACTTAAGTTCTGGGTCAATGAACACTTGAGGTCTATTACAGGTATGTCATCTGTGGGTAATTGAGTGATATGTGGTTTCTTCTCTTGAGATCCCTAGTGAGGGTAGAGTAGGCAGGAAGCTAGGTACTTCCAGGTGTGGCATCTATGTTCTGTCAGGATGGTGCCTTTCTGTGAGTTGAAGGACATTTCTTACTACTCTATCAAGATTTGATTTTATATTTATCATAATCCTGATTTAGGTCATTTCCATGTTGGATTTCTTCAAGACATAAACATCTGGTTGTGGTATATGAATGGAGCTTTCATTAGACCCAATATTCTATCAGGGAAACAACAGAGATATATATAAACAGATGATGCTGAGTTGGGACAGGAAAGGGCTTGGCTTTGTTGAGAGCTGATTGGATTAAAAGAGGTCCTCTGCTAGTTCAAGAATTCCATAATTAGTGTCAGCAACACTTGTTTGAATCCTGCCTTGGATAGTTACCAATTGTAGGATTATGGACAGGTAACTTCACCTACTCAGTTTTCTTATCTTTAAATGGGGATAAAAACAGTATCTATCTCATAGATTCATCTCCATGAAAGAACCTATGTGCAGCATTTTAAAGACCTTGAAGTATTAATGCTAGCTATTATTATACCTTAATACTACAAGTTCTGCTGCCACTCCTTTAATAGTAGTTCAGGTGATTTAGTCCCCAATTCTGATCAATCTGTTTTTCTGGTCAGTGATATGTGAATACTTGAAGGATCTATGATATTACCAACCCAGGGAATTGCTGGTAAAGGAAGTCCTTCCACCAATAATAACAATTATCATTTGTTATTATTGTTATGATTATCTCAACCCATCTATGACTTATTAGATAAGTGCTAAAGATGCATCTATCTGTTGACAGTAAGGTTAAGATTCAGACAGCCACGGTAGCATCTATTTAAAACCATCAGCTCGCATCATATGTAATGGTGATAAACTGGAACCATTCCCAATAAGATCAGGGGTGAAACAAGGTTGTCCACTATCACCATTACTGTTCAATATTGTATTAGAAATGCTAGCCTTGGCAATAAGACAAGAAAAAGAGATTAAAGGAATTAGAGTAGGTCATGAGGAAACAAAATTATCACTCTTTGCAGATGATATGATGGTCTACTTAGAGAACCCTAGAGAATCAACTAAAAAACTATTAGAATTAATCCACAACTTTAGCAAAGTTGCAGGATACAAAATAAATCCACATAAATCATCAGCATTTTTATACATCACCGACAAAATGCAACAGCAAGAGATACAAAGAGAAATTCCATTCAAAATAACTATCGATAGTATAAAATATTTGGGAATATATCTGCCAAGGGAAAGTCAGGATCTATATGAGCAAAACTACAAAACACTCTCCACACAAATAAAGTCAGATCTAAACAATTGGAAAAACATCAAGTGCTCTTGGATAGGTCGAGCGAATATAATAAAGATGGCAATACTACCTAAACTAATCTATCTATTTAGTGCTATACCAATCAAACTCCCAAGAGATTATTTAACTGAACTAGAAAAAATAACAACAAAATTCATCTGGAAAAACAAAAGGTCAAGAATTTCAAGGGAATTAATGAAAAAAAATGCAAATGAGGGTGGCCTAGCTGCACCAGATCTAAAACTATATTATAAAGCAGTGGTCACCAAAACCATTTGGTACTGGATAAGAAATAGAGTAATGGATCAGTGGAATAGGTTAGATTCACAGAACAAAATACTCAATGACAATTGTAATCTAGTGTTCGATAAACCCAAAGACCCCAGTTTTTGGGATAAAAACTCACTATTTGACAAAAACTGCTGGGATAATTGGAAACTAGTCTGGAAGAAATTAGGCATTGACCCACACCTAACACCATATACCAAGATAAGGTCAAAATGGATTCATGATCTAGGCATAAAGAATGATATTATAAACAAATTAGAACAATGTAGGATGGTTTACCTCTCAGACCTGTGGAGGGGGAAGGAATTTGTGACCAAAGAAGAACTAGAGGTCATCATTAATCACAAAATAGATAAGTTTGACTATATCAAGTTGAAAAGTTTTTGTACAAACAAAATGAATGCAGACAAGATTAGAAGGGTAGCAGTAAACTGGGAAAATATTTTTACATCCAAAGGTTCTGATAAAGGCCTCATTTCTAAAATATATAGAGAATTGACTCAAATATATAAGAATTCAAGCCATTCTCCAATTGACAAATGGTCAAAAGATATGAACAGACAATTTTCAGACGAAGAAATTGAAACTATTTCCGGTCACATGAAAAGGTGCTCCAAGTCACTATTGATCAGAGAAATGCAAATTAAGACAACTCTGAGATACCACTACACACCTGTCAGATTGGCTAAAATGACAGGAAATGATAATGATAGCTGTTGGAGGGGATGTGGGAAAACTGGGACACTGATACATTGTTGGTGGAACTGTGAACAGATCCAACCATTCTGGAGAGCAATTTGGAGCTATGCTCAAAGAGTTATCAAACAGTGCATACCCTTTGACCCAGCAGTGTTTCTACTGGGCCTATATCCCAAAGAGATTTTTAAGGAGGGAAAGCGACCCACATGTGCAAAAATGTTTGTGGCAGCCCTTTTTGTAGTGGCAAGAAACTGGAAATTGAAAAGATGCCCATCAATTGGAGAATGGCTGAATAAATTATGGTATATGAATGTTATGGAATATTATTGTTCTGTAAGAAATGACCAACAGGAGGATTTCAGAGAGGATTGGAGAGACTTGCATGAACTGATGCTGAGTGAAATCAGCAGAACCAGGAGAACATTATACACAGCAACAAGACTATACGATGATCAATTTTGATGGACATGGTTCTCTTCAACAATGATGTGATTCAAACCAGTTTGCTGCAATGAAGATAGTCATATACATCCAGAGAGAGGCCTGTGGGAACTGAGAGTGAACCACAACACAGCATTTTAACTCTTTCTGTGAATATTTCCATGCATTCTGTTTTCCTTCTTAGGTTGTTTTTTTTTCTTCTTCTCTTTCTAGATCTGATGTTTCTTGTGCAGTAAGATAACTGTATAGATATGTATACATGTATTGTACTTGTCATATAATTTATCCTATCTAGCATGTATTAGATTACCTGTCATCTAGGGGTGGGGGGCGGGGGGAGGGAAAGGAAAAGCTTGGGAAAAAAAAGTTTTTTTTGCAAAGGTCAATGTTGAAAGGTCATTCATATGTTTTGCAAATAAAAAGCTTTATTAAAAAAATAAAAAAATTAAAAAAAAAAGATTCAGACAGCCATCTAATATCATCACTCAAAACTCAGAAATCCTGTGATTCTGTGACTCTGCTTCTATTTTTCCATGGTCAATAATAAATCCCTGTTGAAATAATATATAAACCGTATATTTAATAGATCAATGTCATAAAACTCATATAGAACTTTTCCTGCATAATTCCAAATTGATTTCCAGAATGGCTGAATCAATTCATAGCTTTACCAGCAGTGAATTTAGAAGCAAGATATCAATTGAAACTATATACTCCAAAATTGCCAGTGGTATCTCAATTACCAAATCAAATCCTCAGTCTTGTTGAACTCACTGCAACCTTTGATATTGAATATTACTCTGCTTCTTCTGATTTCTTTTCTCTAGTTTTTTTTTAATGACATTGCTTTCTGTGGGTTTTTGTCTTACCTGTCTGACCTCTTATTCTAATTTTAGTTTGCTCAGTCTTCACTCACTAATCATGGGTGTTCTCCAAGGCTCCATCCTGGGCCCTCTTCTCTTCTCCCTCTATGTTATTTTATTTTATTTTTTGGTTTCCTTTTTTTAAAATTTAAAAACATATGCATGCGTAATTTTTCAGCATTGACCCTTGCAAAACCCTCCGTTCCAACTTTTCCCCTCTTTTCCCCCATCCCATCTTCTAGATGGCAGGTAGTCCACTATATGCTAAATATGTTACAATTCTATATTGTTTTATTTAGGGATCTCATCAACTCCCATGAATTCAAATCTCATCTCTATGAACATTAATCTTAGATCTGTTTGTCCAGCCCGGACCTCTCTCCTGACCTCTATTCTTGAATCCCCTGTCTACTGGATATCTCCAACTAGAAGGTATCTAGACGTCTTTAACTCAGTATGTCCAAAATTGGGATTCATACTTTCCTATTCCTTGAATTAAAAACTGGAATGTTTATAAACAGTTACTGATTCTTTTGTGTGCCATGACCCAGTCTTGTGATGACTCTGTTGTGACTATTGTGGCAGGAATAGGAGCAATATATCTATATTGATATATGGATGCTAACCTGAACATGTTCTCCCCTTCTTTTCTCCCTCATCTCATCTCTTCTAAGCACATTGGAATAGCTAGGAATGAAAATGAATGGAAGCTGATACAATATGATATTGACATAAATTGGATTTCTGATTGGACAACTTTCACAGAGGGTGGAACCATGAAGCTAAACTGATCTCTATCAGTGCCTTCTCCAGGGAACAATTCCATCAATATTTCGTTCTCTCTCAGCCGACCACACCCAGAAACCTCATCTGTCTCAAAGTGACCAATCCCAAGTACATTGAAAAGGCTGTGGATGAGAAAGCCTGCAAATGCCTCTTATTGAAAGTGAACCAGTCTTGCTAAGAAATAGAGTAGTCGATCAGTGGAATAGGATAGAATCACAAGACAAACTAGGCAATAACTATAGCAATTTGGTTTTTGATAAACCCAAAGACCCCAGCTTTTGGGATAACTATTCACTATTTGACAAAAACTGCTGGGAAAACTGGAAACTAGTGTGGAAGAAATTAGGGCTTGACCCACATCTAACACCACATACCAAGATAAGATCTAAATGGGTTCATAATCTGTATATAAAGAGTGATACTATAAGTAAACTAGAGGAATGTAATATAGTTTACCTCTCAGACTTATGGAGATGGAATAAATTTATGTCCAAAGAAGAACTGGAACTCTTAATTGAAAACCAGATAGATAACTTTGACTATATTAAGTTAAAAAGTTTTTGTACAAACAAAATCAATGCAGACAAGATTAGGAGGGAAGTAATAAATTGGGAAATCATCTTTACATTTAAGGGTTCTGATAAAGGTCTCATCTCTAAAATATATAGAGAATTGTCTCATATTTATAAAAATTCAAGCCATTCTCCAATCAATAAATGGTCAAAGGATATGAACAGACAATTTTCAGAGGATGAAATTAAAACTATTAATAGTCATATGAAAAGGTGCTCCAAATCACTGTTGATCAGAGAAATGCAAATCAAGACAACCCTGAGGTACCACTTCACACCTGTCAGATTGGCTAAAATGACAGGAAAAGTTAATGATGAATGTTGGAGGGGTTGTGGGAGGGCTGGGACACTGATGCATTGTTGGTGGAGCTGTGAACGGATACAGCCATTCTGGAGAACAATTTGGAGCTATGCTCAAAAAGTTATCAAACTGTGCATACCCTTTGACCCAGCAGCATTTCTATTGGGCTTATATCCCAAAGAAATCATAAAGGAAGGAAAAGGCCCCACATGTGCAAGTTTGTGGCAGCCCTTTTTGTAGTGGCTAGAAACTGGAAATTGAATAGATGCCCTTCAATTGGAGAATGGCTGAATAAATTATGGTATATGAATATTATGGAATATTATTGTTCTGTAAGAAATGACCAGCAAGATGATTTCAGAGAGGCCTGGAGAGACTTACATGAACTGATGCTGAGTGAAATGAGCAGAACCAGGAGATCATTATACATGGCAACAACAGTACTATATGACGATCAATTCTGATGGACATGGCTCTCTTCAACAATGAAATGTTTCAAACCACCTCCAATTGTTCACTGAAGAAAGCCATATACACCCAGAGAGAGGGATGCGAAATGTGGACCACAACATAACATTCTCATACTCCTTGATTGATGTTTGCTTACATTGTGTTTCCTTTATCTGATATATCGTTTGTGTAGATAAGATTTTTCTTGCACAACAATGATAAGTTTGGAAATATGTATACATATATTTGATTTCCAATATTTTAACATAATTAACATGTAGTGGATATCCTGCCATCTAGGGGAGGGGTGGGGAGTTGGGGGGAAAAATTTGTAACGGAAAGCTATGTAAGGGTTATTGTTGAAGATTTACCCACACATATGTTATGCAAATAAAATAAAATTAAAAAAAAAAAGAAAGTGAACCAGATTGGCTCAATGACTGAATCTCTGTAGATGTGCAAGCTGGCATAGTCCATGAGTGGGGAGTAAAGGTTTCCTGGGGAGACTGAAGATACCTTCATTGCAGAAACCACCACCAGGTGGGTTTCTGTATTGGGCAGATCAAGACTGGTGCCCTCTGTTGATCTGAGGATATGGCCAAGTATAATTAGCTTCTCAGAATTCAGGAAGTCCTGAGTGACAAGGCCAAACTCTCTGGAAAAAAACTTCTTGGCCAGGAGGCCTCAGAGTTAGCACATGCCAGCTGTCACTGTTTTAGAAGTCTGCTCCTGATGGGCAGTGTCAAGTACCAGATCAGGTTTGTTTTGGGAGCAGGGACCCTATTGTTTAACTTCCCTCTCCCTTCCACTTTTCTGTGATATTTTCACTGATTCATTTGTTTGTTATTGTTGTTGGTAGGCAATTGAGGTTGTGACTTGCTCAGGGTCACATAAGCCAGGAAGTGTTGTGTCCATAGCTGTATTTGAACTCGGATCCTCCTGACTTTAGGGTCAGTGCTCTATCCACTGCACTATCTAGCTACCCGATATATATTTGTAATGCAACCCTTACAAGTCCATACGCCAGATCCTTCATGGCTTCTGTGTGCAGAATTAAAAGAATTCAGTAATCACTAGAAGGAAAAAAAAGAACAAAGGGTAATAGCACCCACAACCAAATATTGACCATAAGGACGTCACAGAGATAATGATCTAAAACCACTACTTTGTCTTCTGACATTTTGAGAAGAATACAAGAGTACCTACATTTGGCCAAATTTGATATACAGGAACTTAGGATCAGGTGAGAATTAGGATTGGAATGAAAATAAAGCAGCCATCCAAACTCTGAACATTGGGTTGTACTCTTGGGGTTGTACAATTGGGAATGACCAATTTGCTAACCTTTGGAATCAATTTGCACCTTTCCTGGTCCCAAATGTATCGCAAAGAGTCAGATGAGACTGAAGAACAGCATAATGCACAAGAGGTCTTAAGAACAATACACACACGTGAAGAGAAAAAGCATTTTATACACAATGGCTAAGATTAAAACAAATACCAGGGTTTAGATTTCTTAGGAAATTGATGTTTAGGGAAGTGATGTTACTTCAAACTTTATTGTCATGAAGAAGGGGCAAGAGGGGGGAAGAGGCAAACAAAGAATATGCATACTATGCTAATATAAGCAGACTGAGGTCTTTCCCCCCCCCCCCCCCGCCCCGGGAGCAAGAAATACCCCAGTCAGAGGATGAGGTAAACTTTGTGCTCAAAGTTGGCTTTCAGGTGGCAAGATTATAAAAACGGGCTTAGTTGAGAACAGGTAATCAGTGCCAGATATAGGTGCCAGAATTTCTCAGATCCAGATGTGATGAAAGGATCTTGGGACCTTTTGTCAATTCCAGGCTTGGAGAAAGCTCAGAGAGATGGATTTTCTTTCTTGGGATCACATAACTGCGTGGTGAATCTAAACCGGCAGCTAGAGCTTCACATGGAGAGCTTATTCAGTCAAAAAGCTATAAGCTTTCTCCACCTGATACAAAGTGAATAGC
The DNA here is from genome assembly GCA_023553655.1 of Myrmecobius fasciatus. NCBI lineage: Eukaryota > Metazoa > Chordata > Mammalia > Dasyuromorphia > Myrmecobiidae > Myrmecobius > Myrmecobius fasciatus. The sequence continues at coordinate 48,448 of JAJPUD010003462.1, forward strand.
AAAAAAAGAAAAGCTCTCTCTTTTGCCTCTGAGTTTTTAGGGACATCAGGATCACTTAGCTTAAATTACTCCATATTAGAATCTTACTAGTTTTAAATTAAATTAATATATGATCTATAATTATCACACTATGCAAAGGGATGGGACCAAGTGGTGTAATGTCATATTTGGGGAAAAGTAGGGAGGAGAGTTTGAGTTTGATCTTAAAGGCAATAAGGGATCAATTTCCCTTTTAGTCATAGTGTTCTGCCCAAAAGGGTTCCTAGGATGATGACAGGAGCCTGCTCAGCCCCAAACCCCTGGGAGTTGTGTTTCATCTGTCACCTAGTTTTTAATTACCTTCTCTTGCTCTATCCAGAGGAAGGCTAAGATTTTAGGAAGTTGGCCCATTTCTCAATGGTCTTTCTTCACCTCTCTATTTCTCTCTGTTCAGTCCCCCAGCCTTCCACTTTTCTAACTCCTTAAGGTTCTTCCTCCCTGACAATAGTCTTTCCTCTCCTGTGGCCCCAAACCTGCAGGTGGGAAAGGTCCCAGTGAAGATGGAGGGTTGAGGAAAAAAACACTGGGGAAGTAACTCCCTGTTGCTAAACTTTTTGCAGTTCAGGATTTCTGGTTACCTTCTTCCTTCCTCCGCTGCCCCAGACTCCACACCCACAGCCTGGGTCTTCTTCATAACAGTACCTACTAGGGTTGTACACAGTCAGAGGGATTTTTGAGTTGCTGATGTGCCAACCTCAGCCTCTTTTAGTGCCCAGAATCACCTGAGACTCTAGTGTTCAACTTTACCTCAGAGAGCCAGGAGCTGTGCCAGGTATCAGGAGAGCCACTGCTATTATTTGGGGCTGGTAGGGATGGCATGGGAGTCTGGAGAATTTTCACCCTGTCTTCTGAGTCAAGAATAAGTTGAACCCAATCTGTGTCTTTAGGGGTTCATGGCAAATGCCCCTACCTGCTGCTCAAGGATTTTCACCTATCTCTTACTTTCTTATTCGACTTTTTTGGAAAAGGGATGAGGCCTCCTGCAACCACATATGGCTATTCCAGCTCAAGATTGGCTCCCTAGCTCAATCTCTTGTTTATTGAAGGGAGAGGTGGAGCTCTTAAACAGTCAGTGAGAGAGAAGATTTGGGAAGGAGGAGGAGGAGCAAAGTGCAGATCTTGTGTCCATATAGGGCTGATGGAATGTTTATCAGCAGGAAACTGAAAGGGCTGGTGGGGAAGCAGGATTAGGTGCTTTCCTTGGAGAATCTCTCTTCTATATACTCCAGGAGCTGGCAGCAGGGACTGAAGGACACCTCTGCTTGGGAAGAAAGCCCTGACTTCCCCCCTGACAGGCTTGAGATTCTACAATTGGAATTCAGACTCAGGCCAGGTCAGCTCTCGGTTTGGGATTTTTAGGTTTTTAGGGAGAGAAGTAACACGTCAATTCTGTTACATCAGCAGTTCAGAAAATACCTGGGACTGGAATCTTGGAAGAAGCTCATAGGGGTGATGGGCTCCCAGGGTTAGTTATTGACATAAAAAAGTTGGTATCCTGAAAACAAAACAAAAAACCGTTAGACCAAAACTCCAACTGGGGGAAGGGAGAAGAGGAGTATGCTTTTAGGTTTCCTTTAGGAGTTTGGGGGCTGTACACCCTTCTTGGAATGTGTCTCAGAGGACTCTAGAATAGAAGGGTCATAGCATTGGTGTCATTCAGAGATTGGTGTCTTTCTTCTTCTTCAGTCCTCTTGTTTGCTTCTTCCATTCCTCTCCTGCCTCTCCTAATCTTGATACTCCCTCATCCCTCTTCAAACTATTCTGAAATGGTTTCTTACAATTAGACCTCCTCTCCCTGCCTCTTTGCCTATTCATCCTTTGGCCTGTATCTCCAGTTCCAGTAATGATCCCAGAACTGCCCTGTATCTCTCCCTCTCTCACTACCTCATGATATCTCTTCTTGCAGGATGCTGACTGGCTCTATCTGGCTATCTCATCATCTAGGCTTAGAAGGACTGGAGTCTTGGATTTCTTCCATCCTGCTCCTGGTCTTCCTGGTTCTTAGCACCTGGGCCCTGATATATGGCCTAACCTGTGTCCAACAGTACTATATCAACTGCAAGAGGCTTCGATGCTTCCCTCAGCCCCCTCTTAAGAACTGGTTCCTTGGACATCTGGGATTGGTAAGTGGGAAGCCTGGGGTGGGGATTGGGGAACTCAGTGAAGACAGAGGGAAGATAGGACTGAAGGGAATAATGGACTAGGGGCAACTTGGGCTAGAGGCTGGGAATTGGAGGATTAGGGGGACTGAGGGGCAAAAGGGCTGAGAAGATGGGCATCAAGTTTCCAACAAAGTCAAATTCATGAAAGAAAAGGAAGGCCTGTTCTCCTAGATGAATTAGCATGATATGAAGTCCATGGGTCACTGAGGAAATTGTTGACATCTCCAAAAATCCTCAAAGGGGACTGATAGAATTAAAAGTGAGATTACAAGGACTGAAATACTAAGGAGGATTTGGGAGCCCTGAGGGGAAGATAGGGACTGAAGGACCTTAAGTAGTGGTACAACAAAGGGAGAAGAATTGGGTGCTGAGAGGTGGTCAAGAGCCTGAGAAGCCTGAAGGACTAAGGGAGTATAAGGACCAGCACAATTCAATGACTGAGCTTAAGGGTAACTGAGAAATGGAGAGTCTGAGTAGAGCTTCTCTTGAGAATAACCTTAGGTCCAAGTCTTCCCATATTTTTTTCTAAATTCACCATTCATCATTTTCTAGACCACAGAAATATCCAACCTTTTACTATCTTGTTGTTTTAAATATTCTAAAATAATATTTATTAATATGGCTGATATATGGCATCATTTCCCTAATTTCCCTTTAGATTGAATCTATTTTAACTTTAACTTTGAGATCAATGATTACTATCCCTACTTTTTTTAAATCAATTCTATTCCTGATCATTATTATTATGTTGTACCTGTTGTTTCCTATCCCTGATGACTTCTCAACTTCTATCTGCTACCTTGCCTTGCTATTATTTAACCTAGCCCCCTCCAAGAATCCCTTCCTTATCCTCTCCACCCATCCTTCCCACTCTTACCCTCCCTTTTATTCTGTTCCAATTAACTACACTCTTTTCTATGCTCCCCCATCCTAGTCCCTCTCCCTTTTATTTCTTTATAAATTTAGAAGACTTTTATACCCTTCTAGATAAATATGTGTGTTGTTCACTCTATTAACTCATTTTCAATATGAATAGGATTCCAGAACTACTTCCTTTCTTCCCCATCTAATTCCTTTATGTCAGTTCTTGTTCATTTGTATAATTATTGTTTTGTAAAACCTTTTCCTACAGTTTTGCTTTTTAGAATTACATCATATTCAGATCTTTCCCAATCTTTCTTTTGAACTACTCACTATTAAAAAATCTTAGACACATTGTTTACATTTACATGTATAAAACATAAACCATTCATCCTTATTGAGTTCCTTGAAATTAATCTTTGATGATATTTCTCTAGGATCTTAAATGTCAAATTTTCTGTAAAGTTCAGGTCTTTTTGCAACAAGACTGTGAAAGTGTGATGATTCATTGAATGTCCTTTTTTTTTTTCTTTTCAGGAATATGTTTTATTTTGCTGGGTGTGCCATTTTCTGCTACAACCCTAGTTCTTTTGTTCTTTAATATATAGTGTTTCAACATCTGTGGTCTTTTAATGTAACCACTGCTGGATCTTGAGTGATTCTAATTGTGGTTCTGTCATACCCAAATTAATTTTTTTTCCTTTGTTGCTCATAATATTTTCTGCTTGATCTGAGGGTTTCAGAATTTAGCTATGATGTTCCTGTGGCATTTCCTTGTAAGATCTCTTTGAGATGGTGATCTGTGGATTCTTTTCTATTTCTACTTTTCCCTCTTCTTCTAACACTTCAGTACAATTTTCTTTTAATTAATTTTTTTGTATTATTATATCAAGATTTTTTTTTGGTTGTAGCTTTCAGGTAGTCCAATTATTTTTATGTTTTTCTTATCTTGATCTGTTTTCCAGATCTGTTGTTTTTTTAATAGATGTTTCATATTTTCTTTTATTTTTTCATTCATTTTATTTTGTTTTATTATTCCTTGGTCTTTCATAATGTCACTGACTTCCCCTTGCCCCATTCTAGTTTTCAAGAAGTTATTATCTTCCTTGAGATGCTGGATCTGTTTTTCTAGTTAGTTGATTTTCTTTATATTATCTTGTTTTTCTTGGATTGTTCATATTTATTTATTTTTAGTTTTTTTCTCAATCTCTCTTATTTGATTTTAAAAGTCTTTTTTTAAAGTTCTTTAAAGTCTTTTTGAACAGGTGACTAATTAAAATTGCTCTTTGGGATAAAAGAGGCTTTTTTATTTCAGTATCCTCCTTTTTGATGAATTCTGGTAATTCCCCTAGTAACTTTTTAATGGTTGAGTTCTTTCTCCTTTGCCTGCTCATTTTGTAGCACATAGTTGGTATAATCACTTATAATCCTGGGGTAAGGAGATTGGTGCTTCTGTCTTCAGATCTTCATTTCTTTTCTCTGGCTTGGAATCCCCAAACCAAGAATTCTACCCTTCTGTAAGTGCTCACAGTCAGCACAGTCCCTGACCCACTGCTTCTGCACATTTTACCAGCATGTGAGCATTTTTTTATTGCCCAGGGGCATATCTTGACAGTGCAGCTAGACTTGGCATTCCTTTTCAGTGGAGATTGTCCCAATCTTCCTTGATTCAGACTCTTCACACTATCTGGGAGAAGAAAGTTCCTGTATCTGGGACCAAGGCTACTTTCCAATCTATCTAGCTCCAGAGCATGCTCCAGAGTTCTGTGGAACTGAAACTTTGCTGGGGTCAAACCTAGAGGTGTTTAAACTTTACTGGGGTGAAACCTGGAAGTATTGACACTTCACTAGGACCAAATCTCAACCTGCCATCTTTTTTTGGATCTTTTCCAGCTGTACCAGGAAGACTATTGTTCTGTCCCAAGTCTTATTTGTTTTTAATCATTCTATGTACTGAGGAACAATTTTGATTTGTTTGTGGGAGAAATTTGGAGAGCGTGGAATTTTCTGATATATATATATATACTCCTATCTTCCCAGAATCTTCTCTGTTCAAATCATTAATAAAGATATTCAATAGGAATGAGCCAAGGTACTCTACTAGAGACCTTTCTACAGAATAACTTCAGTAATTCAACCAAATCTCATCTACCTAAAAACATAGTATCTATATGAATAAGTGAAAAACTTGAGACCACAGAGTAATGTTTGTAAGGTTACTTAGCAGAGTCAGGATTTAAACTGAGACCCTTAAACTCCCAATCCATTATGCTAGACACTGTACAATGCCTTCTCTTACTGCTCCCTTGTATTCTTTCCCCCAAAATTACATTTGGAAGATAGAACATAGTTCCTTGATGGGAATATAAAAAACTTAAGAGATGGAAATTTTTCTCCTAAGGAGACCCAAGGAAATGGATCAAAATTTCCAATTGGTGGTTGCTTATAGGGAGATCTTTGTAATATGGCTTGGCCTCTTCCATACATTATTTATACTTTGCCACTCTGTCTATATCAAGCCCCTTACTTCAACCTTATATATGGATGCCCCCAGAGACCCGTAATAGTCATTGTGGGACAACATCTAACCAATCCTGAACCTATAGCTTTCCAAGATATTACTAAAAGTCATCTCTTGGGCAAATACTACTCTGTCCTTCCTCCCTTCATTACCCCTGTTCATTCATCTGGATTTCCTGAATTTAAGCTTCATCCCCAAACTTTAGTCTCTTCCTTCTTTGTCTCAATAACTGAATGAAATACATGTTGATTAAGTACCTAATGTGCCTGTGTCTCTGAGAGTAATTTCAGTTCTGTTCTTCAGTATCATCCCATAACATTCTCTGATTTCTCATTCTGCACACTGTGACCTTCCTGATTCCATCCTTTCTCCTAAGACTTTTCAGTCATATTTTCTTCCTCTTTCTTGTTCTTCTTTATTTCCCTTTCCTCTTTTTTTTCTATTGCCACCCTGAATGGTCCCTGCCTCCTCAATCTCTGCTGGGCTAGAGTGGGGGACAATTAGAGGAAAGTGAACCTTATTCTGCTGAAAATGGGTTTGGAAATACTTCTAGGATGCCCTGATTCCATTTCTGGGGAATATGCTTTAGAAGACAACTTTCTGGTCTTATCCCATAAAAAGTGTATGTGTGTGTGTGTATATGTGTGTATGGTGAATGGGAAGATGGAAAAGGTAGATGAAGGTTCAGAGGGGCAGTGCCTACTTTGTCCCCAAAGGCCATATTTTGGGAAAAAATGTAATTGATGGTAGAATAGAAAGGATTTCTAATGTTGGGAAGCAGAAAGATTCATGTTGAGAAAGGAATTTGTGGGACAGTAGTATTAATAACGGAGAAGGATCCTTGGGGTCAAGAGAAAAAGAGAAAGGAAAATATAGCAGTGATTTCCAATCCATATACTACTGTGGTTTAAGGAAATGGAACCCAGTGGAGGAGTCTAGGCATTGAAAGAGGAACTGGGGAGGAATATGTTAGCATAAGACTCTTTCAGGCCCCTTTTGCTATAGAGAAAGGATCTCAGTCTTTATTCCCACACCTTAGCCTAGGTCCACTTGGCTTTGGATTCATGAGATATTAGCAAGAGTGACAAAGGATGGAGATTTTTACTTTCATAAAGTATGGAGATCTAAGTGAATATGCATAGACCTTCATAGAGTATTTGCCATCTATGCTGAAGGCATAGGCTGGTCTTCTTAGGAGATAAAGTAAAAGGGCTTGAGGTACATTTCTCTGTTCTTCAGATTACTGGGAAGAATGACATGCTCCTTTAAAAAATGGAAGAACTTTAAAATGAAAAAGATAAGAAAAAGGTTGTCTGATATATTCTATTATACCCCATTCATGTAATTAGGGTCCATTGAAGTATTGCACATTAGGGAGGAGGGACATATTTTCCCAGCAGATTGGGGCTCAAGTCGATATTCTGATTATATAAATCCAATCATCTCTAGACTAAAAGAAGTTGTTCAGTTATCTCTGACTCTTTGTGATCCCATTTGGGGTTTTCTCGGCAAATACTTTAATAATTTGCCATTTCCTTCTCCAGCTTATTTTACAGATGAGGAAACTGAGTCAATAGGATTGACTTGCCTGGGATCACATATCTCAGAAGTATCTAAGGCCAGTTTTGGACTCAGGAAAATGAGTTTTCCTGACTTACTCTACTACCCAGTTGCCCATAGGGAACAAGAAAGAGGGAGAAGGCAGGGAAAAGTGACAGAAGTTAAAGACAAAGAGGTATAAAAAGGGAAGTGGGAAAGATTCAGGAAAGTGGCAAAGAAAACTCCATTTTAATAAACCTTATTTCTGATCTGGTGTCCAGGAGGTAGCTAACAAAAGGAACCTGATGAAGGTGCTTTAGCTCCCTCATATCTGTGTTTCTAATCCTTAATTATTGTCCCCAGGGCTCTACTGAAGAGGGTATTCGCTATTTTCAGGAGCTGAACAATTTGTTTCATGATATCTGCATCTGCTGGATGGGGCCATTCAAACCTGTAATCAGGCTTTTCCACCCTCAAGTCGTCTCTTCCTTGCTTAAGGCCTCAGGTATGGCCCTTAGCTTTATATGGGCCTAACTTGGAAAGGGAAACCTAGGTTTGGGAGGGGCCTCAAGGACAGAGTGAGGATCAGAGGAAAGAACACCTGATGTAAATTAGGATCTACCTTGGGCTTGACTCCTATTCTAATCTGTCTTTAATATTAGGCAAGTCTTATTACTTTTCTGGACTTCATTTTTCTCATCTGTAAAGTAGAGATAGTGCCTGGTCTGTCTACCTTATATTTGATTCAATTCAATCTAATAAAAACTTATGATGTATGTATGAGGCCTGTGCTTTTCATATAAATAAAAAATAATAAGGCATTTTCTTTCAAGGAGAATAAACTCCTTGTCTAAGTAGAGGTAGGAGAAACAGGAGAGAGGGGTGATACCATACTTACCCACATAAGCATGACACATATGATGGAGGAGGGGGAAGAGAAAGACAAAGTGTTCAAAGAAAAACTGAGGATGGAGAAATCACCTTTAATTGGGAAGATCAGGAAGGCCTAGAAAAAGCAGCTTAAAGAAAGAAAGGCAAAAGTCAGAAGGGAGTGTGTTTATAATATATGAGAGAATCTGCAGGAATGCATATTGATGGGAGAAAGCACCAGTCCAGTGCAGATAGATTCTGAATATGTGAATAGAGGCAGAAAGCTAGTTTACCAGGCATATGACAGTCAGGAGTTAAAAAGATCTTGGAAGACAGAAATATTGGGTTGAACTTAATAGGATGAATTTTAATGGGGATTAAATTATATTTGAGATCAAAAAGCCATTTTCACAAATATAAGACAGGGAAGCATGGCTAGAGAGAAACTAATGTGGAAAAAAATCAGTGCTATGATACAGTAACTAAGAAAGTCAATGAAATTTGAGGTACATTGAGAAAAGCATGAGGTCCAAGGTGAGGGAAAAGCAATGGTTCTTCTTGGTTGGACCCTGATATTTAAGGTCTCTGCCTTGGTTGGACCATATTTGAACATCTTGTGAAGTTTAAAGTACCATTTTTGAGGAAGGGCATTAATAAGCTGGAGGGCAATAAAAATGGCAAAAGTCCTGGAATTCCTGTGAAGATGTGAATGGTCAAAGGAACTAGGGAAGGGAAGAGAAGGGAAAATTTTTTTCCTTCATGTGTAGGAAAGATTGTCATATGGAAAGGGGAATAAGACTTTTTTTCTTAGCCCCAGAGGACAATGGATAGAAGTTACAAACACAAAAATTCAGGCTCAATGTCAAGAAAAAAGGTTCTTCACAATTAGAGTTCTCCTAAAATGAAAGTTTCATCATCTGTAAAATGGGCATAATCATAGCACTTTACTTTACAAGGTTGTATATTCTGTGGGATGCATCCTTCCAGAGGTTTGTTCAGTGCTGAGCCAAGGACTAGGAAGCCATGGTGGACCAATTATAGGAAAAGGATTACATATAGAGAAGACAAGAATGGTACTGATGTGTAAACAAATGATTTGATGTTTATTCCCTATATGTGTGAGAAAGTATAGCAGAGTGGACAAGGATTCAGGAAGTCCCACTTCAGGTACAAACTAGCTGTGTGTTACTTAACTCTGTGTGTTACTTAGCAAGGTAGACAATTCTCTAAGATGCCAAGCTGTATGAGTAGAGAAAGTTTCCTTGTAAGGAGCTCCTTATGTTCATGAAATCACAAGTCTAGACTGTATCACATAGCTCAGCATAGACAAGAGGGTGTATGAACTCCAATTTACTCTCAGATTTACTCTTAGGCACGACTCTTTCTGGGGTGACTATTACTTAACCTGGCTCTTGGAAAAGTTAGTCAGTTAGTGAAAGATGACTGACTCTGAAGTCAGGGGACTTGGATTCAAATTTCTTTCCCTAGGTGACATAGGGCAAATTGTATTGCCCTTCTGACCTCAGTTTCCTTATTGGGAAAATTGTGGCATTTTAACTCTGAACTGGGTATCTAAGTGGCACAATTTGGTGTGGAGTCAAATCTGAATTAAGATCTGGCCTCAGACATTTACTAGCTGTGTGACTCTGAGCAAGTAACTTCAATCTGTTTCCTTCTTTGTAAAGTGAGCTGAAGAATGAAATGGCAAATCATTCCAGTATTTTTGCCAAGAAAACCTTAAAAGGAATCACAGAGTCAGACATAACTAAAAAATGAATTGTGAAGTTCCTTTCATCTCCAAGGTCTTGTGATCCTGTGAATTTGTTTGGGTCATGAGTGAAGTCAAGACAAGGTTTCATACAGAAGGAAGATTTTCCTCCTCCTCCATTATTCTATTTAATCTTCCAAGATCTACTTATTCCTTGACTCAACAGATGGAGGAAATATCCCTGTTCTTCTGTTTTTTTCCACTTTAAAATAGTTTCTTATTGATTATCTTTTATTTTTACATTTCCTAGATTAATCCCTTTCTCCCCTTGCCCCAAAAGTTATCTCTTATAACAACCAAAAAAAAATTAAAGAAAAGGAAAAAATCAGCAAATAAAATAAATAAAATCCCGATGTCATATGCAATTTTCCAAAGCCATAACTCCCTCTCCCCCAACCCTACTGCCACAAAGGAACAAGGAGTATTCCTTTTTTTATATGACTATCTCATAGAAGAGCACACCCCACTGAGAGGGATAGAGATGTCAGACAAAGAGAAGAAAGTGATTCTAAATTCCAGGCAGCACCTCTGCCCACCTCATTTCTTCTACATCCTCAGGTGTGAGCCCCTCCCTCTCTATTCTTCCTTTAGATACAAAATTCTGAAGAAGGTTTGCTGTATAGCCAGTCTCTGGTCTATAGATTCAGGAATGTATGCTGCTGGTGGGTAGGGGCCTGGTGCCCAGTGATCCGCATCTTCCATCCCAGTTACATCAAGCCAATCCTTCTGGCCTCAGGTAGACTTCCCTTGTCCCTGCTTCCCCCATGTTCCCTTCCTACCGAAAGCCTTGGCTGCTGGTGTCTCTGTGCTGTCTTGCCTGCCTTGGGACAGGGAGAGAAGGAAGGAATAATTAGACTTCAGCAACAGCTGAAGAATAAAAATATTGATTAAAGCAACTTTGCTCCTGTTTATCTGGACTCTCCCATGAATCTTGTTTCTTTAGCAAGTTGCTATGAGTGGATGGTGTCCAATGCCTGGGGATCTGTCTGTCCTGTATCTGTGACTTTTCTGGGTCCAGGTCTCTGGCTACATAGGACCACATCTGGGCCGTGTATTTGAGTTGTGTTGGTATTGTATTTAAAACCATGTTTCGGACTGCCCTGGGCAATGTTTTTGTTTGGTTGGGATCATGTTTGGATTATGTTTCATTCTATTCAGGTCATGTCTTGTTGGTCAGTTGTGTTGTTGCCATGTTTGGGACTTCCTAGGGCCACATCTAGGGTGTATTTGAGATGTTTGGGGCTATATCTCAAGTGTTCAAAGTTATATCTAAGCTGTGTTGATGCTATGTTTGGGGCCATATCTCAGGCTATTTAGGACTATACCTGGACTATGTGGTATATTTGGAGGCTTTGCTTTGGACTCATATGTTAACTATAACTGTTACCATGTTTTGGGGGAATGGACACAATCCATGTCTGGACTGTGACTAGGGCTATATTTAAATTAATATCAAGAATTGTTTTTCCGGAGTTGCATCCAGAGTCAAAAGTAGGAGATGTTTGGATCATGTATATATGGGGCCCTCATCTTAATCATATATCTAGGTCATGTCTATGAGCTATCAGCTGGTGGGGAAGGGAGGCCCTGATGGAATTCTGGATCACATATCCACAGATATTATCTCTTAAGCCCTGAAACTACGACTGGGTGGAGAAGGGAGATTTGTTCTATGTGTCTATATCCCTAGGATCATACCAAGGCACAAAAGCAGCCTGGCATAATGAATAGAGTGCTGCCACTGAAGTTAGGAATTCCTGGATTCATATTTTGTTTCTGACATATACTAGCTACATAATCATAGGCAAAATACTTAACCTTTCATTGCTTCAGAAAATTGTGAGACCATAAGTTTCAGATGAATAAAAGATATACAGTGGGGTCTAGAGTGTTCGAAATGAAAATTCCCTGCCCCAATGAAATTAGAACTCTAAAGGTGGGAAGGGTAAAGAACTCAAGTCATGTCCAAGTCTATATGTGTGCTGTATCTAAGTCCATGTTTAAGCTTGTGTCCAAAGTATATGTCTGGGGCTATCAACAAAGGAATGCCCAGATTATGTCTAGGATATATATATATATATATATATGTATATATGTACATACATATATATATGTATACACACACATTTATATATATATATATATATATATGCCTTTCCATAGTGAATTTTGGGGTCATATTTTTGGGAACAAAATCTGTCTTTCAAAACATCATGTCTATGATTTGTCTTAGATCATGTCAAGAATGTGTATAGTCCATGTCTTGGGATGGGTGATGTCTGATGCCATCTTGAGGCTTTGTTGGTAAGGTTGGGTCAAGTCTAGATTACACCCAAATTGCTTTGCACCAGCTCTGGGGCCTTCTTTGAATTGTGTCTACCCAGCATAGCTAGGTATGTCTAGACATAATACTAGCTCTACTCTCTTTGCCCTGTCCTAAGCCTTATCTAATCTCCTCTGCTGCCCTCTTCTTATTTTGTCCATTATGTGCTCAGAGGGAAGCTGGGGGGTTGATACAGAAAGTAAAGCCTTAGTCACTTCCCTCCCTGACTTTGAGCTTGGGACCCCAGTCTTTGATTCACCTCCTCCTTTGACCTTCTCTGGGCTGTTTTATGTTCCTTGTTCTTCCCTTTATCTCTAATCATGGCCATGCCAGGCCTCTGAAAGATCTCTCTCTCTCTTTCTCTCTTACAGTCACTATAGCACCCAAGGACAAATTATTCTATAGCTTCCTGGAACCTTGGTTGGGTGAGTGATGCTCGTGGAGAAGGCATTGGCCAAGAGGTAGAAGGTGAATTGGGTTGGTCAGGAAGATTAAAGAATGAATATTTGTGATTTGGGATTGAGGCTTGAGATGAGGCCGGTATTTGAGAGTCCAGAAACTAGATTCTGGAGGACTAGAATGAAATCCTTGCTTTGGGAGGAAGATGGGGTTTGATATTAGTATTTGAGAAGCAGCTAATAGAGGTCTAGGACTGGGAGCAAAGAGTATATGGGCTAAGGGTTAAGCATTTGGGATGTAGGGCTGAGGAACTAGTGTTTGGGGACTTGGGATTGGGGAAGGAGTTAAGAGTTGGGAGAGAGAATGGAGGACTGAGATGAGAACCAAGCATCTAGCCCTAAGGCTGGGAGACTGGATTGAGGACCAAAACTTGGAGATTAATTGATCCCGACCACTGTCTTTCTTCCAGGGGAAGGGTTGCTGCTGAGTAAAGGAGAAAAATGGAGACAACACCGGCACATGCTGACACCTGCATTTCACTTTGACATCCTCAAACCTTATGTGAAGATCTTCAACCAGAGTGCAGATATTATGCATGTAAGCCTGGAGGAGCTGGGACAGGGTGGGAAGAAACCTATCCAGGATTGAATTTACACACAATGAATTCCCTTCCAGAACAGCCTGGGCCTCAGTAGGCATAATGGGGGAAGGGGTATAGCATCATCTATGCTTTTTTAGGGTAATGGGATTGGGACTTTTGAGATAGAATTCATGGTCACCATCACTCAGGAGTTTCTTTCAGGATCATGTAAGTCAATTTCCAGTCCATTTGATCTCATCTCCTTCTAATATCTTGGGAAGTATGGAGAGTACTATTCCCATTTTATAGATGAAAAAGGAGGATCTGCCCCAAAGAGGTATTCTCACTTTTCCAAGGTCACACAGTGTTTCATTAGTAGAACTGGGACTAGCTCTCAGTTTCTGACTCCCAACAAAGGATCTTTCCATTCCAATGGCTAATTTTCAATGTGGCTCATAGCCTTGCTGTTATCCCTATGGTGAACAGAGATTCCCTCCCTTGGTCTTTCTGGGTGTCTGAAGAGGCAGGAGTCAGTGAATCATGTCCTGGAAGGATAGCACCAGATTAATTCTCTGTGTCTCTCTTTCTGTTTCTCTCTATGCCTGTCTCTGTGTCTCTATCTATCTATTTCTCTGTCTCTGTCTCTGTCTTTCTATGTGTCTCTCTGTCTCTGTCTTTGTCTCTATTTCTATCTCTGTCTTTGTGTGTTCATACATTACTCTCTTACTCTGGCTATCTCTCTCTGTTTCTCTGTGTCTCTCGGTTTGTGTCTCTGTGTGTCTTTGTCTGTTGCTTTGTCTCTGTGTCTGGCTCTCTATCTCTTTCTGTCTTCCTCCCTTCTCCCTCCTCTCTCTTTCTCTCTTTCTGTCTCTTTCTCTGTCTCTCTGTCCCTCCCTCTCTCTTCCTTCTTCCTTCTTTCTCTCCCTTCCTCTCCCAGGCAAAATGGAGGAGCCTGTGTGCTGAGGGCACCAATTACCTGGATATGTTTGAACATATCAGCCTCATGACCCTGGATAGCCTGCAGAAATGCATCTTCAGTCACAACAGCAACTGCCAGGAGTGAGTATCAACCTAGTCCTTGGCTGTGGAGATGCAGGACCTGCAGATAAAGAAATGACAGCGCCAAGGAGTAGGGGAAAAGAGAACTCCAGTGCAGTGTTGAGGACAAAATCTAGAAGGATTGGGAAGGAAGAGTAAATTTAAGCTGATGAAGAAATTGGAGACCACTGGAAATGAGAGGCAAGGCAGGCTCATGAGATGTGTGATGGATCAGGAGTCAGATGACTTGGGTTCTAACTTCAATCTTCTTATTTACTATTGGTGTGGCCTTAGGCTGTTTAACTTCTCTGGGACTCAGTTTTCTCATCTACAAAATGGAAAGACCACACTAGATAGTTTCTGAGGTATATTCCAGTTCCAAATCTATGATCCATTATTTATAATACCCCTCTGAGAACTCTGGGAGCTCCTGAGAGCCTTGGAGAAGGGATGAGTTATGAGCCATGAGAAAGCCTGGGTAGCTTTAATGACATGTTAAAGAAAATGCATGCACACACATACACATGTGCATGTGTGTCTATATCTCTATTTTATATGAAGACAAGCTCATTTTCTCAAAGGCAACAGGAAACAAATCTGTAAAATATAATAGACCTCTAAGGAAATCTTTTGTCATCTCTGATTCCATCCTAATAGAGACTTCAAGCCATTTTATTTATGTTCATTAATCATTAACAGGTCTGATTATAGTGATCCCTTTTGCACCTCAGAGAGCCAGACCTCTATGCAGTTACAAATAAGGGTGTTCACTTAGCCACGTTCAGGCCATTACCTGTCTGGGAAAATGTTGCATTTGATTGCTCTGACTGGGGTCAGTGGTGGTCATTTGTAGAAGTGGAACCAATAGAAACCTTTTAGTTCACTCTGTTTTTCCCAACGATTCCATCCACAAATGTCCTTCTTCCACCCTGTGTCATTGTCTTCCCTCCCTCAGGGAAAGGTATCTTGTCATGGACACCTCCTCAGACAAGTCATTGTAAGTCAATATGGTAGTTTCAATAACAACTATTCATGTTATTTAAAAAATTATTTGTATTTGGTTTATTTATTTAATATTTTTTCCAGTTACATTTAAAATACATTTTTTACATTTTAAAATTTTTGAGATCTATGTTCTCTTCCTTATCCCCACCCACAGTTGAGAAACCACATATTAATGTAATTTTTAAAAATTATTTTTAATTTATGAAATAAAACAAGCAATTCCATTACTCACCCATGTCTTCTTATCCTAGGCAGTTCTACTTTCTTGTTTGCATCCTGTTGTATCTCTTCCAAAAGGTATCCATTTAGCATATTGGAAGAGGAACTTTCTCTAGATGCAGGATTCTTAACCTGGGGTACACAGACTGTTCTATAGATTAGCCTAAGAGGCTCACGGTTAGATTTCTTTCGTTCTTTCTTTTTTTTTATTAAAAGCTTTTTATTTACAAAACATATGAGTGATTTTTCTATATTGACCTTTACAAATTTTTTTTTGTTCCAAGCTTTTCCCCTCCTTCCCCCCACCCCCACCCCTAGATGACAGGTAATCCAATACATGCTAAATATGTTAAATTATATGACAAATCCAATATATGTATACATATCTATACAGTTATCTTACGCACAAGAAACATCAGATCTGGAAAGAGAGAGAAAAAAAAACAACCTAAAAAGGAAAACAAAATGCATGGAAATATTCACAGAAAGCATTAAAACACTCAGTTCCCTCAGGCCTCTCTCTGGATGTATATGACTATCTTCATTGCTGAACAATAGGAACTGGTTTGAATAACATCATTGTTGAAGAGAACCATGTCCATCAGAATTGATCATCATATAGTGTATAATGTTCTCCTGGTTCTGCTGATTTCACTTAGGATCAGTTCATGCAAGTCTCTCCAGGCCTCTCTGAAATCATCCTGCTGGCCATTTCTTACCGAACAATAATATTCCATGACATTCATATACCATAATTTATTCAGCCATTCTCCAATTGATGGGCATCCATTCAGTTTCCAGTTTCTAGCCACTACAAAAAGGGCTGCCACAGACATTTTTGCACACGTGGGTCCCTTTCCCTCCTTTAAAATCTCTTTGGGATATAGGCCCAGTAGAAACACTGCTGGGTCAAATGGTATGCACAGTTTGATAACTTTTTGAGCATAGCTCCAAATTGCTCTCCAGAATGGTTGGATCTGTTCACAGTTCCACCAACAATGTATCAGTGTCCCAGTTTTCCCACATCCCCTCCAATACTCATCATTATCTTTTCTTGTCATCTTAGCCAATCTGACAGGTGTGTAGTGGTATCTCAGAGTTGTCTTAATTTGAATTTCTCTGATCAATAGTGATTTGGAGCACCTTTTCATGTGACTAGAAATAGTTTCAATTTCTTCATCTGAAAATTGCTTGTTCATATCTTTTGACTATTTATCAATTGGAGAATGGCTTGAATTCTTATATATTTGAGTCAATTCTCTATATATTTTAGAAATGAGACCTTTATCAGAATCTTTAAATGTAAAGATGATTTCCCAGTTTATTGCTTCCCTTCTAATCTTGTCTGCATTCATTTTGTTTGTACAAAAACTTTTTAACTTGATATAGTTGAAATTATCTATTTTGTGATTAATGATGATCTCTAGTTCTTCTTTGGTCACAAATACCTTCCTCTTCCACAGGTCTGAGAGGTAAGCCACCCTACATTGTTCTAATTTGTTTATAATATCATTCTTTATGTCTAGATCATGAATCCATTTCTACCTTATCTTGGTATACGGTGTTAGGTGTGGGTCAATGCCTAGTTTGTTCCATACTAGGTTCCAATTTTCCCAGCAGTTTTTGTCAAATAGTGAGTTTTTATCCCAAAAACTGGAGTAGTGGATCAGTGAAATAGATTAGGTTCACAGGACAAAATACTCAATGACAATAGTAATCATGGTTAGATTTCAAGAGATATGTGAATTTAGATGGGAAAAAAGATTTTTATTTTCACTAGCCTCTAATGGAAGTTTAGTACTTTTTTCTATTATGTAGGTAGATATAATGAGGCTTTGTTGCATGATGACCTAGATGGAGGTTGGTCCCATCCATATAGTAGGCCATTTCAGGCTATTTTCTTTCAGAAGTAGATCTAACTACAAAAAGGTACCCTTATTAGAGAAATCAAGGGTCTGCTTCTTGGAGAAGGTATCCTGTAATGGCTTACTATGTAGGGAGGGGCTCTATCTTTGGTGATCTAGGCATTCACTAAAGCCCTGTTATCTTGGGAACACAAATTATTTTGAGAAAGAATTCATAGTCTTCACCATACTTCAGAAAGGTCCATGACATGAAGAAAGTTAATGATCTCTGCTCTAGATCTTTAAATATTACATGGGTATCAATGAAACACACGAGATCCCTCCATCATCTCTTGTTTATTTCCATAGTAATTCATTCTTTTCTGATAAGGTATTTTTTCTATTATTATGTATGCAGAATTTGTCATTGATAATATATTCTGCAGCCTATTTATGATCATCATGTATCCCTTCCTTGTCTTTTAGATAAATAATCACCTTGATTCCTTAGAGATTATGCTATTTGATCTTTCATAGTCGTATAATATTATTGAAAGAATGTTGGGGAAAGTTGATATTTTATTTCTGGTAGAGTTTGGGATAATTAAAATCACTATGTAATTTCTGAAATGCAATCTATTCTTTCCTATTCAACTCTGAGCCTAGGTCATTTTGCTTCTGTGGTATCCATGGCACTCTGTGTACTACTCATCCAACTGAATATCATATTCTAGGCAAAAGGCAATTTCCATCCATTTGTTTTTTCTTGTGGAAATTTTTTAGTCAAACTCTTATGCATCATATATTGGATTCTCCAGAATGTACTAGGGCTTTAAGCAATGACCACTGAAAGTCTTCCCTTTCTATGGTAAGTTCCCCTTCCATTTTGGATTTTACTAGATATCCTCTAAAGTAGTAGCAAACAATTTTGGTGAACACACCTTGTTAAGAAGACATTTCTTATGTATCATTTTCTACTACAAATAAGAGGATCATCAAGATTTTATTCATTCATTCATTCATTCATTTACTTATTTATTTGTAGAGTAGCTATCCAAAGACTATGATAAGGCCTTAATAAATGCGTGGGAAACAGTTTGATTAGAGGAGAAACTTTAAGGTTGCATTTTACTCTACTCAATGAAATGTCTTTTAATAGTTATTAATCCCTTAATGGGGCAGGTAGGTGGCACAATGGATAGAGTGCCAGGACTGGAGTCAGGAAGACCTGAATTTGGATGTGGTCTCAGATATTTACTAGCTGTGTGACCCTGGCAAGCCACTTAACCCTCTTTGCCTATTTCCTAATCTGAGCTGGAGAAAGAAATGGCAAACCACTTCAGTATCTCTGCCAAGAAAACTCCAAATGGGGTTATGAAGAGTTAGACATGACAGAAAGACAACTGAAATACTTTAATGCTTACAAATTGTGCTGCAAATTGCCTTACTGTATTTCTTTTTTAGCATCATTTTTATTTTTATATTTTTTATAACAGATTTTTGTTTTTCAAAATATATGCTAAGATAGTTTTCAATATTTACCCTTGCAAAACCTTGTGTTCCAAATTTTTCTCCCTTCCTTCCCATCTCCCCATCCAGGATAGCAAGTAATCCAATATAAGTTAAACATATGCAATTCTTCTAAAACTAGTTCCACATTTATTATTTAGCATCATTTTTGCTCCTGTCAAAGATTGTGAGGTTTAAATGTAGTGTCTAGAGGTAATGGTTTGGTCACTGAAAGAAAAAGCTATCCCATATAAATCCTGACAGACATTCTGTTATCACATTTCTAGTTTCATCTTTAAGCATTCTCAAAATGATTGTGTTTAAATGGATTTCCTTCTAAGCTTCCTGTAAACTCAGTTTTTCTTCTACCACTTTTTTCCCACATGAAATGTTAACATTGCTATTATCTTCTACTACCTGTATTTGAAAATGGTTTTATTTCTGGCTTCCCTACCTCTCCAGTTGACAAGGATTTTGCTAACTAAAGCAGCTTCTGGGGTCTTTTGAGCTATTATCAGTGCTGATTATTTTATATTAATAAGTCTTCTGCAGAAAATAATGAAAATTCATTTCAATATCTGTTCCTTTGTCTATTTTCCATTTTTTTTGCATTGATTGATTGTTTGCATAGATTGTTCAAGGGGGAATGTAAGATCCTGATTATAGAGGAAGAGTAGGAAGGCATCTCAGAGGTCATATAATTCAACCCAGTATTTCCCCCAGAAAATTAAGAAATAAAACAAACATTTCCATAACATTTAGAAAGGGGGTGGGGGAATGATTGCACATGACATTGCAAACTCTTTTTACACAAGAGAAAATTGAAGGAAGAAGATTAAATGATTTTCCCCAAATCACATAGGAAATAATGGGGATAGGACTTGAAACTCAAGTCTTCTGATTCTATAACTTCTAGATGGAAAGCTCCCCTAGCATCTGGCATGGGAATACTCTAAGAGAGAGGAATGTACTCAGAAACTGATTTGGGATACTGCATGTAGTTATATCCTTTTGAGGACATGGCTGAGATCTCAGGCAGCTTGTCAGCCTGGTCAAGTACACTATTGTCCCTTTTGAAGGAATACACTCACAAAAGTATACCCAAATGGATAACCATTCCCTACAGTTGTGAATTCCTACTTTTTTCCTGTTCTCTCTAGCACTATCAAGGTTCTGCATAGGCAGGGTTATTTTGCTTGAATTCATATCCCAACAGCTGTTTCTTCCAGCTTTAATGTGTTGGATGCAGTCCAGTATGATGTTCCAGACAACTCAGTGGGACTTTCTCATCTTGTTGTGTTAACCCAAGTTGTCAGCCACTCCCCGGAAGCCAGATTCCTCTCTTTTCTCTCTAGGTATCAAAATCAATCAAGCTTCAGGGAAGTCCTTTTCCACTCTACTGAATAGTGGTGGGAAAGTTGTGAACTATTTAGAAGGAAATTATAGAAATCATTCTGGACTTACTAGAGTATGAGGGATTGGGGTTCTCTCCCTGCTGGACCTGACCCCTGACCATAAGTCTTATTCTTTTATCAGGAAACCAAGTGCCTACATCTCAGCTATCTTGGAGTTGAGTTCCCTTGTGACAAAGCGCCACAATAATCCACTTCTATACTGGGATGCCCTATACAATCTCACCAGCCAAGGAAGGCAATTCTCTCATGCTTGCCATCTGGTGCATAAGTTCTCCAATGCCATCATCCAGGAAAGACGTCATATCCTTGCCCAACAGGGGATTGAAGCCTTTATCAGGGACAAGAGAAAAGGCAAGACCATCGATTTCATAGACATTCTCCTACTGGCCAAAGTGAGTATCAAGCTTGGAGAGGGGAATGAGAGGAGAAAGATGACAGCATTATGGGGGTTCTAAAGAAGAGAGGGAGAGAACATATAAGGGGCATAAAGGACTTTGGCAGAGAGGAAAATCTGTAGCCTTAGGTATCAGAATTAGAATGCAATATGGAATGGATGCTCTAATCCACCTGATTGTTGCCATCTTTTTCAAAAGCTATCTTTTCCTAGATTATCTAAACTTTTGTGAAATCATATAGAACATTTGAGTATGTAGGCCGAAGATATACTATCCTTTTGGATGCTAGAATGGAATAGCTATCCCTCTTTTTTTTTGATATGTTAGCAGAGTGCATCTCTGTGATTTATTCTTATAATAGTGAAAAAATGTCTTTGGTTCTAGGTGTATAAAAAATTTTTCTCAATTCTAGATGAAGCTAGAGATATTATTGTGACTTGTTCTAGGTGTATCTAGGCATAGGTGGGCAGCACCTATATAAAGTGGGGCAGCTAGGTGGTACAGTAGATAGAGTGCTGAACTTGAAATCAGGAAGACTAATTTTTTTTTTCTGAGTTCAAATTTAACTTCAGATTTGTGTGACCCTGGGAAAATCACTTATACCTGATTGTCTCAGTTTCTCAATCATAAGATCTGAGAAGGATACCACTCTAATATTTTTGTCAAGAAAACTGTAAATAGGATCAAGAAGAATCAGACACAACTTTATTTATTTTTATTAAAGCTTTTTATTTGCATAACATATGTATAGGTAGTTCTTCAACATTACCCTTAGAAAACTTCCATTACAAATTTTCCCCCCAAGCCCCTCCCCTCCCCTAGATGGCAGGAAGTCCACTACATGTTAATTATACTAAAATACTTGACAAGTTAAATATATGTATACATATTTCCATACTTATCTTGCTGTGCAAGAACAATTGTATCTACATGAACAAAAAATACCTGAAAAAGAAAACCTAATGCAAGCAAACATCGATAGAGAGCATGGAAATGATATGTTGTAGTCCATATCTCATATCCCTCTTTCTGGGTGTATATAGCCTTCTTTACTGAACAATTGGAACTGGTTTGAAACATTTCATTGTTGAAGAGAGCCATGTCCATCAGAATTGATCATCATATAGTATTGTTGTTGCCATGTATAATGATCTCCTGGTTCAGCTCACTTCATTCAACATCAGTTCATGCAAGTCTCTCCAGGCCTCTCTGAAATCATTGCTGGTTGTTTCTTACAGAACAATAATATTCCATAACATTCATATACTATATTTTATTCAGCCACTCTCCAACTGATGGACATCCATTCAGTTTCCAGTTTCTAGCCACTACAAAAAAGGGCTGCCACAAACATTCTTGCACATGTGGGGCCCTTTCCTTCCTTTAAGATCTCTTTGGGATATAAAACCAATAGAAACACTGCTGGGTCAAAGGGTATGAACAGTTTGATAACTTTTTGAGCATAGCTCCAAATTGCTCTCCAGAATGGTTGGATCCATTCACAGTTGCATCAACAATGTATCAATCAGATGCAACTTTAACAACTAGACAACAATGCCAATAAGGTTTATGAGAGAAATCACTAGGATTCCAAACATCTAGAACTCTGTGGTTCTAGATGTGCCAGAATACTTTTATACAATCTAGATTTTATTTTAAGATATCTATTTTGGTTCTTCATGTAGCAGGAGTTTCTGGTGAAATAAGTTGGTAGATAGAGATATATAGAGATGATTGATTGATAGATATAGATTGATAGAAGGATAAAGATAGAAATAAGTGTAGATTAGAGAGGAAAAATGAAAGGACAGGAAAGAGAGAAGAGAGAAGAAAGAGGGAGGAAGAAAGAGAGGAAAATGGAAGGGGAGAAACTCTGTGTGTGTGTGTGTGTGTGAGAGAGAGAGAGAGAGAGAGAGAGAGAGAGAGAGAGAGAGAGAGAGAGAAAGAGACAGACAGACAGAGAGATGACAGAGAGAGAAGGGGGGGGAAGGTTTTCTGAGGCTATTTCTAGATATATTCTATATACATACCTTGGAGAATCTATGATTGCTTCTAGATTTACCAAGGAATATTAAATGTGCTAGAAAAAGCCCAAAGTTTTGGAAGGTCTCTAAAAACAGAGAATATTTACACTTTGGGCAACAGTCTCTTTGAATTTTAGGATTATGGAATTGTGTGTCAGTGGCTTCACCTATTTTCATCTGGGTGGGTTCTGAGATTCTAGGTACATCAGGAGACCTTTGGTAAGAGTAGGGAGGGTTGGTTCTAGGTGCTATAGGAATTATGGAAAATCACTTTAGGTTAACCAAAGAATTCTTTTGTGGCAATATGCACTTTATAGGTAACTTATTTGATATTCACAACAATTCTGTTAGTTCTTATGACTGTTTAGATAGCATGGTTAACAGATTTGCCCAGAGTGGCAGGGCTAATGTTTAATTTCCAAGTTCCATGCTCTTCCATTGTGCCACCTAAAAGAGTGGTTCTAGGTTAAAAGGGATTGGAAGTTTCTGCCTTAGACCATCTAAGTAGGCTCTCTTATTGGAAGGGAAGGGACCAACAACAGAAAGGGTTCTGTTGTAGGATGAAGATGGAAAACCTCTATCAGACAAGGACATCCGGGCAGAAGCTGACACGTTCATGTTTGAAGGTCAGTTTCAAATGGGACAGAAGGGGTAGGGCTGAGGGTGCTTGGGAAAGAGTTGAGATTTTTCATTTGCATCTTACCCCTCATACCAGCCCAACTGATTTGAACTAGAGTTAATCTGAAGGGTGTTTCACAAGTCCCATGCCATAGGTTCAAGACCTGGTGCAGAGACCAATGCTGAGGAAATGGGGATGTTCTTCCCTCTGACACGATGAGCTCTGCTCTTTCCTCATATACCTTCTTTGAGATTCTCTTATTTCCTTTCTCACATGCTAGGTCATGATACAACTGCAAGTGGCATCTCTTGGGCCCTCTATAATCTGGCCCAGCATCAGGAATACCAGGATCGCTGCCGCCAGGAGATAAAAGAACTCCTGAAAGATCGTCAACTAGAGGAGATTGAATGGTCAGTATGGGATGACACTAAGAATGGAACCATGGAATGGTGTATGTGGGAGGAACCCATATAAGTATGCTGGAACTAGCTAAAATTGTTTTGTAAGTGCTCATTGATAAGTTTCCAAAGTCAAAAACCAACAGTCCCTACAAATCAGAGATTGATTTATTGTTTTGTTGACTGTCTGGAAGAAAGTGAGGGAGAAAATGGTATGGATGTTGAATAAGCCTAAAAGAGTATATGTACATACACAGTCCTCTCCCTGTATCCTTGTTATTAAACATTTACCAACATACCCCTGTATTGTTCAATAAACATTGCTAGAGTTCAGCAAGAGTACTTTAGAAGACCCAGAGTGAAGCCGTCACCACAGCTACTACAATTGACATTTATATAACATTTTAAGGTTTGTAAAATGCTTTTGATCCATAATCTCATTTATACCTCACTACATCCCAGGGACAGAGTTACAGAGGCCAACCTGTTGCTCCACCTGGATACAATCTGGTGTTCTCCACTCATGTAGATTCCCCAGGCTCCTGCTGGGTTTCTTTTTTCTTTCTTTCTTTTTTTTTTTAGGATTCTGTTTTTTAAATCCACTCTGCTATTTGCTTCTGTTTTATGGGAGAATTCATCTCATTCACATTCACAGTTATGATGACTAGTTCTGTATTTCTCTCCATCCTATTTTCTCCCCCGTATGTACTTTTGTTCTCTCTTTCCACCTTGTCCTTAGCCCTGTGTTTTTTACCCACTCCACCCATTACTTTATTTCCTATCACCCCTCCCCCCTTCACTTTTTAGTGTTTTTTTTTAAACCCACTCTACCCACTACTTTATCTTCTATCAACCCTTCCCCTTTCTCTTACCTTCCCCCCTAGTGTTTCTGTCTTCCCTTCTATCCTGTCCCTACCTTTTCTTTTCCTATTTCTCTTCCTACTTCTTTATAGAATTAGAAAAAATTTCTATATCCATTCACAACCACACTCTTAGTCTAGGTGTTACCCACCTGTCTGTCCCAGTGACACATACAGTTCTCAAGAGTTACAGATATTGTTTTCCCATTTAGGCATGTAAACAATTTAACCTTTAAATAATATATATTTCCCCCTCCCCCATTTACTTTTCTATGCTTCTCTTGAGTCCTGTGATTGCAGATTAAATTTTCAGTTTAGTTCTGTTTTTTTTAATAGAAATGATTGAAAATCTCATTTCATTGAAGCTCCATCTCCTCTCCTAAAAGATGATGCTGAATCTTTATGGGTAGTTAATTCTTGCTTGTAAACCCAGGTTCTTGCCTTAAAGAATATGGTATTCCAGGCCTTCTGATCCTTTATTGTAGAAGCTGCCAGATCCTGGGTAATCCTGACTCCTTGATATTTGACTTGCTTTTGTCTGGCAACTTGCAGTATTTTTTTTTTTTTGAGTTTGTAATTCTGGAGTTTCATAACAATGTTTCTTGAGGTTTTACTTGTGGGTTCTCTTTCTGAAGGTGATTGATGGATTCATTCATCAGCATTTCCCCCTTGGCGGGGGGACTATCCAGGCAGTTTTCCTTAATGATCTCTCGTAGAATGCTATCCAGGTTCTTTTTTTTTGGTCCTGGCCTTCAGGTAGGGCAATAATTTTTAAATTATATCTTCTGGATCTGTTTTCCAGATTGGCTATTTTTCCAATGAGGTATTTCACATTTTCTTCCATTTTTTCATTCTTTTTAGTTTGTTTGCCTGATTTTTGCTGTTTCACAAAGTCATTAGCTTCCATTTTCCCTGTTCTAATTTTTAATGTGTGATTTTCTTCAATTAGTTTTTGTACATCTTTTTTCCATTTGGTTAATTCTACTGTTTAAGGAGTTGTTTTCTTCAGACAATTTTTTTTCCTTTTCCAAGATGTTAATTATCTCACAAAACCTCTCATTTCCTTTCTCATTTTTTCTTTTACCTCTCTTATTTGCCTTTTAAAGTCTTTTATGAGCACTTCCAAGAAGTATCTTTAAGCTTAAGATCAATTTATATCACTTTTTGAGATTTCCTCTGTAGACATTCTGTCTTCATTTGAATTTGTGTTTTGGTCTGCCCTGTCACCATGGTAGATTTCTAAGGTCAATGTTCTTTTCTGTTTTTTGCTCATTTTCTTTCCTTATCTTTTGGTATTTACTCTTTTTTTTTTTTTAACTTTTAAGATCGAGCTTTGTTCCTGGGATATAGGAAGCACTGTTCCAAGCTTTCTGAGCAGCTCTGAATCTTTGCTTTGAGTACAGGAGCCCCTTGTGTTTTCAGGGAGTAACTTTGCCTGCTCTTTTCAGGAAACAGCTTGGTTTTCCAGAGTTTGCCTTCTGAGCTGGGACTGGAGGCTGTTCCACTGATTTGTCCTCTACTGAACTAAAACTCAGGGTCTTAGTTGTTGATTTGCTATGATTAAGATACTCTTACTGACTTTCTCAGAGTCTATCTGAGCTAGACTGAACACTTTTTTCACCCTAAGGAGACTGACTTTTATTGAAGTTTTCCAGTTTATCTTGAGCTGGAGACTGGTTTCATTCTGTCAGATTGTTCAGAGGCTTGGTTTCATGTGGTTTTCAATGGAAACTAGGAGAGTTTGAGTAGCTTCCTGACTTTATTCTGCCATATTGGTTCTACCCCAGAAGTTCTAAGTTTCTGGTTAACTTTTTCCAGTTACCACTTAGAGCTCAAACCTTGGGAAATTTCTACAAAGAATATCTGTTTTTGAGTTCCGTACTCCTCCAACTTTCTCTCCATCCATATTTCTATCAATATCCTCCAAAGTTTGGAATGCAAGAATCCTATCAAAGTCAGGATTCAGATTTTTATGCCACCCCCTTCACACAATTTTTGACATGTTGAGCTTCATGGTCATTGAGTTTCAGGGGCTCATAGACTTGGCTTGTCCCTCAACTTCTGATTATCAGGGTTTTCCATGTTGATATTGTTCCCTCTACCATTCCTAAGGATAGAGGAAATTCTCCCTCTCTCTTTTGCTGGAGCTGATAGGGATCTTGTCTCTAGGGATGATCTGTCCCAGATGCCCTTCCTGACCATGTGCATCAAAGAAAGCCTCCGACTGCACCCACCAGTTTCCCTCATCTCTCGCTACTGCAAAAAGGACATCCAGCTGCCTGATGGGCGGATCATTCCTAAAGGTTCACTTACCAGGGGTTCATACTAGAACAAGGGGAAAGGGTGAAAGAAATATTGTGGTTATGACCCATTTGGGAGGTTGGTTCAATACATCTATAGGTAGAATTTACAAGTCACATTAGGCTCTCTCCTATTCTGGACAACAGGAAACATTTGCCTGATCAGCATCTTTGGAATTCACCATAACCCTGACGTGTGGCCCAAACCTGAGGTACCTTTATCCCAGAAACACTCCTGAACTAGTCAAAGATGAGGAATTGGAACATTCACAGGGATAGGGGGTAGGGCTAAACTCTAAACCAAATCATGGGAGGCCTGAAGGCAAGAGAGGGAAGCTTTGATTACTCCAGCAGATGTCTGGCTATATTGAAGAGAAGTATCCAAGGCAAGAGGGAGATTGTATGTCTAAGGTGAACAAAATCCTCTCAATACCCTAGGTTTATGACCCATATCGCTTCGACATCAACAACTCAGAAAAGATTTCACCACTGGCCTTTATACCCTTCTCAGCTGGACCCAGGTAAATCAGTTCTTTGTTGTTTTTCCTGAGCTCCCTGGGTGATGTTTTTATCCCTTGCAGGTCAGGGTAGGGAGTTGTGCCCATCAAGGATTCTGTTCCCATGCCCCCATGAAGGGAGTTGGGAGCCCAATCTAAGTATATGAGGACCCTAAAAATAGCCTGGGATCAAAGTGTGGGAAATGCCATCCCCTCTTTCCTTGAGCAGGAACTGCATTGGACAGAACTTCGCCCTGTCTGAGATGAAGGTTGTGCTGGCCCTCACCCTACTGAGGTTCCGAGTCTTTCCTGATAAACACCCAGTCCGAAGGAAGCCAGAACTTATTCTCAGAGCAGAAAATGGTCTGAGGCTGAAGGTGGAACCCCTTTTGGATCTGTCCAGCCCTGAAAAACACCTCTCAGAAGTCCCTCAGGAATAATGACTGAATATATCTTTTTGCTTTTGAGCATGGAAGCCTGCTTTTTACTTGCCCTTCCAGCAACCCCTTACCTTGATTGTAATTCTTCTAAATAAAAACACTTCAATATATAATATATATGTTTTCACTCTGTATTTTTGCCTAAAGAACTGAAGAAGTTGGAACAGGAGAGAGAAGGCAGGATACTTTGTTTCTAGCCCCAAGTTCTGGAATAAAAAAGGAGAGGGCTAGAAGGTTTCTCCATCTCAGCCTCTGCTAGCCTCTGTCATTTAAGATTTCTTCTCCCAAATCCCTTTTAATCAGAGAAAGAGGTCAGAGAATCCCAGAAGGATAGCTAGAAAGGCTTTCCAAACCCATAACTGAGGATTAGGGAGATGAAGAGATTTAGTTAAGTTGCAGTTAATTAAGCATCAGAAGCACAAATTGAACTGATTTTCTTTGGCTGCAGAGCCAGCAACCTTCATTGTATCCTTCCCTTACACACAGCTTAAATCCCAGTGTTCACACTCCTACATTCAATAATCTACATTAAAACCTACTTCCATATATCCAAAAGCCAATTTATTCTACAATATCCAACAACAGAACTTCTCAGGACTTCAAAATCATGGGCAACTACATCAATGCAATCTTTCAGGAACAACTGCTCCCATTATCAATCGAAGATATATTCTGAGTCCAACATGAGTTCATTGAGATTGATATTCTATAGAAGCATGGCCCAATATGGACAAAGTGCAAGGCTTGGTATCAGAAAATTTTACCTCATATTCTTATTAGTTCTATGAATCTGAAAAGATGAACTAACTTCTCTGGGCCTCAGTTTCCTCCTCTGTAAAATGAGAGGACAGAATTCTGTAGCTTTCAGCCTAAATCTCTGATTTGGTTACTGGATGACTTAAGATTCCTTAAAGTGTTTGAAATGCTAAAATTGTGTGTTAAATGTTGGAAAGTTTTTCTGGAACAGGATCCTATGACCATAGTTATGTACAGTACTACTCTTTTGGCAGAGAGGGTATTGAACTCAATTAGAAATGGAAACTAATAATATACACACAGGAATCTCTAAGGTTACATATTTACAGGTTTAAAGTATATCATCTGTTTATTGTATTTTAATTTATCTTGTTAAATATTTCCTAATTATATTTTATTCTGATGCAAGCTACACTAGGAAATGTTGTGAACCATGGGTGATCCATAGGCATTTATTTATTTATTTTACATCTTTGAAATGGGAAATTCCTAATAAAACAAATAGGTAGCTAACTGTTCTGCAATCTACAGCTATAAAGAATTGTCTGAAAGGTTAAGTGACTTGCTAGGAAATGTCAAGCATAATTTGAACGCAGGTCATCCTGACTCTTTAATACTAAAAATGATGATGATGATGATAAATTTATATAAGGAGATATCATGGTATGGGGGAGAGAAAGATGATTTCAGAGTTAGGGGCGGAGCCAAGATGGTGGAGTGCAGACACGACTCTCTGTTACTTCCTCTGATCTTCTCTCAAACCAACAGCAGATTAAGCCTCTGAACTGGTTCGGGAGTGAAGGCTCCCTCAAATACTTGGAGTACAACACATTTCCAGCAAAAGTTACCTCGGAAGAACTTGGGAACAGGTCTGTTTCAAATGGGCAGGGGATCAGGTGGTTTGCCTCACTCAGGCAGCAACATGCAGCCAAGGCAGGAGACTGGGGCGGGGACAGAGCATGGTGGATTCTAAGCACCTGGGAAGATGTTTGGGCCATTTTGCTCTGGTTCTGGGCAGGTGCTTTGGCAGATCTGCCTTTAGTAAAAGGTAGATTGAAAACAACTGAGAACTTGGGACCTAGTCTGGCCAGCCCAGAACCAGAAGTCAACCAGCTGAACTGCCCCAGGGCAAATTGAAATGGATGCCAGTCCTTTGCTTTAAACAAACCTCAAACTCTAAAAAATGAGTAAGAAACAGAAAAGAACTCTCACCATAGACAGATTTTATGGAGAGAAAGAAAGGCAGACCCCAGATTCCGAGGTTCCTAAAGGTAAAGCAACTCCAGAGAAAGCCACAAAGGGAGATATGAGCTGGTCCCCATTTCACAATGCTTTCCTGGAAGATTGCATAAAGAATCTCAAAAGAGAGTTAGAAGAAAAATGGGGAAATGAATTGAGATCATTGCAAGAAGGATATGAAAAAGACACCAATTCACTGAAAGACAAAAATGGTGAAATGGAAAAAGACACCAACTCACTGAAAAACAAAATTGGTGAAATGGAAAAAGACAACAATTCATTGAAAAACAAAACTGGTGAAATGCAAAAAGACAACAATTCACCGAAAAACAAAATTGGTGAATGGAAAAAGACAACAATTCACTGAAAAACAAAATTGGTAAAATGGAAAAAGATTGCAATGAACAAAAAAATTCAATTGGCCAGTTAGAAAAGGAGCTAAAAAAGGTAACTGAAGAAAATACTACTTTAAAAATTAGAATTGAACAAATGGAAGCAAATGATTCAATAAAATTTCAAGAATCAGTCAAACAAAAACAAAAAAAATGAAAAAATAGAAGAAAACATGAAATATCTCCTAGGAAAAACAACTGACTTGGAAATCAGATCTAGGAGAGACAATCTAAGGATTATTGGACTCCATGAAAGCCCTGATAAAAAAAAGAACCTAGATGCTATCTTTCAGGAAATCATGAAAGAAAACTGCCTGATGTTTTAGAATCAGAAGGCAAAATTGCCATTGAAAGAATTCACCAATCACCTCCTGAAAGAGACCCCAAAATTAAATCCCCAAGGAATAGCGTGGCTAAATTTCAGGACTATCATACCAAGGAAAAGATATTGCAAGCAGCTAGAAAGAAACAATTCAAATACAGAAGAATTGTAATTAGAATCACACAAGATCTGTCAGCTTCCACATTAAGGGATGGAAGGTCCTGGAATCAGATATTCCAAAATGCAGAGGAACTTGGATTACAGCCAATAATAAGTTATCCAGCTAGAATGAGCATATCTTCCAGGGAAAAAGATGGTCATTCAATGACATAGGAGAATTTCATCTATTTCTAATGAAAAGACCAGATCGGAACAAAAAAAATGACCTCCAAACAGAACTCAAGAGAAGCATAAAAAGATAAAAAGGAAAGAACTCTTGAGAACTATGTTTCTACTATGGGTATATTTAAAGAATGGGGGCATAATTTGATTTTGCTTTGATAAAATGAAAAAGAAACTAGAGGTGGAAGGACTATCATGCTGGAAAAAGAGGGGAAAGGAGGCAAAATAAAGTAAAAAAAGATAAGAAAATCTATAAGAAAAGAAAATCTAATATAATTGAGGGAAAGAAGGGAGGGTGATGAGCATTGTGTGAATCTTACTCTCATCAGATTGGGCTCTAAGAGAGTATGTCAGACACATTTGATTTCACAGAAAAACTTGTTCCTCCTTATAGGGAAGTAGGGGGGAAAGGAGGAAAAGAAAGAGATAGATTAATAGAAGGGAAAATAGAAGAATTAGGGGAAAGGTGTAAAAAAGAGGGAAAGGCTCTAAAGGGGGGAGGACTGTTAGAGGGAGGTGGTCATCAAAAACAAAATACTGGGTAGGGGGGGAAGGGAGAAAGGGAAAGGGAAGAAAAAAACATAACTTTGGGTAAATAAAATGGCAGGAAATATAGATTTAGTTATTTTAACTGTGAATGTGAATGGGATGAACTCTCCCATAAAACAGAATCGGATAGCAGATTGGATTAAAAGCTAGAATTCTACAATATGTTGTTTACAAGAAACACATCTAAAACAAAGAGATACATACAGAGTGAAGATAAAGGGCTGAAGCAGAATCTATTATGCTTCAGGTGAACAACAACAAAAAAAAAACAGGGGTAGCAATCCTTATCTCAGATCAAGTAAAAGCAAAGAAAGATCTAATTAAAAGACATAAGGAAGGAAATTATATTTCACTAAAGGGTACCATAGATAATGAAGCGGTATCAATACTAAACATATATGCATCAAGTGGTATAGCATCCAAATTCCTAGAGGAGAAATTAAGAGAGATGCAAGAAGAAATAGACAGCAAAACTATACTAGTGACATATCTCAACCTTGCTCTCTCAGAATTAGATAAATCAAATCACAAAATAAATAAGAAAGAAGTTAGGGAGGTAAACAAAATGTTAGAAAAGTTATGTACGATAGATCTTTGGACAAAATTGAACCGAGACAGAAGGGAGTTTACTTTTTTCTCAGAGGTTCATGGAACTTATACAAAAATTGACCATGTTTTAGGGCATAAAAACCTCAAAATCAAATGCAGAAAGGCAGAAATAGTAAATGTATCCTTTTCAGATCATGATGCAATAAAAATCACATGTAATATAAGGCCAGGAGAAAATAGACCAAAAGTTAATTGGAAATTAAATAACCTAATTTTAAAGAATGAATGGGTGAAAGAGCAAATCATAGACACAATCAATGATTTCATTCAGGAGAATTACAATAATGACACAACATACCAAAATTTGTGGTATATGGCCAAAGCAGTTATAAGGAGTAATTTTATATCTCTAGACGCTTACTTGCACAAAACAGAGAAAGAGAAGTTCAATGAATTGGGCTTACAATTAAAAAATCTAGAAAAAGGGCAAATTAAAAACCCTCAATTAAATACTAAATTGGAAATTTTGAAAATAAAAGGGGAGATTAATAAAATTGAAAATAAGAAAACTATTGAATTAATAAATAAAACTGAGTTGGTTTTATGAAAAAAACCCCAACAAAATAGATAAGCCTTTGGTTAATTTGATTAGAAAAAGAAAAGAGGAAAATCAAATTGTTAGTCTCAAAAATGATAAAGGAGAACTTTTCTCCAATGAAGAGGAAATTAGAACAATAATTAGGAGTTACTTTGCCCAACTTTATGGCAATAAATTTGATAATCTAAATGAAATGGAGGAATATCTACAAAAATATAGATTGCCCAGGTGAACAGAAGAGGAAATAAATTATTTAAATAGCTCCATTTTAGAAAAAGAAATAGAACAAGCTATTAATCAACTCCCTAAGAAAAAATCTCTAGGGCCAGATGGATTTACATGTGAATTCTACCAAACATTCAAAGAACAATTAATTCCAATACTATATAAACTATTTGAAAAAATAGGGAAAGAAGGTGTACTACCAAATTTCTTTTATGATACAGATTTGGTGCTGATAGCTAAACCAGGTAGGGTGAAAACAGAGAAAGAAAACTACAGACCAATTTCCCTAATAAATATTGATGCAGAAATTTTAAATAAGATAATAGCAATGAGAAATACAGAATATCATTCCCAGGATAATGCACTATGACCAAGTAGGATTTATACTAGGAATGCAGGGCTGGTTCAATATTAGGAAAACTATCAGCATAATCTATTTTATTAATAACCAAACTAACAAAAATCATGATTATCTCAATAGATGCAGAAAAAAACATTTGATAAAATCTAACACCCATTCCTATTAAAAACACTAGAGAG
This sequence comes from Myrmecobius fasciatus, assembly GCA_023553655.1. Taxonomy (NCBI): domain Eukaryota; kingdom Metazoa; phylum Chordata; class Mammalia; order Dasyuromorphia; family Myrmecobiidae; genus Myrmecobius; species Myrmecobius fasciatus. The sequence continues at coordinate 81,585 of JAJPUD010003462.1, forward strand.
TTTAAGAATAAATGGGCTTTTCCTTAAAATGATCAGTAGCATCTACTTAAAACCATCAGCAAGCATCTTATGTAATGGGGACACACTAGAACCATTCCCAATAAGATCAGGAGTGAAACAAGGCTGCCCACTGTCACCATTACTATTTAATATTGTATTAGAAATGTTAGCTTTGGCAGTAAGAGAAGAAAAAGAGATTAAAATAATTACAGTAAGTAATGAGGAAACCAAATTATCAGTCTTTGTGGATGATATGATGGTATACTTGGAGAACCCTAGAGACTCAATTAAAAAAATGATTAAAAACAATTCAGAACTTTAGCAAAGTTGCAGGATACAAAATAAATCCACATAAATCAGCAGCATTTTTATATATTGCCAACAAAGTTCAGCAGCAAGAGGTAACAAAAAGAAATTCCATTCAAAATAACTGTTGATAGTATAAAATATTTGGGAATCTATCTGCCAAGAAGTCAGGAACAATACAAAGTAAATTATAAAACAAAACACAAATAAAGTCAGACCTAATCAACTGGAAAAACATCAAGTGCTCATGGGTAGGCTGAACAAATATAATAAAAATGACAATATTACCCAAATTAATTTACTTATTTAGTGCCATACCAATCAAACTCCCAAGAAATTATTTTACCGATCTAGAAAAAATAGTAGCAAAGTTCATTTGGAAGAACAAAAAGTCAAGAATTTCAAGGGAATTAATGAAAAAAAAAAAGGCTGATGAAGGTGGACTTGCTGTACCAGATCTAAAACTGTATTACAAAGCAGCGGTCATGAAAACTATTTGGTCCTGGCTAAGAAATAGAGTAGTTGATCAGTGGAATAAGATAGGATCACAGGACAAACTAGGCAATAACTATCGCAATCTAGTGTTTGATAAACTCAAAAACTCTAGCTCTTGGGATAAGTACTCACTATTCGACAAAAACTGCTGGGAAAACTGAAAACTAGTATGGAAGAAATTAGGGCTTGACCCACACCTAACACCAAGATAAGATCTAAATGGTTTCATGATTTAGACATAAAGAGTGATATTATAAACAAATTAGAGGAACATAGTAGGATAGTTTACCTCTCAGACCTGTGGAGAAGGAATAAATTTATGTCCAAAGAAGAACTGGAACTCTTAATTGAATACCAGATAGATAATTTTGACTATATTTAAGTTAAAAAGTTTTTGTACAAACAAAACTAATGCAGAGAAGATTAGGAGGGAAGAATGAATTGGGAAATCATCATTACATTTAAGGGTTCTGATAAAGGCCTTGTTTCTAAAATATATAGAAAATTGTCTCATATTTAGGTCATTCTCCAGTCGATAAATGGTCAAAGGATATGAATAGACAATTTTTAGATGATGAAATTAAAACTATTTCTAGTCATATGAAAAGGTGCTCCAAATCACTATTGATCAGAGAAATGCAAATTAAGACAACTCTGAGGTACCACTACAAACCTGTCAAATTGGCTAAAATGATAGGAAAAGATAATTATGAATGTTGGAAAGGATGTGGGAAAACTGGAACACTGATACATTGCTGGTGGAACTGTGAATGGATCCAACCATTCTGGAGAGCAATTTGGAACTATGATCAAAAAGTTATCAAACTGTCCATACCCTTTGACCCAGCAGCGTTTCTACTGGGATCATATTCCAAAGAAACCTTAAAGGAAGGAGAGGGGCCCATATGTGCAAGAATGTTTTTGGCAGCCCTTTTTGTGTTGGCTAGAAACTGGAAATTGAATGGATGCCCATCAATTGGAGAATGGCTGAACAAATTATGGTATATGAATGTTATGGAATATTATTGTTCTGTGAGAAACGACCAGCAAGATGATTTCAGAGACCCCTGGAGAGACTTTCATGAACTGATGCTGAGTGAAATGAGCAGAACCAGGGAGATCATGATACACTGCAACAACAAGACTATATGATGATCGACTCTAATGGACATAACTCTCTTCAATAATTAAATGTTTCAAACCAGTTCCAATTGTTCAGTGATGAAGAAAGCCATATATACCCAGAGATGATATGAAATATGGATATGAAATGTGGACCACAACATAACATTTTCATGCTCTCTATTGATGTTTGCCTGCATTGTTTCCCTTCTCAGATTTTTTTCTTGTTGATCTGAATTTTCTTGCACAGCAAGATAACTGTAAAAATATGTATACACAAATTCTATTTGTCAAGTATTTTATCATAATTAACATGTAGTAAACTTCCTGCCATCTAGGGGAAGGGTGGGGACTAGGGGGGAAATATTTGTAATGGAAAGCTTTGTAAGGGTTAATGTTGAAAAATTACCCATACATATGTTTTGCAAATAAAACACTTTAATGAAAAAAAGAAAAAAAAGGAAGATGATCTCAGAGACAGGAAGACCTGAGTTTAAGTACTGTCTCTGATACATTCTGACTTTTATCATGAGCAAGTCACTTAACTGTTCAAAGTCTCCAATCAACTCTCTAAGATTACAAATTGTAGGGAAGCTGATGGATTGTATTGGCAGAGGAAGTTCCTCTTTGGGTCCCTACCCCAGTGTGAATTATAGGTTCAGTTCCTATCACATTTTAATAGAAATTACATCTCTCCAAAGAAATATCTATTTCTCACTGCCTACAAACACCAAAGACACATAGGCATTAAAGAACTTTTTGAGAATTCAGAAATTCCAACAAATAAATTAAGAGCATAACCCCACTATACCTATACATAGAGAATATGTTTCACACTCTTATAATCATGTTCTTGAAGGATTTCCATTAGCTTGTGAATCCAAGTGTTTCTGGGTCCGTGTTGTATTGCACCTGGGAGATTGGTTTTGGAGACACTGATGACTCAATGTGAAGAATACTTCCTTTCAATTCCTTTTAGGTTGGGAATTTGTGTCTACTTTTCCTTTGCTCTTTCTCAGTCAAGGGATGAGGGTCCAGAATATTGGGCTCTTCTATTACCATATAATCACTAGAATTTAATAAATACGTTGCATTAGTTGACACGTTGAGAATTACAAGATATTCCAGTCTTGAAGGAATGAATCCCAGGAGTCAAAGATTAAAAAAAGAATAGCACAGAAGAAAAAAAATACTTGGTAAGGATGATATGGCAGGGATGAGAGGGAGCTATCAGTTTAGATTCACATAGAGTTGAAAAGGAAGGGAGTGGGGAACGAGTATTTATTAAGCTCCTATGATATGCCAAGTGTTTAATATTATTGAATTTTATCCTTACAACAATCCTGGAAGGTAGAAGTTATTCATAAACTTATTTTGTAGTTGAAGAAACTGAGGCAGACAAAGGTTAAATGATTTGCTCAAAGTCACACATCTACTAAATATCCAAAGATAGATTTGAATTCATATCTATCTGACTCAAGGCCCAGTGGCTCCTTCCACTACACCCTCTCACTGTTTCCTCTGAAGAAAGGACTTCAAAGATGGGATCATCCATATAAAATTGGGAAAGACCTTCAGGATTATCTAAGCCAAACTCCACATTTTATAAGGGAGGAAGCTGTGGACCAATGAGGGAAAAGGCCTTTTTCAAGGATACACAGATAATGACACATTCATTATTAGAAAGAAAATTCCTTATTCTCCCTGATCTTTTTACTCTATCTTAGAGTCTTAGAAAATTTATAGGAATTTGGAATCTGCACTCAAATGTTCAGGAAGGCGGAAATACTGACCAGAATTTGAGGAGGGCTGATGCTAGAGAGAGCCAAATGTTCCCATGGATTTACAGATAGGCACAAAAGACAAAATTTTGGGTTAGAAGTGGCAGATCCTGGATTGTGACTCTTGAGAGACACAGAGATTCACCAAATTGTGTGTCCTCTGTGGGTCTGCCAAATCCTAGCCCCTGTGTTTTCTCAGATTTTGTGTCTAATGTTTTTGTCTTAATTGAATTCTTTGCCTGCTTTGGTGGCCTATCAATGTTCTCCTCAATTCCAATCTAACATCACCCTTGCTTGCTGTATATAGCAAGCTGGGTGTTAAATATATATATATCTCAAACTTCACATAGTCCAACATTGCATCTCACTATCACCCTAACTTTTCATTCTTTCCAACTTCCCTATTTCATTTGAGAATACACAATCTTTCCAGTCATCCAAGTTTGCAAAATTGGTTATATACGTCTAGCAATTTGAAGGGCAAGGTACTGGTTAAAAGGAGTTAAAAACTTCCTCTTTCTGGCCCTTAACCTTATGTGGATGGTATTGTTTTTTCTTGGCTATTTTCTCTGGCTTGCTTCTATGAATGACCTCTTATAGTCACCTCCTTTTCTCTGACTCTTGGAAGAAAAGTTATCTTTCAAGTTTGTTGTGGGAACAAATGAGAAAGAGGAAGTTCCTGAGATAATCACCTCAGAGAGGCTGATTCCCAGCTTACAAATTTTTCTCCACCAATATTAATAATAGATTTTATGTGACAAAATTTTCTCCCTTCCTCCCTTACCTTCCCCTTCCCCAAGACAACAAGCAATCTGATATAAGTTAAACATATACAATCCTTTTAAACATATTTCCATGTTTGTCATGCTGTAGATAAAAAAAAATCAGATCAAAAGGGAAAAAAAGAAAAAGCATGAAAATAAAAAAGGTGAAAATACTATGCTTCAATCCACATTCAGTCTCTCTAGTTCTCTCCCTGGATGCAGATGACATTTTCCATCCCAAGTCTATAGTAATTACCTTGAATCATGCCACTGCTGAAAAGAGCCAAGTCCACAGTTGATTATCATATAATCTTACTATATACAATGCCCTCTTGGTTCTACTCACTTCACTTAGTATCAGTTCATGTAAGTCTTTTCAGGCCTTTCTGAAATCATCCTGCTGATTATTTCTTATCCAATCTGAAAGGTAGACTATCCTTTGTTTTCCTAATTTGCTAATAGTCTCACTCTTTATGTCTAAATAATGTACTCATTTCAACTTTATCTTGATTGTCCTATAAATACTGATAGAGACAGCTAGGTGGAACAATGGACAAAAAACTGGGATGGAACTGGAGTAAAGACCTGAGTTCTGCCTTAGATACTTACTGTGTAACAATATGCAATTCACTTCCAAGGGTAGTAAGAAAGATAAATTCAATAATATTTGTAAAGTATTTTGCAAAGTTAAAGTACTATATAAATTCCATCATTAATGTTTTTCCTCTGCATTAAAATGTAATTAATTTCTTTAAAAATGTTATTTATATTTGCTAAGTCTTCATGTATTCATGATGTTCTGGATGAAACTTTTATAAAATTCCAGAGGGAGAGAGATTGACTCTTTCTCCAGGGTTATGGCTTGAAGGCTCAGCCTTAATCTGTTAACAGTTAAGATTTTAAGCCTAGTTTTTACTTCTCCATCATATCCCAGAAGACCTCATCCTGGAAGATCACTTCAGCTCTGAAATTCACATCTCAGAAAAATCCTCTCCTTCTGATTAGATTGGCTCTTCCCAAAATCTCCATTTAAGAATAATGCCAGTCATCTTTTCATTTCTTAGCAAGCTATAAACTGGATTCTTCCATCATGCCCACTCTGGATAACTTTCTGCTCCTCCCCCACTTTTGCTTTCTTTTATGTATTGTTTCTTCTGTTAGGATATAAGCTTCTTGAAGGCAAAGACTATTTTTGCTTTTATTTGTATTCCCAGAACTTAGTACACAATAAATATTTAATTAATGCTTATTGGCTGTCATGTCTTAATGAAAAAGAAAAAGCATAAATTTGTAGAACCTGGAGGTGGTAGGATCCTGTCCATATTTCTAGACCCATAGAGCAAATACAAAATTGAAATGTGAATTTATAATTCACTTTCTAATGCAAGACCAATTTCTTCCTGCTGCCTCTCTGTACCCCACCCCAAGGAAATTGCCCAGAAATCATAACCACATAGGAACTGAAAGGAGGAAGTAGTAACTTCATTGGCCAACAAATCTTACCACAAACCAACAACAGGAAAACATGTGATCAGAACCTAATGACCACAGAGAAACAAGATCAGGCAACAGCATAGATACCATAGATTTGGACCCTACACATAATTGAGATGTGTATACAAATACGTACCTATGTATGTATTGATGTCTCTATGATATCTGTGAGAACATGAATTTTGCGAATAATGTGTGTGCTCAGAGTGAATAGATTTGGTCTGTCCATATTTCTTAGAATGGGGTGCTCCAAATATGAAAGCTTTTTCTACTAAGGGAAAGTAACAACCTATCTATAACTTAAAGTCTAAAGAGTCATATACCTATCTATAACTTAAAGCCTAAAGAGTCATATAGAACAACTGGATTCAGCCTTTTTTTTTTTTTTTTTTTAATCAGAGTCAAGACTTGGTTTTTCTTTCTTTTCTTTTCTTCCTTTCTTTCTGGCAATTGGGGTTAAGTGACTTATTCAGGGTTACATAGCTAGGAAGTAAGGCTGGATTTGAACTCAAGTCATCCTGACTCCAAGACCAACGTTTGATCCACTGCGTATCTAGCTGCCCCCAGCTTGGTCTTTCTAATTCTAATGTTTATCTGCTGTTCATTATGCCCTTCTCATTCTCATGCATACTTTATTGCTCTTATTATAGACAGTCCCTGAACAGGCACCATACCCCAAAACAAAACATGTAAGAAAAGAACACTGCACTTACAGTTGGAAGAGCTAGGTACACGTCATGTATTCATGGTGCAAGATTAGGCAAATGATTTATTTGAGCCTTCATTTGTAAAATGAGAGAGATAATGTTGGCATTACCTATCCATATTATCCAATCACTTTGGGATAAGATTTTTTGGTACATCTTCAGCTAGGTGGTGCAATGCATCATTCAGGTCTCAAATCCCAGAGTTCAAATATGAATTTAGACATTTACTACTTGTAAGATTTTGGGCAAATCACTTCATGTATCTACCTCACTTTCCTCAAATATAAAATGGGGATGATAATAAAAACACCTACCATACAGGGTTGTGAGGATCAAGTGAGATAATAATTATAAATTGCTTAGTACAGTATCAAGCATATAGCAGGTTCTTTATAAATGCTTGTTCCTCCACTCTTTGAGTTTGGGGAAGAGTAACAAAATTAATATAATAAGTCTAGTCTAGTATAATGTAGTATAATATAAAATGATAAGATGATACAATTAATATGATATAAAATGATGTAACAATACAGTACAGTACAGTATCATTCAATAGAACTGATCAATTAACATTTATTAATTGTTTATCATATACCAGGCACTATGCTAAGTGATGGGGATAAAATAAATAATAAACAATAAATAAATAAATGAAAAATAAAATACAAATAAATAAATAAATATATGAATAACAAATAAAATAACAAAATAAATAAAAAACAAAAATAGTACAATCAAATGGTGGGGGTGGGGTGGCAATAGAGGTGGGGAAACAACACACAAAAGGATCTTGTTCCATGGAGTTGAAATAAGGCAGAGTGCATAATATGTAAAATGATAACACAGTGAAGTACAAAATATGATATAATTGGTATATACATTTATGTGACACATGATATAATGTATGATATAACATGATGTAATATGTATTTGCTGTTATTGACATCATGCTTGGAAAATGATATTAACCAATGTATGGAAATGCACTCCAAAGCATATGTAGTGAGTGTTAACTTGAATTTCCCAGACTAAATAGTTGATCTTGATCTAGGAGGTAAGGGGTGGGCAGTGACTATATGAGGATGCTTTGTCCTACATGATGAATTGGAATAGAGAAAAAGTGGTGCCAAAAGAAATGGACATGAGGGAAGAGAGAGACAAAGAAACAGAGGAACAGAGAAAGACAGAGATGGGGGGAGAGAATGAGAGACAGAGAGGGGAGATGGGAGACAGAAATGAGTCTGAATGGCATATTATTCTAACTCTTAGGCCAAAAGACAACATGAAAACAATACAAACATTTCTAAATTAAAAAAATAAACCCCAGCCACCATGAAATTAAGTCCTAATCCCCCTTTTATGCTTTACTTAAAAGGAAAAATCTCACTAAACTTTCAAAGCCTATTTCCTCATTTATAAATGAAAGGTTTAGTATTTCATCCATTCACAAATCTTGATCCCCTGATCCCATTAGCCAGAAAACAAAAATTAAGAACCCATTTTTGAGAGGTGGAGGTAATCTTCATTAGGTTACTAAATACTATATAAGTGGGTCTATTCTGAAGTTCAGGACCTTCTAGGATAGTTATTGAGGTCCCTGAAAAAAGCTCCAGCTCTTAAGAATAGGCTACAATTTTCTTCATTTTCTGGAGCTACACCATTGCCTTTTCAGGAGAAATGGCAGTCATTTCAGTGGTTGCTTCCATCATGGCCATCTGATTGATGACATATTCAAGAACTTCCTCTGTCATATTACTTTCTCCCCTCAGTGAGATTGATTTGCTCTGCAGACTCTAGGGTAAATTCTTCAATGATACAAGCTAAATAAAGTTCCTGGAAAATGCGAAGTGTTTGCCATGGATATTGGGAAATGTGTTGATGAAGTAATAACCACCACTAAAGCTAACAGAGAAGAGGGAAATAGGCCTCCTTCAGCAAAAGCCACACAACAGGTGTCACTCAGGCTATTCAGAGAAGAAAAGGAGTTTCTTTATATATCTCTCATTATCTTTTTTTTTAAAGAAAAATAGCTTTACATTAAAAAAAAACATTTATGAAGAGGATCCACTCAATTTCATCAAATTTGAGGACAAAGATTAGCCAATTCAGTCCATGGATCTGTAATGCTCATGTAAATAGACAGATAGCTAGATAGCTAGAAAAAAGCATTCATTAAGCATTTACTGTGCCCCAGACTGGAAGTAATTAGTTGGCTAGTGGATAGAATTCTGGGCCTGAAGTCAGGAATACCCTCAGATAATCATTAGCTATGTAATCCTGGCAAGTCATTTATCATATTAGCCTTAATTTACTGGAGAAGGAAATGGCAACTTACTTCAGTATCTTTGCCAAGAAAACACCACAAGCAATCATGAAGAGTTGGATGTAGCTTAACAACAGCAACAAAAATATGTACCAGGCACTGCGTTAATCACTAGGAATACCAATACAAAGAAAAAAGAAAGATATTCCTTACCTTCAAGGAACTTATATTCTAATGGGGGCAAACATCCATGAAACTTTTGAGTCTATGGTCTAGTCTCAGTTCTCATCATTCTTAACTCTTCTACAGCATTTGGCATTGTTGGCTATTCTCTCCTGTTGTGTACTATCTCCCCTCACGTTTTAATGACACTAATTTCTTTCAGTTTTCCTCCTACTTTTCTTTATCTGCCATCTCTTCTAGCCATCTTCCCAGGTCATAATCCATATCCTTCCCCTTATCAGAGGATCTATCTCTAAATCCTCCTAATCAGTGATTTCATCAAATACTATGAATTTAATTATCATCTCCATAAAAAGAAAGAGTCACAGATCTATCTGTCCAGCCTTATTCTTTCTCCAGAGCTCCCATTTCATATCACTATTTGTTTGACATTCCAAACTAGACGTCCCATAGGCATCTTAAATTCAACATGTTCAAAATTAAATTCAAGATATCTCCCACCAAAAACACCTCTCCTCTAAAGTTTGTTTGTTTCTGCCAAGGATGCAATCATTTTTCCAGTCACCTAGGTTCAAAATCTTTTCATTATCCTCAGAAACTTCCTCTTACTCATCCCCGTATAGCCAATCAGTTGTTACATATGCCATTTCTTTCTCTATAATATTTCTTTTTTTTTCCTAATAGCTTATTTCCTTTCTTTTAAACTTTTTGAAAATTAAATTTTATTTTCTTCTTTAATTTGCATTCACTTTCTTCCACATTCCCACCCCCATAATGAGAAGAGAAAGAAAAAAAATCATTACAATATCTATAGTCAAGCAAAATAAATTTCTGCATTGGCATTCTCAAAAAATATTAAAAAAAGAAGGAAAAGCTTCAGTATGTACTCTGAGTTGATCACTTCTGTCTGGAAGTTGGTAGCATGTTTCATTATGAGTCCTTTGAAACTGTGGTTATTATTTCCATTGATTAGAGTTGTTAAGTTTTTCAAAATTTTTTGTCTTCACGATATCATTATTATTGTATAAGTTGTTCTCATTATGCTTATTTCACTTTACATCAATTCATACAAGTCTTGCCAGGTTCTCCGAAACCATTTCCTTCATTATTTCTTATAGCACAATAGTATTCATCCATTATATTCATATGCCATAACTTGCTCAGTCATTCTACAATTGATGGATTCCCCTTACTTTTCAACTTTTTATCATGGCAAAGTCAACTGATATAATTTTTTTTTATATATAGGTATTTTTGTTCTTTATCTGATTTCTTTGGCTTAGCAACTTAGTGACAATATTTTTGGGTCATGTAGAGCAATGTTTTTTGTTTTGTTTTGTTTTGCTTTGGACATAGTTCCAAAGTGCTTTTCAGAATGTCTGGATTAGTTCAAAGTTTCACAGTGCATTAATTTGTCTCTTTTCCTAATCCCACTCTAGAATTTGTAATTTTCCTTTTTTGTTGATTTTATCAATTTGATGAGTCTGAGGTAATACTTCAGAGTTGTTTCAATTTGAATTTCTCTAATTATTACTGGTGATTTAGAATATTTTTCATATGGATATTGATAACTTGGACTTCTTCTGAAAACTGCTTATTCATATCTTTTGATCATTTGCCAAGAGGGGAATGGCTCTTTTTCTTAGAAATCTGAATTGGTGATCTATTTATCTTGGAAATGAGGATTTTCTTGAGTAAACATACTGAAAAGATTTCCTCCTCAATCATCTGCTTTTATTTTAGTTTTAGCTGAGTTAGTTTTGCTTGTACATAAACTTTTAAATTTTACATAATGAAAATTGTCCATATTATCTCCTGTGAATCACTCTATCTTTTGTTTGATCATACATGACATTTTTTCCTATCCATATTTCTGAGATACAATATCTTCCATAATCTTTATGATATCATCTTTTATAGCTAAATCATACACTCATTTGGAACTTATGATATAAAATGTTGATCTGTATCTAGCTTTCATGAATTTTCCAAATAATTTTTGTTGAAAAGTTTGTTCTGGTCCCAACAACTGGATTATTTAGGTTCCTGTGCTCATTTGCTTCTAAATATTATATATCTAATCTGAGCAATTTCTCTCTCTCTCTTTATTGTTCAGTTATTTTAGTTTGGTATGATTTTTTACAGCCCCATTTGGGGTTTTCTTGGCAAAGATACTGGAATAATTTGCCATTTCCTTTTCTAGCTCATTTGCAGATGAGGAAAGTGAGGCAAACAGGGTTAAGTGACTTGCCCGAATTCAGGCCTGGCACTATCCACTGTGCCTCTAACTGCTCCTATCTCTTTCTTACTTTATACCAGATTGTTTTGTTGTGTATACCTCTTGTAATCCTTCCACAGTTTTCCCCTAAAGTGAAGTGACTCTATTATCATATACTCATCTATATTATGACATTAACAGGGGAAGAAAGATCTTCTAGGATGGGAAGGCTGTTGGGGATTGGTGGAGAATAAAGGCTAGAGTCAGGACTTGAACCCAGGAAGGAATGAAGCGTTGAAATTTGTCAACCTAACTCCTTGTCCAACTCCTTCACTTTTATAGATGAAGAAATGAAGACCCAGAGAGACTAGGCAAATTGTCCAGGGTCAAATGAGTAACAAGTTGCAAAAGTCAGGTTTTAAACTTATGTCTTTTGCTAAGTGTTCTTGGGACAGTACCATGACTAGCTCTATTCCAAACTAATCTTAGATAAATTTTTTTTCTGATTTGTCTTTTTTTTTCTTTAGACATGAAATGTCAATGATTTGGGGAACCCCTAGAGAGGAAACACCTTCTACTATTGTAGAATAGCAATTATTCCACAATTTATAGTCTTAGGGAGTTACTTGGAATATTGAGAGATAAAGCAACAGTCAGTGTGTACCAGAGAAAGGGACTGAAACCAGGTTTCATAACTCAAAGACCTGTTCTTTGTCCACTAAACCACATTCTCTCTGCTGATCTGTGCCAATGTTATTAAATATTTGTTTTTTCTTTCATAGTGTCATATTGCCTCCAACCTTTTCATCTAACATTTAAAAGACAACTTCTGCAAACAAGTTTAATCTAAAGATTTTTTCTAAAATGATTCAAAGACAGTTTCTTGGAGAGGAATCTTTGCTCCTTAAATTACACCCCGTAGGCAACCACCTATTCTGTCAACGCTTATATTTGTCATACCCTGGGAATGACAATCAGGAAGAGTTTTTTAAAAAACTGGTGGTGAACACTTGGAAAATGTAGAAACAGTAATACTAACACTGGGAGGGCCCTAGCAGCCTTATATCGCTGACTATCCAGAAAATACATAGAACAAAATGATCCAAAGCTGCAGTTTTCAGATTCCCAAGTTCAAAGTTTTCCTGTCCTCATGGTTACTTGTGTGGGCAAGGAACATTAAAGTATCCCGGTTTTCTTTAGAAGTGGTATGAATACATCCTCAATCTCAGAAAGCCTAGTTACCTCAAAGACATACTCATACTTGACCCATAAAACCCTCTCATTTCAACAAGGAAGTGTAACATGTGGTCACAATAGACTCTCTCAGGAAGGCAAAGCACATCTGATAAACTACAAATAAATCTGATAAACTAATCCCTTTTGCTTTAGATCTGAAATATACCAGGAACTCATTAGCTTTGCTTCTCAAGAGCTGTGTGGTTGATCCTATGGAAGTAGCATGAGGCAACAGGAAGTACAGGCATTTCTATCTCTCTGACTATCTCTGTTTCTGTGTCAACTTCTTTCTCTCTCTCTCTCCTTCCCCATCCTTCTTTCTTATCCAATTGGACTTGGAAATTAGAATTCTTGAACCCAGTGTTATCAGTGAAATACTGCCCAAGTAATTTTCCTACCCTAGTTAGAAAGCTGTATTCCAGAATTATACCACTTAGAGGGCTCTAAACCTGAAGGTTCTCTGAAGGAAATAGTTCCCTGAAGTTGGACTACTCCAATCAACTACTGTTTATTGCCCAGGGGCACCCAGCTTAGTAAATGAGGTCAGACTTGAACTTATAAAGATGAGCCTTCCTGACTCCAGGCCTGGCACTCTGTCTACTGCATCTCCTAGCTGCCCTGTACATATGTAGGTATATATAAATTATGTAGAGAGTAAATGTAAAGTAATGGAGAGTGTGTATTTGGAAACATCAAAAAAGATTTCCTATATATTGAGTTGGAAAGATAAGGTATCCTAAGAGATGGAGGTAATAATAATAGCAATAACAATAACAATAGCTAGAATTTACATAATACTTAAAAGTTTTCAAAGTGCTTTACATATATTATTTCATTTGAACCTCCCAACAATCCTGGAGATAGATGCTATTATTATCCCCAATTTATAGGTAAAGAAAATGAGACAGAGGTTTCATGACTTACCCATAGTTATGCAGCTAATTTTTCTGGGGCAAGATTTGTATTCGACTATTTCTGATTCCAAGTTCATCCATGTTTCTTATGCCTTGTTCCACCTGATAGAGGGGGGAGAGCATGGCAGACATAGGAGATAGGCACTGTGTATCAAGGATCAAGCCAGATTGGGAGGGGTGTAGAAGGTTTGAGGGAGAGTATGTGAGATCAGTCTGGAAAAATAGATAGGAGCTAGTAGCTTGTAAAGATCTGGGAATAGAATCTGGGAAATAATAGAGAGCTTAGCAGAATTGGAGCTGTACTTTAGGAATATCAGTTCAGTAGCTATGAAGAACATATTTAGAAGTGGCAGGGAGACTAATGAAAAGGCTATTGCAATAGTCCATGAGAGAGATGGTGAGAGCTTGAACTAGAATCGGTGATTGTGTAAGTGGGGAAAAGGTAAAAGATAATGTACAGGTAGAGTTGACAGGATTTGACAACTAATTAGACAGGAGTGAGGGAAAGAGAAGTGATAATGACTGAGATACCTTGAGAAGGAGAAATAGGGGAATATAATGAATCCTATTTGGGACATGTTGAGCCTGAGAAAGCCTTGGGAGGTACTAGTGGAAGGTATCCAGCAAGCAGTTGGGAATTTATGACTAAAGCTTAGGAGGATTGGATATAGATATAGTGGATAACCGGCATGGTGATAACTAGACCCTTGGGACATGATAAAGTTATCAAAAGAGAGAATGTAGATAGAAAAGAACTGAAAGCCTTGGAATATGCCCACATCTTAGAGGAGAGGTATGGATAATGATCGAGCAAAGAAGACAGAAAGAATAAGCCAAATAGGAAGAAGAAAAATCAGAAAAAAAGAAGTTCACAAAAGTCTAGGGAGAAAAGAGTGTCTAGGACAAGGGTACCAAGGTTAAAAGCTGAAGAGAAATCAAGAAGATTTGAAGGTTAAGAAAATGTCATATTAGATTTATTGATAAAGAGATTATTTGGGGAACCTGGAGAGAATATGATCAAATGCTAGTCTTAAACCAGATTGCAATGGATAGAAGAGTAGTAGCAATTTGGAATCATGACCCAGGAGATACTGAATGGTTCATATTCTTTGATTCAGAGATACCTTTACTAGGTCTATTCACTAAACTGTAAAAGAAAGAGGAAAATGATTCATAGATATAAAAATATTTATAGCAATTCTTTTGTCATGACAAAGAATTGGGAATTTAAAGGGAATTCCTCTATCTACTGAAGGATTAAACAGTTTATGACATATCAATGTGAAATACTATTGTGCCATAAGAAATTAATAGCTATTTGGTTTCAGAGAAACCAGAGATTTGCATTTCCCATCAGCTGCTTTGCTTGATTGGAACTCCATGAACATTAAGGCTCAGGATAAGCACATCACCTGAAATCTCATTATCATGGAGATTGATTTGGCTTTGATACCCAATACCTCCTCAATAACCTCAGTTCCCTCTCTCCTTTGATTGAAAGGCTTGAAAGTGAAGCAATTAACTCCTAAATCTACCTTTTACCAAAGGCTCTGAATTTTTCCTCTAACTTGATTTCCTATTGGCTGATCTTCAACTGTCAAACATCATGCCTCTTCTACCTATCATTCTTGGTACCTTATGGCAGCCCTCCCTTATTTCCTTCCAATTTTCAGCTGTCTTTCCCTCTTAGATTGTGTTAACCTTGAGAACAGGGACTATATTATTTCTATCTTTAGTGCTCAGCATGACGCTTGGCATATAATAAGTTTTTACTAAAATGTATTATTATAAAATAATATTTATTTCCCCCCAATTACATAAGTTTATTAACTTCTATGAAGTGAGGCAGAATAAAGTAAGTAGAACCAAAAGAGCAAATTGTACAATAACAACATTATAAATACAATTTTGAAAAATTTAAGGACTTTAATCAATGCAATCAACCAGGATTTCAGAGAACCTATAATAACAAATGCTACTCTGACGGAGGTGATGAACTAAATATGCAGAATAAAACATACTTTTGAAGCATGACCAGGGTAGAAATTTGTTTTCCTTGACTGTGCATTCTTGTTACAGTTTTTTTTTTGCTTTTCTTGTGGGGATGGTAGGAAGGAAAGAAAACAAATAACTGTTAAGTGAAAAAAAATAAAATTTAATTTTAAGAAGGGAGCATGAAATGAGGAATTAGAAGCAACATATGTGAACATCTGTTCTCAGAACTTGGCATTGAAATGAAAGAAAACTATAGGATGATAGCTTGAAAGGATAGCAGGGTCCAGTGAAAGTTTTTGTTTCTTTAAGAGAAAGGTCTGGGCATATCTGCAAACAGGGAAGAAGTCAGTGGGACGAAGAAATTGAAGATCAAGATGAGAAAGGAATTTATCAAAAGGAAAAATAAAATAGTAGGAGAGGGCAAGGTAGTCGATGGGGATAATGAATTGAGAATGGGAAGCAGTAGAGTGATTGGAGAATGTGATGAGAATAATGATCAGATTTATGTGCAGTAAAGTATAGAGACTCTCCTTCAGTTACTTCCCACCCCTTTCCCTTCCACTTTCACCAGTGACATGCCAAACCTGAGGACACTCATGACAGACTGTTGGAGCCTCTGTATCTTTTGATGATGTCTCAGGAAATGGAGTTGGATGGATGGAAGAGGATTGGGTGGATGGATTCCAGACTTCTGCTCAGTCCTTTGGAAATCCTAGGGCCTGGGGCCATGAAAAGTGAAGCACAACCAGAGAAACTCTTTGTGGAGGGGAATTTAGAGGCTGTCTAATCTAACCTGTACTGGAACAAGAATTCGTTATTAACATCCCTATCATCCAATCTACACTATCAGATATCTAGCAATATCAAGCCTTTTATCATTGAAGGTAGCAGGATATTAAACTTTTGGACAGCTCTGATTGTTAGTGAATTTTTCCTCACATTGAATAGAAGTAATTTCCTTCTAACTTCCACAGTTAACTATAGCCACCAATTCTACAATGAACAAGTCTTATCTGTCTTTCACACAGATGTTGTTCAGGTATGAAGACAGTTATCATGCCCACATACTTAAATGAGTTTTGAAGGGTTTAGTTACCCCCTACCAGGGTAGCTCCAGGGTTCCTCTCTAATGCAGGTGCAGACAAGGTCCTCTCCAGACTAAGTGCTGAGCAAGAGAAAATTATGATAGGAAGGACAATTTAGGGGGAGTTGAGGGAAGGGCAGGGGGTGGAGCAACATGCCATTTCCTTTTAAGTGAAGGCTGTAGTTTCTTAAGATAAGTTTCCAGACGAGCTTTCCAGAGCAGAGGAAACTGCACATTCATGGAATCTACTCAATACAACCAGTGGGAGACCTCTGAGGAATTTGAGATGGCTGACACTAAACGCCAATGGCGACCCTGGGAAGCTGGTGAGTTGAAAGGCTGGTTACATTATTCCTTGCTGAACAAACCTATTATGTCTTAGAAAGTTGGTTGTTTTGTTGGATTCTCAGTTCTGGAAAGGTAGTTGTATTCTGACCCTTTATCTTATCTTCTATATGACTCTTTTTCTCTTTTCCTTCTGTTATCTTCTTCCTCCATTTTGCTCTTTCCTTGATGTACCCAAGTTCTCTCCTATCTCCACTAACCCTATGTCTTTTCTCCCTTCATTTTTTCTTATCTCCTTCATTTTCTTTTATTTTTGCCTAATCCCTCAATATTCTTTCCTAACTCCATTTACCTATACTTCTTATCTTTCTCTTTATTCCATATCTTTTTTTCTCTCCAACTTCCTACCAACTTTTATCTCCTCTCCAATTTCCTATACTCCTCATTTCCCTCAAATCCCTGCTAACCCTTGCTCTTTTCCAAGTACATGCAGCTGTATGACAAGGTCATGTGATTTAGAAGAACTGGATTCAGCTCTGCCAGTCACTATATGGTTGACAGTCTTTTTATCTCTCTCAGTTATTGGTTACTGATTTCTAAAATAAATGGCCAGTCCAGAAATAAAAATTATTTCTAAAGTCTTTTCCAGCTTTAAATACAAATGTTGCTATGATCCTTTCCTATTAAGTTTTTTAATTAAGTTAATTAGGTACTAAGTTTTATTTTCAGGACCCCAAATTCAAGGGTTCCCAAAAGAGTATATAGATGTACAGTGAGCCTAACCCCTGCTCTCTGCCCATATATGGGAGGGGGAGTAGAAGGGGAAATTCCTTCTGTTGTTCCTTCTCTAATGTTGTTATCTCCTCCAGGATGGTGGGCAAAGAAGCTTCCTGGAGGCTGTCCTGCTTTTCCTCTTTACCTACTATTTTCTGTGACTTCTTTTCTGTGGATAATTCTCCTTAGTATGCTGTTGTCCAAAGGTGAGGACAGGGGGGAGGATGGTTGAGACCCAGGAGTCTAGACCCTCTTGAGTAGCATGGTTACCAGGGTCATGACCTCTGGAGTTATGGGACAGGGAGGGTGATGGGGAGTAAGTGAAAGCCTAAAGGCAATTGAAATGGGGTACCAGAATTATGAGAAATGATGATGAAGGGAGGGTGGTAAGGTGGGAGAAGAAGGAACTAAAAACAAGAAAAAGAGAGAACTATTTACTTTGTTTCTCCAAGTTATGGAATTATCAAGACAGATAGAGCACCTGGATGAACAACTCGAGGGAATACAAGTCAATGGTGAGTGAATCCTCAGTTTTTTGAGTCAGGAACTTATATGCTTGGATTTTGTTCACGTCTTTTCACTTGGATTACAATTGAAGGGGAAGAGGGAGATGGAAGGTGAATAGAATAGGGTGTGGGATAGTGATGAGACAGGGGTAATATTGAAAAGGAATGGGGATGGAATGGGGTGGTGAGATAGGTAGTTGAATGGAATTGATTTGGGGATGAGATGGGAGATAGAATGAGGACTGGAATGGTGTTAAGATTAAGGATAGGAAAAAGGTATGGGAAGAAAGGCAGATATCTAATGAGAGAAGGTATAGTAATCAGTACTCTCCACAATCACTGATTACCCAATGAATAGACTGCAAAAGAAAGAAAAAGCAAAAAACTCCGGCTCTAGAATCAGAGAATCTGTGTTCTAATCCTACCTCTGATACTATATATGTGACCCTGAACAAAACAATTAATTTCCTTAGACCCCATTTTATTCATCTTTAAAAAAAAAGATGGGGAGAAATTGAACTATATGGGCTTTTCCAGCTCTTTATCTTTGATCCTATGATATATAATCTTGAGGTTAGTCATTCTTTGGCATGAAGTAGTTTAAATTGGTTATAGCAGAGGGAAAAAGAACAGTTTATTAATCATTGTACATACAAGGATTTGTGAATATGTAGAAGGAAGAGTATTCATGTTGAATCATATTCAGTATGTGTGAGAGGCGGGATTGCATTTCAATGAAAATCTTTGTCATTGATTAGGATTGGATCCCCCAGGGATTAGGATTTAGAGCAAAAGTGAGGCAGATTGTTGACAGCTTGTGGAGATGTTCAGAGAGGATGCAAGCCCTGGATCCTATGCCACTTCCAATGAAGTGAAAGTAGCATTTTGGAGATTTTGATGCCTAACGTGGTAGATAGAGATATTTGATTCAATTCTGAAACCTCAGAAAAGCTAATAGACCCAGAGGTTGGATGGGGTGTGTGTGTGTGTGTGTGTGTGTGTGTGTGTGTGTAAGACAGAAAGAGGAAGAAAGAGACAGAGAGAGAGAGAGAGAGAGACAGAGAGAGAGAGAGAGAGAGAGAGAGAGAGAGAGAGAGAGAGAGAGAGAGAGAGAGAGAGAGAGAGGGAGAGAGAGAGAGAGAGGAGCGAGTGCACAAGAGAGTCAGCAAAAGAGAAAGAGGGAGGGAGAGGGAAAGATGGAGAAAGACAGAGAGACAGATGGAGACAAAGAGATACAGAGAAAGACAGAGACAGAGAGAAGAGAAGATTGAGGAAGAGGAGGAGAAAGAGGAGAAAGAAAAAAGAGAGAGATGAGATACTGATTAATATTTGTTCAAGAAAAGGATGGTGATAAAATAAAGGATAGGATAAAGGATTAAATGCAGAAGGATATGGGCTGAGGGTGAAATAGTATGGGAAAAGGTGAGGACAATATGAGGGATGGGATAGAGATGACATGAGATATAGATACATGTATAAAGAGTAATATGATTACATGGAATAAGATTATGTGATCCCCTTTCTGGACTCAAGATCTGAAGTGACCCCTTGCTTCTCTGATGAGGATGACTTTCCCTTCTCTTCATTCTCTTCCTCTGTGACCAGGATCAGTAAATTCAGAGAAGCTGGTAGCTCTTCAGGTAGCCTTGAGCACCTTGGACAGCAAGCATCAGACTCTAAAAACAAAGGGTAAGAAAACCAAACCCATAGGGATGGAGTTTCCTTAGCAGGTTCCTCTTGGAGGATTCCAGAGTGAAAGCTTCAATCATAGAACAGTGGAAAGAGTATTGAACTTGGAGGGATAAATCCTGAATTCCAGTTTCCACTCTGCCACTTATTCTTTGTGTGATCTTAAGCAAGTTATTAATTTCTTTGGGCCATAGTTTCCTCATGGAAAATAAGTACTTTGGAGTAAGTTTTATGATTCTATACTGTGTTCTATAGTTAAACATCATATGAGTGACAGGTCCCAAATAAGGGTGGGGCTGGACAAATTGAGGCTGAAGTAAAAGAAAACAAGTAGATTTACCTAAGGAGGGGGAGAGAGAAATTGTAGATAAGGAGTTATTCAGTTAGTACTGTCTAAAAGTATAATGGTTTGTTTTTAGGGTATAGTGAGTTTTCTATTACTGGATGTCTTCAATCAGAGTCTAGACAACTACTTGTTGGAAATATCATAGGGGGAATTCCTTTTATAGCTGGTATTGGTTAGTCCAGAGCAGGGCTTCTTAAACCTTTTCCATTCACAACCCCTTTTCACCAAAAAAATTTTTTGCGACCCCAGGAATATAGCTATATAATATAGGTATATGAATCAAATATTTAGTGATAATAATTGCTATCAGTAAATGTTTGATTTTTTATAACTATTTTATATACCTATATTGTATACCTGTTTTATATACAGACACACACATATACATACACACACAAATACCCTATATAAGTAAATTTTTCTCAGGTGAAAAGGGGTTACAAATGGAAAAAGTTTAAGAAGCCTTGTTCTAGAGGACCTCTGAAGTCTCTTTCAACTTTGATAATTTTTATTTTTGGCTCCTAAGAAGATGCTCACATGAGGGGATATGGAACATTTTTGTTTTCCTTCAGCTGAAACAATGGCTGAGGAGCTGAGAAACCTGCAAGAGAGTCAAGCCAGCCTGAGTACTAAATGTATGTTCATATCTCGAGACCTGATGTATACCCTCAAACCCTGCGACACCCACAATTCCATTTCTTCCCACTCTCTTATTTCCCACCTGCACCTGACCTTTTCCATAGGCTATCTCAGACTCCTACTCCTGTCAATCTGACTCTTACTCTTCTCAATTTTCTCTTTCCAACCTCTTTCCTAACATTGAACTTTATCATTTCTTTTGGATAGATATCAATCCCTCTCAATGGACTAGTCCTGTCCTTAATCCTGGAATGGCCCTGATCCCTCCAATCTATTTCCCTCAAATGACTATAATCCTACATCATAGTTTAATTCTGGTCCATGTCCCTCTGGGTTCATAGTCTTACCACTATCCCTCCATTTCACTAAGAACTGACTCCCATGTACTAATCCTGACCCCAGACCTTGTGCCGATCATATTCTATATGCATTTATAGTGTTTCAGGAACTAGCTGAGGCAAGAGAAGATCAAGAAAACATTCGAAGTGAGATGTTTCGTGGACTGGAAGCTGTGAAGAATAGAAATGGTAAGATGGAAATGGAAGTTGAGATAGGTCCTCCTATGGACTGGGGTGGCAAGAGACATGAGAGATGATTGACAGACCTATTCTTTCCCAAGTACTGATTCTGGAGGTTTTCAAGGGGAAACTAGACGCCACTTGGGAGTTTGTTATATAAGGAATTTACGTTTAATTAGAGATTGTATTGCATGTTCTCTGAGGTCCCTTTTCAAAGGGAAAATCTTCAAATGGAGACTAAATGCCCATCTAGAGAATATTTTTTTCCAATAATATTTTATTTTTCCAAATACATGTAAAGATAGTTTTCAGCATTCATTTTTGGAAGTCTTTGTGTTCCACATTTTTTCCCTTCCTTCCCTTATTTCCACCTCCAGACAGCAGTGCAAACTTATAGATGTTAAATATTCAATCAGTTTAAACATATTTCCATATTTGTCATGTTGTGAAAGAAAGAAATCAGACAAAAAGGGAAAAAAACATGAGAAAAAAAGCAAACAAACAAAAAGGTGAAAATACTATGTTTAGATCTACATTTAGCTAGAGAATATATTTTATATGGAATTCAGACAGTGATTATACCAGATGTCTTCTAAGTGCCTTCCAAGTTCCAAGATAACAGAACGTTAAAATTTCCTATTAATGGAATACACATTGATTACTTGCTTGTGGGGTGGGCCCTTCATAAGACTATAATTCGATGTACTCAATAAGTTGTTTGGAGTTGGAGGGGACTTTTTTTTTAAGGAGTAAATTGTATTGATATTTTTTATTTTTTTCATCACTAAAATTTCTTTTCTTTCCTTCCCTTTCTCCCTCCTCTGTCTCAGATAGCCAGTCCATATAAAAATAATATTTTTATTTTTATTTGTTTTTTGCAAGGCAATTGGGGTTAATGACTTGCCCAGGATCACACAGCTGTAAAGTCTTAAGTATCTGAGGTCAGATTTGAACTCAGGTTCTCCTGACTGAAAGGCTGCATCATCTAGCTGCCCCATAAATAATATTTTTTTTTTAAAGAGAAGTAGTTAACACCATTAGATGAATCTGTGGAGTATAGAGTTGGGCAGTTAGTACTTTATTCTTTTTGTTCCCTCTCTTTTCTGGGGGAGAAGTGAGGTTGAATATTCCCCAAGTCTTATCTATGTTTTCATTGGTAGGCTAGTTTAGAGCAGAAGTTTCAAACATATTTCAAGAGCCAAAATACATCCAAGTGACACCCAAACCAGACTAAAATATAATTGAGAAATATTTTTTTTTTTTTTTTTTTTTTGTTTGCTGAGGCAAATTGGGTTAAATGACTTGCCCAGGGTCACACAGCTGTTACGTGTCTGAGACCAAATTTGAACTCAGGTCCTCCTGACTTCAGGGCTGGTGCTCTATCCACTGCGCCACCTAGCTGCCCCTATAATTGAGAAATATTTAACAAAATAAATAAAAACACAACAGAACATAGATAATGTTAACATGTGGTGTAAAATCAATATGTGGCCTACAAGGATCCTTAGTGGTTTATGGGACTCCATTTCTATTCGAATTTGATATCTGTATTTTGGAGAGTGATCTTCTTTTTGGCTATCATCTCCTCCCAACCCTCTTTCTCTGCACAGATTTAATTATCTATACCATACTGTAATAATTAGCTTACTTTTCATCCAGGGATTAACAAAAATGGCCTTCAGGTCTGTGTGGTCCTTTCTTCTGCTGTAATATGGCATTTACACCAGACAAAAATCTGTAGTACAATCAAAATTGCTTAAAGGCCCCAGTTAGGAAAATTCTAACATTCAGACATCTGCAATTCTGTCCTAATTTTGTGTATCTCCAACTAATTTCTGACCTCTCTACATTTAAGGCAAGATCAAGATATAAGAAACATTTAGGTAAGAAAACAATTAGTCTATATTACAGTGTCTGACACTGGACAAGACCAGGAAAGAGAAATAGAAGAGAGAACGGACCTTTCTTAGAACTTCCTCAGTCCTTGAGAAGGTGGTTACAATGTGTAACCTCAGTACCAGTTATGTACTCTGAGGTGCTAAGTCTAATGTCTCACCTCAATCTCTTCTTTCTCTGCTGCATTTCCCCCCCCTTTTCCCTGACATTTCCACTTCCCTACCCTTTCCCCTTTTTGGCTCCAAGATCAAGAGTTCAAATAATTCTTGGGCAATAAGGAAATTCCTTTGAACATAAAAATCTTAGAATGTCTGTTCCCAAATTCCTATTTTATTCAGAAAAATTTCCTAACAATTAAAGCAACAAGTTGTCAGTTTTGTAGTTTAATGTAAAGAGCACTGTACTTTGAGTGCAGAGAAACTTGATTTTGAATGTCAATTCTCTGTTTACCAACTCTATGACATAGGTAAATCATTCAAACTATTTGAATTTAAGTTTCCTCATCTATAAAATAGATCTACAAATTCTACTTATGCATTTATTTATGGGGTTGTTAGGAGGGAAACATTTCTTAAACTTTTAAGCACAATACAAATAACAACTATTGCTATTAGAACTATCTATCAAAGGAATGGGCTACTTTGGGAAGTAAAGACCTTCCATCTCTAAACTTCAGGTATTTCATTGACTGTTCCCCCTTCCTGAATAGCCTTCCTCCTCTACTTTCTCCTGGATTTTTTTCAAGTTTAAGCTAAAACCCTATTATTTATTTATCTATTTTTTGCTGAGGCAATTGGGATTAAGTGACTTGCCCAGGGTCCCACACCTAGGAAGTATTAAATGCCTGAGGCCAGATTTGAACTCAGTTCCTTCTGACTTCAGGGCTGGTGCTCTACCCATCAGGCCACCTAGCTGCCCCTAAACCCTAGTTTCTATATGAAGCCTTTCCTGGCACTCCTTAATGCCAGTATCTATAGGGTTAATCTCCAATTTGTCCTGCATACATTTTATTTGTGCTTAAATGTTTCCATGTTGTCTCTCCCCATTAGACTGTAAGCTCATTGAGAGTTAAGACTAGCTTTTGCCTTTCTTTATATTTCCAATGCTTAGTTCTATTCCTGGAATATAGTAGGCAGTTAATAAATGTCTATTGAATGACTTATTGACTCATTACTGGAAGTTTTCAAGCAACAATCTCTTTTTAGTGTGCCATAAAGGGGAATCCTGCCATATATTGGAGGCTGGATGAAATGATCTTTGAGGTTCCTCTTAGACTAGGAAATTGAATAATTTTCTTGTCCCATGATCTTGCAATCCAGATCTCTCTGCCTTCAAATCAGCAACCACATAGCAGATCTGATCTTTGTTGCTGTTACTAATCTTGTTGGAATCTCAGTTTTTCAAGAGCAAGGACTGTCTTTTGGCATTCTTTGTATCCTCACCACTTAGCATGTCCCTGGCAGATAATAGATGCTTAAGAACTTTATTGGTAAATAGAGCAATATTTAATAAGTGCTTATGGACTAGCTGACTGATCCCTTGTTCATAGGTGGAGTGGGAGTAATATATAGGGAAGTTGTTTCTTCCTATGAATAACTCAAAGATGACTTTGATTTTCCCTCCTTTCCTTCTCTCCTTGCCAGGATCCTTCTGTCAACCCTGCCCTGGTCCCTGGAGGGACTTTCAAGGTTCCTGTTACTTCTTCTCTAAGAGCAAGCTCACTTGGTCTGAGGCTAGGGATGATTGTATCCAGAAGAAAGCTCATCTAGTGATCATCAATAACCGTGATGAGCAAGTAAGGTTATCTAAGATGTATTCATCACTCACTTCCTGAGGTGAATGGCTCTCCTCAATACTTGTCACTCACTCCCTGGGGTTAATAATTCTCATCCAAATCTGTACCAAAACCTGTTCTTCCTTAATGTTCCACCTCAATTCAATTCTGAAAATTTTGATTAAGTACTGAAAGGTCTTTGCAAGAGAGGCAAAAAAGAAACAAAAATAGACACCATATAGATTGTGTAGAACAAAGCACATTGGTCTTAGAATAAAAAGAGCTGAGTTTAAATCTTTGCTCTGCAACATACAAGGTGTATCACTAGACAAATGACTTAACCTATCTCAATCTCAGTTTCTTAATTTTCAAATAGGATGCACTGCCCAGGGATATTATGAAGAAAGTGCTTTGTAAACTTTAAATGTTAGAGAAATGGACTTATAATTTATATATAACATAAAATTATAATATAAATAAATTATAAACCTATTTCTCTTTGCATGTGTATGTACACACACACACATATATATATAATATATATATTTCATCAGGGAATAACAGTTTTTTTAATTTTTTAAACAAATTGTACAATCCTGCTTTTAAGGAGCATACATTT
This sequence comes from Myrmecobius fasciatus, assembly GCA_023553655.1. Classification (NCBI taxonomy): domain Eukaryota; kingdom Metazoa; phylum Chordata; class Mammalia; order Dasyuromorphia; family Myrmecobiidae; genus Myrmecobius; species Myrmecobius fasciatus. Next base: position 107,193 of record JAJPUD010003462.1, read on the forward strand.
AAATATATGGGGATCCTGATATATTCAAATAACCATTCTATAAAGGAGAGTTTAATCAGTTCAGAGGAGAGGCCTAGGCAAAATGTCATGAGAAGATGGAGAAAGGGGTGCTCACTTTCTGCTGGCATGGAGGGTCTCAAGGGCTTAAAGAAGGTTGAATGAATTAAGTAACACCTGAGATGGGCCTGAAGGAAGGGAAAGGATCCTAACAATTGAATAGGAGAGTCAATGTAAGTGCATAATGGGGGGGAGGAGGAGAACGATAGAATGGAAGACAACTAGTTGTCCAGTTTGGCTGGAATACCAAATAATGTAAAATAAGACTGGAAAGATAGGTTGAAGCCAAATTGTCAAGGGCTTTGCATGTTAGGTTAAAGAATTTGTATTTTATCTTATAGATAATAGGTTTTTCAATAGTCATATACATAACATTAAGAAAATTCATCTTTAAAAATATTCTGAAATTGATTTTGAAATTGATAAAATACCAACAAACATGAACATTTTCTTATAGAAAGAATCGATTAAAAATGAAACTACAAAGTTCCATCACATGCCCCTTATTTTATTAAGTACTTAATGACTGAGCACATTAGTTCCAACTATGTGTTCTAGTTGTTTATATTTCCCTCTGAACCTCCTTTTGTCCTCCTTTGTACATTAAAATAATTCTTTATTTACATTTTTATTTCCTTTCTCCCTTTCTCCCTTCCTTTCTTTCTCCCTTCCTTTCTTCCTCCCTTCCTTTCTTTCTCCCTTCCTTCCTTCCTTCCTTCCTTCCTTCCTTTCTTTCTTTCTTTCTTTCTTTCTTTCTTTCTTTCTTTCTTTCTTTCTTTCTTTCTTTCTTTCTTTCTTTCTT